>CM063466.1:10178127-10778127 GCA_032191425.1 Lymantria dispar | reverse complement strand
CGACCGAGGTAGTACCACAACCTCGCATATAACCGACGTCCTAGTAGTAGCAATTTGTTACTGCGCTTCGTTCGGTGAGCGAGAGAGTTGAAAGCCTCAGGGTGTTTGCGAGTGGCGGGTTTTGGTGATGCCTCTAGTTTCATCTCATTGCACGCATTCACACTTTATTCACTCTCTTCTCGGTAGGCAGCGATCTTACAATGGTCCATTAGCGGCAGCAACACTTACCATAAGGTGTACTGTTTGCTCGTTTGCCACCGTTTGCAGCAATAAAAATTCCATCCCACTGTGAAGTAGATACGAGCCTAGCAATGAATCATCACCATTGCAGTTCATATACGCCCCACTCTTGGGCTCGAGTCTCTCGACTCCTCCACAGTAAGAGGGAAATTGCTCTACAATGCTGGTTTGGTATAAGATTTTATTTCGAGTTTTCTTCCTCTTGCATAGATGTTATATGCATATATTATATTTCCTACTCGTCCTATTTGACACATACGGGTAAGAAACTCCTCTTTTGCCTGTGCGTGGGGTACTCTGTCACCACATCACAATATCATCATCGCTGCCCACATACGTCCCAATGTTGGGACTCGGGCTCGGGCCTCCTCCACCATGGGAGGGAAATTGGCGTACTGTACCATGCTGGTCAGACATGTTGGTATAGGGTTTTCCATTTCGAGGTTTCTTTCTCTTTCACAAATGTTATGTGCATATATATTATATCCCATAGTCGTCTTTTACGACATCCACGGCCAAGATAGGGAGTGGTGAATTGTAATCTTACTCCGTCACCACACGGAAAAACTATACTTAAACATGATTTTTTGTTCCGTGTGGTGACGGAGTAGGAATACAATTCACCACTCCCTATCTTGCCCGTGGATGTCGTATAAGACGACTATGGGATATAATGTGCACATAACATCTGTGCAAGAGAAGGAAAACTCGAAATGAAGCCCTATACCAACATGTCTGACCAGCATGGTATAGTAGGTCAAATTCCCTCCCATTGTGGAGGAGGCCCGAGCCCAACAGTAGGACGCATGTGAGCTGCGATGATGATGATGATGAAATATGATTTAAATGACAAGGCATAAAGAAATTAGTATTATTTTTTATTAATACATCTTTTTCATTATATTATAGGTGGATGCTCGTGCCCGAGAGGAACAAACCCCGCTACATGTAGCTGCACGACTCGGTCATGGTGATATAGCAGCATTACTGCTGCAGCATGGAGCTGACGTCGCTGCAACTACTAAAGATAAATATACACCGCTGCATATTGCTGCTAAGGAAGGTACATTTTACTTCACATCTCTCACTTTGCATATATCGGAAGTGGGTTTAACATCTCCTGTTTTCTTTTCTTATTAATTTTGATGCAGGCCAAGATAATTCGCAACCAAAAAAAGATCTGGGACTTCTTGAAAGTCAAACTTTGATTTTTTCGGGAAAACGGTATTGAATTCTGGCTTGTACAGTTGGGAATGTGTGGTGCGATTAATCCTAATTAATGCAAAAGAAAATACAGCTACGCTTATTAGTCGCTCTACCTCTAAAATTGCATAGAAGAGCCTGTTTATTGATGACCCTACGATTTTTAAGACCTCCAACTGTGGGTAACATATTGTCATTTTAACCATAAGGCATTTTTTTCCTTAGAAATGAAATGAAATTTTATCTTGTTAAGTTTATTTTTCCTTGTGATAAAATTATAAATTTAAATATCACCAAAGTAGACCTTTTTTGCACACCTGATGGACGGTCACTCATTGACATGGACTAAAGATATACGAGGCTAAAATCACTATCAGAATAAACTTAATACAAACCGTATGCTGCTGCTTAATACAAACTTATGTCCGTGTGGTGACGGAGTAAGAATACAAATCAGCATTCCCTATCTTGCCCGTGGGGGTCGTAAAAGACGGCAAAGGGATATAATATGCAAATAACATCTATGCAAGAGAAGGAAATCTCGAAATAAAACCCTATACCAACCTGTCTGACCAGCATAGTATAGTAATTCAATTTCCCTGATATTGTGGAGGAGGCTCGAGCCCAACAGTGGGATATATATGAACTGAAATGATGATGAATGATGCTTACAGTTAGAGATGGCCATAAACACATACGCATACAACATTCGGATCCAAATCCTTATGACCACTTCATGTATAGCCATGGACAATATCACGATGACGCAATAAATGTAAAAAAAATAATTGCTTTTATATATTGACTAGTTGGTTTTTATACAAATATTTAATTTTTATATCAGGCAAAGAAGAAGTAGCCGCCATTCTTCTCGACAACAACGCTCCCATCGAAGCTGAGACGCGTAAAGGTTTCACTCCACTCCATCTAGCGGCTAAATACGGAGATACGGGTGTAGCGAGACTATTACTTGCACGTGGCGCCTCCCCCGATGCGCCTGGGAGATCACACATCACACCTTTACACATGGCCACATATTATGGACATCCAGACATAGCATTGCTGTTATTGGATAAGGGTATGTTGTATATTCTATTGTAAAGGGAATAGACTTAAATTTATTTAGTTTACGAATTTTTTTCTGCTTTATTGCCAGTGATTATCGTAGAAGACGCTCAACTAATGTAAATGGCTAATATTATTGCAATATAATGAATTTTTTTCCGTGTGGTGACGGAGTAAGAATATAATTCACCACTCCCTTTCCTACCCTTGGATGTCGTAAAAGATGACTACGGAATATAATATGCGTATTACTTCTATGCAACAGAAGAAAATTTCGAAATAAAACCTATACCAACCCGTCTGACCAGCGTGATATAGTAGGTCAATGTCCTTCCTATTATGGAGGAGGCTTGAGCCCAACAGTGGGACGTATATGAGCTGAAATGATGATGATAATGAAAATTAGAAATTAAACCCTATGTGGACACATCTGTCTAGAATATTGAGCCAGTTTCCTTTCTATAATAAAGACTCCTATTGTAGAAAGGAAATTGGATCAATAGAGTATAATAGAGACTCCTTATCCATGTGGTGACAGAGTAAAAATACAATTCACCACCTCCTCTCTTGCCCCTGGGTATAGTAAAAGACGACTAAGGGATGTAATATGCATATAACATCTATTTCTAGTCCCTCGTATTACGAGAATTATTTCATAAGTATAAGTGCCATCTTAAAAAAAAAAACATTCGGAACAAAAATGCCAGTTATTACATTGATTTAACGTAATTTTAGATATTTTTATAGCACCTTAATTATGTATTAAGAAGTAGTGGCTAGTACAAGTAAGCTAGAGCTGTTCCTTTGTAGGTGCTTCGCCTCACTCCTTGGCGAAGAATGGCCATTCGGCGCTCCACATCGCTTGTCGACACAACCACCCCGATATTGCCTTCGCACTCCTTGAACATGGTAAGTGACAGTTTCTTTAATGACATCTATTAACTCACGTTAATATAAATTGTGTTATTTATTTATTTTTATCCTTCGATAATTACAAATAAAACTACTTTTACGGATTATATCGCGTTTGTATTTGATTTATGATTGCCCGACGTTTCGAACACTTTGCAGCATTCATGGTCACGGGCGGACTAAGGTGTCTCACGTCCAACAAGTAATCGTTATTACAGACTTCGATAATTAGCTTTTCCGTATGGTGATGGAATGAGAATACTATTCACCAACTTCTCTCTTGTCTGTGGCAAAAGACGACTAAGCGATATATGCATATAAGATCTGTGCAAGCTAGAGAAGGAAAACTCGAAATAAAACCCTATACCAACCCGTTTGAACAGCGTGGGTCCCACGTATGTCACCTTCCCTCTTATTATGGAGGATGTGAGAGCCCAGCAGTGGGGCGTATATGAGCTGTTATGTTGAACCAGTTTTTCGTAAGCTACTTTAAATCTTTTACTGTATTCCCTCATAAACGTTGATTTAGGCACGATTGTTGCAGTCGTTCACATTTAAAATATTAGACAGAATTGTCAATATTTTATACACATTTGCCTAAAATTAACATTTTTGATATTCTAATAAATTTTCCATGTAGTGACGGAATAGGAATACAATTCACAAGCGCCTCTCTTGCTCGTGGGTATCGTAAAAGATGACTAAGGGATTATAATGAGCGGATAAGATATTTTCAAAACAAGAAAAACTCAAAATAAAACCATATACCAACTTGTCCGACCGGTGTGGTATAGTAGGTCAATTTCCCGTCTATTGTGGAGGAGGCTAGAGCCCAACAGTGGGAAATATATGAGCGGTGATGATGAAATTATATGCTAAATAGCATATAGTCGCTATCACTTAGAGTGCCAAAAGGAAGGCGGATAGATGTTCTTTGTCTGAATAAAATATTCTGTTGAATACATTTGTATACATGCAAAATTTCACCATTTTTTTTTGATTTTGTGGGTGGGCTGCGGTCGGCGCGCCTCCGCACCACTCCGTCCGGGGGGACAGAGGGGCTTAAGCACGCAACTCCCGCAACCCACCCGAAAACCACGTCGCCTTCGTCGCTGGGCCGACCACCGGAGCAGGGTTACTTGACATCAGTGGTCGGCCCGACGGAATACCCCCTACTTGGGGTATCCGCCCATCGACCGACGTCCCCTCCTCAGGGAGGACGTCGGTCTTTCCTCACGCGGTCGGCCTCTCGGCGGGTGACGGACTAATCCCGGTCACGTCACCCGCAGCCTCGGCTAGGGCGGCATGAGGCGCAGGTAGTTTCGCCTACGCCGCCCCAGTCGCCGGCGGCGGATCTCCTCATCGAGGCTGCGCTTCTCGCGCAGGCGATCCGCCGCCTCCTTCCGCGAGATCACTGTCTCGCAGAAGGCTGCGACCGCGTCCCAATTCCCGACGTTGTCGACCATCGCCCTAGCGATAGCCGGCAGCGTCAGGTCTGCACCGATGATTGGGACGAGTTCACAGCGCTGCACAAAATTTCACCATGCGTGGTTCAGTCGTTGAGAGTAATGTGTATATGTGTAACAAACGGACTTACGTTCGTATCTATATATTAGGGCTAAAAATATTTAATTATCTTATAGACGCAGATCCAAGTGTCAAATCGAAGGCTGGTTTTACACCATTACATATGGCAGCGCAGGAGGGTCACGAGGATTGCGTTGAGATGTTAATTGAACGAGGAGCCGACGTCAATGTACCTGCTAATAATGGTACAGTATGTTAAAGTTGTTATTAGACTGTAAGCTGGATTTTCCGTGTGGTGACGGAGTAAGAATACAATTCACCACTCCCTATCTTGCCCGTGGATGTCGCAAAAGACGATTAAGGGATATAATATGCACATAACATCTGTGCAAAATAAGGAAAACTCGAAATAAAACCCTGTACCAACATGTCTGACCAGCATGGTATAGTAGGTCAAATTCTCTCCCATTGAGGACGAGGCCCGAGCCCAATAGTGGGACGTATGAGGGCTGCGATGATGATGAATTTATTACCTGTGGTGACGGAGCAAGAATTAGTTCACCACCCTTCTTGTCACTGGGTGTCGTAAAAGACGACTTTATTATATTATGGATATAATATCTATGCATGAGAATGAATACTCGAAATATAACTCTATACCACATCGGACCGTGGTATAGTAGGTCAATTTCTCCCATAGTGAGACATGTATGGGCTGAGATGATGATGAGATTAATTTATCATTGAAATTTATGAGTGGTAGGACCACACTGTCGACAGTTATCTGTCTACAGCCGCGGGCCGATCCGTCCGGGGTAGTACCATACTCTCGCAGAAAATCGATGTCCGAGTAGCAATTTGTTACTGCGCTTCGTTCGGTGAGCGAGAGAGCTGGTAGCCCAACTTTCTGAGGGTGTTTGCGTGTGGAGGGTTTTGGTGGTGCCCTTGTTATCACCGAGCCTCAATGCACGCATTCACACTCTCTTCACTTTCTTCGCGGTAGGCAGCGGCCTTATAAAGGTCCATGAGCGACAGCAACACTTACCATCAGGTGTACTGTTTGCTAGTTTGCCACCGTTTGCAATAAAAAAAAATATTAATACATGAACTAAGACTCAGATTCGTTGTAACAGGGTTGACACCAGCACACTTGGCAGCTGGTGAAGGTCGTACTGGTGTATTACGTGCGTTGCTAATTGCTGGCGCTCACGTATCGGCACGGTCTCGAGACGGCTACACTCCTTTACACGCTGCTGCTCATCATGCACATCATGCCGCCGCTAAAACATTACTTGGAGCTGGTGCCGATGTTCAAGCACGAGCTACACATGGGTAAGGCAATATTTATACACCTATCTTTGTATGAATTCACGCTTTCTGTAACCAAATTTAGGGATTCCTAATAGAATTGCCGCAACTAAAATTATAACGGATTTGAAGGTAGTGATTTTTCTTATTTTCTTAGCTTTTTATCCTGTAAATGTAATAGAAACGACATCTTATGGCGACGGCGGTTATAGACTTCAGTAATATTGTAAAGATCTTTGCGTTAGAGAACTTTTGGCACATATACCATTTCGCGTATCAACACATAGGACATTTTTTAATACGCTTTTATTAGCTTCAGACGTATCTATGTTAGTGTGTTGGTATGTAACGGAATCTTTGAACATGATTTTGACCCCCTTCAAAACGTTGGATTAACTCGAAATTTGGCATACTTATTAAGGACCGATGACAATTCAATATTTTAAACAGTTTGACCCGTTATCCCTACTAGGATAATCAGGATTAGCGATGTAAGCCTATTTTCTTAGTTTTTTTAAACTATTATATTTATTACTAGCAACCCGCCCTCGCTTCGCTTCGGTTATAGGTTATAGTCGTTTTACCCGCGTAGTTCCCGTTCCAGTGGGAATACTGGGATAAAATATAGCCTAGTTTACCCCCTGATATTATAGCTTTCCATTGGTGAAAGAATTTTTGAAATCGGTCCAGTTTTGAAGATTACCCGGAACAAACAGACAGACAGACAAAAATTTTTTAATTGCTATTTTAGGCATAGGTGTCGTGCAAATAACCGTGTGAGCATGAAAAAAGCCTATTATTTTGACATTACAAACAGACACTCCAATTTTATTTATTGGTATAGATTTTGTAATCTAAAAAAGTTCTACTTATTTTTTTTACTTCATCAATGATAATCCGTTGAACGAATTTATACGAAATTTGGTGTTGTTAATGTTTACTTTATATGTGGACAAATCCGCGAGCAAAAGCTATTTACATAAAAGATGTGATTTTACGGATATAATTACACATTAATTATTTTATTACATTCATGTATATATCCTCATCATGACGACGATAATGTGTATACATTAATGGGTCATATACTCTATATGGATTTATTTAAACTGTTACCCTTAGAAACTTCCTGCCATCATCACAGATTAGATAAATACCATCATATAGCAGGCAGGCAGAATAAACAAAAGTTTATCTAGTGGTAGGGATATGTTGTTGACAGTTTTCTATCCGCTGCTAGTATGTATAGGTTAAGACCGACGTCCTCCCCAAGGGGAGGACGTCGGTCGATGAGAGGGTACCCCAAGTAGAGGGTATTCCGTCGGGCCGCCCACTGATGACAAGTAACCATGCTCCGGTGGTCGGCCCAACGACGAAGGCGACGTGGTGTTTGGGTGGGTTGCGGGTGTGCGTGCTTACCCCAATCTGTCGCCCCGGACGGAGTGGTGCAAGGAGCGCGCCGACCGCAGCCCACCCCAAAAAAAAATAGTAAATAAGTGTATAGGTTCGTACCACACTCTTGCAGAAAATTTAATTTCGTTTCGTAAGAGAGCCATAGACCCAGTGGCGTAGCGTGAGTCACTGTCGCCCGGGCCGGAGTCATAATTTACCGCCCTTTTAACGTCGTAAAAATAATAATTGTTGGTGTTGGTAAGAAAAAACGTAACAAAATGAAAGAATTGAGTGAAAAATGTTTTTTTCAAAACCATGTACATGTGTAAGTAACATGACTGTTAAAACATTAATAATTTACACTATAAAAATAATGTTTGATAAAGTCTAAACAGTCTAAAATTCTACTTTTCGCGACTAACGCGCAGTGAAATCATTTATTCGGTCCTCGGACCCACCCTGTGGAACATCGGCTACGACTGGGCGTTGAGGGGGAGCCTCCCGCCCGGGCTGGGCGTGATTTGTTACGCCGACGACAAGCTCGTCACAGCCTGCGGTGGGACGCTACAGGCCTCGGTATGGTGTGCGGACCGTGGAAGCCTTTCCGGCCGGTGCTGATGCAGTGGTGAAAACGGCGGCACGGGTTGCTCTCCTTCCGACTGGTGCAGGTTTTGACGGGGCATGGATGCTTCGCCAAATACTTGTACACGGTCGTTAGGAGGGAGAGTACACCATCCTGTCACCACTGCGATTGCGACGAGGACACGCTGCAGCATACGCTCGAGATTTGTGCCGCCTGGGCAGAGCAGCGTCGTGAACTCCTCGCAACAGGGCCGCCGCTAGCTGTTTCATCGCCCGCGTGCAATAACGATTATGCCGCCCCCTTTTTAGTAGGCTATGGTCTGGACACATCCTGCCCAATCCGTCCGGGGTGACTATGATCGTCGTGCGACCCCATAGCCTAACCCCTCCTTATTGCTAGTGGACCAACCCCAGTGGTAACGATTCCTTGATATCCGTAGCCGGCTCGGCGGGTTACCCTTTCGGGTACCGTCCCATTTGATGCTCCGGTAACATTGCAGTGTTGCCGGCTGGAGAGTCGCCCTTCTCTGGGGGTGACGGACTAATCCCCGGTCCGTCCACGCGCAATCTCAGCTAGGACGGCATCAGTCGCAGGTATTTGCGCATACGCCGCCCAACCTGCTGGTGGCGGAGCGTGTCGTGGTAGAGGAATTCCTCCGCTCCACTGCCTCCCTCTGCGAGACAACTATCTTGCAGAAAGTGGCATCCGCGTTCCAGTTCCTGACGTTGTCGAGCATCATTCTAGCGATGGTCGACAGCGTCAGGTCGACTCCGATGATTGCGACGAGTTCACGGTGCTGCTTTGCCAAAGTCACGTAGACCTCGAACGTGTGCTGTGTGCCGTGTCCTCGTCACAATCACAGTGGTGACCGGCGTCCTCTCCTTCCTCGCGCCCTTGTGCAGGTACTTGCCGAAACAACGATGCCCCGACAAGACAGTGATACTGGAGCGCTTTCCCGACGCAGCTGAAGTGCAGACTATTAAATGCGTTGGCGATGTCCAAAGAGACCGCCAAAAGCACCCCTTCGTGACTACCTCCATGACCACGCATTAGGCGCAGCACAGCCGCTATCGTAAAACGCCCCTTCCGAAAACCGAACTGAGCGTCCGACAAATCGGGACCGATCCTACGTAGGTGCTGACTGATGCGGCAGCTAGGATTCTTTCCAACAGCTTGCCCGCATCGTCCAGAAGCACGTTGGGCCTATAGGCCGCGGGCGAGTCTATAGGCCGCGGGCGAGTCTATAGGCCGCGGGCGAGTCTATAGGCCGTCCCGACTTCGGCAGAAGCACTAGCCTCCTCTCATTCCAACACCCAGGGAGCTACCCAGACGCAACAAAATACAAGAAAAACATGCGTTGTACAGTCCTCTGAGGCGTGGTCCCAGGTGCCCGAGGACCAAACCCAGGGCACGGTTGGGCACATCGTCGGGCCCGGGCCGGTAGATTTTATGCGCATACGCGCCACCGCCAACCCCATCTTAGTCCCGTGACGGACGGAACGCTTTCGTTGGCCTACCGGTCGCTGTCCGGCGAAGCCATGACCGGGGGCGTGTCGTGGTCATCGAGAACCTATTCCCGGCATGGGAATAGGTTCTCTACGACCCTGGTGAGGAGGCTGGACTGGAGAGCCTCTCAGACGCGCACGCGGAGCTTGCTCAGCGCTGCGCAATATGGGCGATCCCAGGGGTCATGCTCGAGACTGTCCAGCATCTCCTGCCAACTGACGTGTGACCCCTGCTGAGCTATCGGAGGGTCCGGGAGACCTCTATCCGAATGTACCTGTGGTCGGATAGGATCTCGACCTCCTCCTGGACGCATCACCTCCTCACATGTGCAGCGACATTGAGGTTAGCGAATGACAATCGACGATCCGCGTCCAATTTGCCGCCCTCGGCCCTTCTCCGCCCGTTCCGCGGCGCCTCGTCGTCGGACGGCTCTGCGGCACTGCCACCCTCGTCTGTTGACATTTCCGAGGCCATGTCAGTCCCTGACCTCTCCGAAGGCCCTGCGGCACCGCCACCCTCGTCCTGTGACAGCCCGGCAGTGCTGCCGTCCCCGTCCTGCGACGGCTCTGTGGTAGAAATGTTGCCGCCTTCTTCGCTGGGAGGAACGACAGCAGCCTCTAGTGCCCGTCGTTCCGCTGCTTGTCTCCACGTAGCGCGTTTTGTTTTACACTGACTGATGATTAAAGTATAATGACACAAGTTTACATATCAATAATTTTGCCGAAACTATTAACAAATTAATTATCAAAAGAATTATTAACAAAATAATTGCAGTTCAATGTGCCATCGTTATTGTTTATCCACCAAATTAATGCTCTTTGAGTGTGTACAAGTACCTAGGTACCTAACCTACTCACTGAGAAAGAAGCTTACTTGGGGTGCCACCAAGCGGTGCGGGTGGCTCAACCTGCTGACAGACGAACGTTTGCTATTGCATCTAAGGTTTAACGAATGCTAACTGATGGCGGTGTTAACGCATTGGCGTTAACAACGGTTGGGTTTTTCCATGCCATGAAATTTATTATACTTATGGTAGGGTGAATGGTTATGACATGAATTATGTGATGCGTCGCTCGATTTGCCGCCTCCCTGGACGTGCCGCCCGCGTGCGGTGCACGCCTTGCACGCCCGCTTACGCCGGGCCTACGTCGCAATCATCGACGCCGACGAACTGGGATGCAGTCGTAGATGCGAACCGCCGCCGGCGACTGAGGCGGCCTGCACCTCATGCCGCCCTAGCCAAAGCTAACTTCTTGAAAAATTAATTGTCCGACTCACCGCCAGTGTCCGCACTAAATATTTTTCTTCCAATTTTGCCGCCCTTCTAATAGTGGCGCCCGGGGCGGTCCGCCCCTCCGCCCCCCCCCCCCCCCCCCCCCCCCTTGCTACGCCACTGCATAGACCCATTCATTTTTTATTCATCACAACTCATATACGATACGTCCCACTACTGGGCTCGAGCCTCCTCCATATTGTGAGGCAAATTAACATATTATACTACGCTGGTCAGGCGGGTTGGTATAGGGTTTTATTTCGAGTTTTCCTTCTCTTGCATTGTTGTTATATGCACAAGATATTCCTTAGTCGTCATTTACGATACCCACGGGCAAGGGAGGGGATGGTGTGTTGTATTCTTACTCCGTCACCACGTGGAAGACATTCAAACTCCACCATAATATAGGCGACTACCTGTCTATGCCCCTGCCTGGTATAATAGCCGTCCATGTACGTCAATGCGGTCGTAGTATTATATTTATTTCTTAAACTTCATGCAAAAAGTACAATGGCGGACTTAATGCCAGAAGCATTCTCTCCACTCAACTATACTACGAACTTATGGCGACAGTTACAGGGCTAATTGCAATAGAGTTAATAAAAAAAAATCGGTTGCCTGTAAAGTCGGTTTACTGACGATAGTTGTACGTGACAACGTCATAAGAAAATACTGATGTAATGGTTTCATTTTTCAAAAGAAAATTTTCATTTTATTTGTTTGTTAGTTATTTTGTATGGATCAAGCCTTAAATGGAACGCCTCAGAGCGAGTTAACGCCGCATACGTCATGTTTTTTCGCGTGTGCAGCCGCCTCCATCGAATTATAAGACGTTGTCAAAAGTAATTCAAAATGTGTATCATCATCACAGCTCATATACGGTCCACTGCTGGGCTCGAGCCTTTCCACAATTGGAAATAAATTGACACACGCTGGTCGGACGGATTGGTACAAGATTTTATTTCGAGTTTTCCTTCTCTTGCATAGATGTTGTATGCATATTATAACCCTTTAGTCGTCTCCACACGGAAAGCAATTAAATGTTATAAATAGACCAGCATCTCAAATGTTAAATTTCAGTAACTAATGTTTTATACATTTCTTTAACTAGATTCACACCATTGCATCAAGCGGCACAGCAGGGACATACACTGATCATACAGTTGTTATTGAAGAGTAACGCCGATCCAAACGCATTGTCTGCAGTAAGTGTTGTCTATAAATTAAAACAGTATGCACTAATTTCTAGAATTTCAACAACGTTCAATTCAATTGGAAGTGAAGTGGATCTCTTTAATGATTCACTTCATAAATTTAAAAGGAGAGTATTGTCATCACTCAATTCTATTTAACTCTTTCAAATAGGTACTAAAAATTATATTAACCATTTCAACGTTCTTTTTCTTTTTTTTTAATAATGAAGAATTAGGATTTATTTTGTTTGTTTGTTTCTTTCTTTTTTATATTTTGTTTCCTTAATTTGTTACCACTTCTGTGTATGCTGTGATAGCTTAACAATTGAGCATTTAGTTTAATTTTATGTTATATTTATATTTTAATATGTACAATGTTCCAATGACTAGCTGTCCTTAAATTAATTAATAAATAAATATATAGCAATGTATGCTAGCAACTTAGAATAATAACGTATAGAAGGTAAGTTAGCGCACAAAAAGTGAAGCATTTCAATTAGAGCCTCATGTAGCTTACACCGGAACCGTGCCGTAATGTACAAGGTCACTGTACTGCACGTAAGTACGCAACTCTTAAAAAATAAATAGGTAATTATGACGATTTGTGCATTCAAATGGTGTCACAACACATTAGAAAAACTACTAGCTAACTAGCCTATATTATTCAGGGTGAATGTAACTTTCCAATGGTGAAAGAATTTTTGAAATCGGTACAGTAGTTTTTGAGTTTATTCATTACAAACATACACACACACAAAAATACAAATTTTTACTCTTTATAATATTAGTGTAGATAAGTGAGGTCTGCATAGTGACCCCTTTAGCGTTCAACGTGTTAATAAAAAAAAATATTTCTATTCTAACTACAACTACGGTATTCATTATCATAATCCTTCCCAATTCCTTGGAGTTGTCACAATGTGTTCACTATTTCCATAGTATATTACAAAAGTATTGCATAAGTTATCATCATCATTTCAGCTCATATACGTCCCACTGTTGGGCTCGAGTCTCCTCCACAATAGGAGGGCAATTGACCTTACTATACCATACCGGTCAGACAGGTTGGTATAGGGTTCTATTTCGTGTTTACCTTCACTTGCATAGATGTTATATGCATATTATATCCCTTGTTCGTCTTTTACGACACCCACGGGCCAGAGGGGGTGGTGAATTGTATTCTTACTCCATCACCACACGGAAAGCATAAGTTATGCAAATAGTTTTATAACCGGGCGGCCAGCTTAACGTCAACTCTCCTTGGATATGTTATAATTGACCAAACGGTATCAGATGGAGTTGGCCGCTATGTAAAGCTCTTAATGGTCGTTTACAGCATCTACGTAAAATAGGGATTATTAATATTCGTAGGCATCATCATCGTCTCAGCCCACATAAGTCTAACTGTTGGGCTAGGGCTGCCTCCATAATGGAGAGAAATTGACATACTGCACTATTCAGTCGTGTGGGTAGAGAATTTTATATAAAATTTTCCTTCTCTTACTTAGATGTTATATACATATTATATCCTTTAGATGTATTTTATCTACGGATAAGAGAAGGGGAGGTGATTTGTATTCTTACTTCGTCACCATACAGAAAAGCCGTCACCACAAAGCCACTTCAATATTATTATTATTGAGCTAAATTCAATTGCAAACCATGTGGTAAGCTTTGCCGACCACTGAAGACAAGGAACTCCGGCCCAACGACGAAGGCGACGTGCTATCGGGTAGGTTATGGGGCCGCGCGCCTCCCCTCTGTCACCCCGGACGGAGCTCGTCGGCGGGTGAGCTGACTATAGTACACCCACAAAAAAAAAATCTGGAAAATTTTATTATATAAGGAAATATTCAAACATACATTTTTTTGCAGAATGGTCAGACCGCTTGTGCAATCGCCGACAGACTCGGATACATCAGCGCTGTTGAAGCACTGCGCCCTGTCACAGAGAATACGCTCAGCCAAGCAGTGGGTGATACTGGTAAGTTTAAATTTAGATACATTACATGTTTATATTTGTAAGGATTTATAATTAGATAGAAGAAGATAGAAGAATAAAAGTAGTGTTAGGACTACACTGTTGATAGTTGTTTGTCTACAGCCGCGGGCCGGTCCTTCCGGGTTAGCACGACACTTTCGCAGAAAATCGACGTCCGAGTAGTCAATTATTAATAGCAATTTTTTTATTATTGCCAACGGTGGCAAACGAGCAAGCAGCACACCTAAGATACCTTTGCAATACCAGGGACACAGCCAGGCCGTTGCCTACCGTGAAGAAAATACTCTTCTTAAACCTCGTTTAAAGAAGGACATGTCATAGCGCTCGAGAAACACAGCAGCAGGTAGTTCATTCATCATTTATTTAATCTGTGTTTTGTTTGTGGCGCATGGTATTGGTCATGCTCACTGAAAGGTCTGCTTGCGGTAGCTACGAGGAGCGGGTCACTCCCTTCCCTCCATTGTGGTTGAGGGGAGTGATGGCTGCTCTAGTGGTTAACTCGTGATCGGGTGCCGCTTGAGGGATATGGTCCAGCCATGGTACTTTTTCGTTATATTTAATAACTGTATAATGGTTCGAAAAGCATCACACTGGAGCTATCAGAAGACATGTAGTTGTATGTTTAAAAAAAATTGTAGATGAATAAAAAGAAGACAATCCCACTGAGTTTCTTGCCGGATCTTCTCAGTGCGGTCGCGTTCCGATTCGGTAGTAATTTAAGGTAAAATCTAAAAAAGTGACCATATGTAATTTGAATTCCAGAGCTTGTACGTACGTGGGAGAAATGATCGTTGGGAACGTACAGTTGAAGACCATAACGTTTCCAGGTGAAATGGTTGAACCCTGCTAGTTAACTAATTAACTAGTTAGAGTAGTAGCAATTTTCGTGTGGTGGGTTTTATTGATGCTTTTAGT
Source organism: Lymantria dispar (assembly GCA_032191425.1). Taxonomy (NCBI): domain Eukaryota; kingdom Metazoa; phylum Arthropoda; class Insecta; order Lepidoptera; family Erebidae; genus Lymantria; species Lymantria dispar. The sequence goes on along the minus strand of CM063466.1, from coordinate 10,763,008 downwards.
TTCATCGAATCTCGTTGCACGCATTCACACTCCGTTTACTTACTTCGCGGTGGCAGCGACCTTGCAAAGGTCCTTGAGCGGCAGCAGCATCGACTATTAGGTGTACTGTTTCGTTTGCCAACGCTTGCAATAAAAAAAATTAAATGACATGAGTAGGTGATTTCTATACAGAACCCTAATTGAATTAATAATAATGAAATTAATGCTTCTTCGCAGCTTATATGCGTTTCACTGTTAAGCTCGAGTCTCCTCCACAATGGGAGGGAAATTGACCTACTACGCCACGCTGGTTAGACGTGTTGGTTTTATTTCGAGTTTGTCCAACTTGGTAAAGTAGGAAAATTTCCTTCCTATTGTTGCTGAGGCTCGAGCCCAGCAGTGGGAGGTGAAGTGAAATATTGGATGATATGAAATTCACTCATTCATTTCAGCCAATATGAGTCTCACTATTGGCCTCGGTACTCCTCCACAATGGGAGGGAAATAGAACTACGCAACATTCTGGTCAGACGTTTATGCATAGGGTTTGATGTCAAGCTTTGCTTGTAATGTATCGATGTTATCTGCATATCTCTTAGTTGGTTTTTACGACACCCACGGACTGGATGATGATTTGCATTTTTCTCCCAGACGATATGATATGAAATTATTTCAAGGAAATATTATCGTAAGTGCCTTTGATGCATTAAACTTTATTGGAAATATATGCATCGGTATACATAATAACTTCCATTTAAATATGTGTCAACAGCTGCACCGCTATATTTCTGCTTCGTAAATATTTATATGCATTCTATATTCTTGTGTGTCATGACTTACAATGTCAACTGGTTGCTATTATTTTAATAAAGGTTTTAGATATTATTTGTGTAGGCCACCCTCTCTTGCCCGTGGGTATCGTAAAAGATGAGTTAAGGATTCATATAACATCCATGCAAGAGAAGGAAAGCTTGAAATTAAACCCTATAGTACCCAACACGTCTGATCAGTGTGATATAGTAGGTCAATTTCCCTCCTATTGTGGAAGAGGCTGGAGCCCTACAGTGGATATATGAAATGAAATAGTAAAGGTTGTCTGTAATGAAAAAGACTTAACAAAACTTATCACAGCTCATTTACGTCGAACTGTGGGGCTCAAGCCTCCAACGACAATGGAAAGGAAAATTACTTAGACGGATTGATGTAGGGTTTTATTTTTATTCCTTTGAGCTTCCTTATTCTCTTGAAGAACTCCTTTTTACGACACATACGACAAGAAAGCGAGTGGTTAACTATAGTCTTACTCCGTCACCTTACATAAAATTACCGTTTACATTAATTTCAAACGCTATTAAAAATTCGTTCGGTTTACTAATTTAGCCAGCGTGGTCAGTTGAGTAGTAAACAAATTGTTGTTCGCATTGTCGTCTTTATAGGAGAGGTTTTACCATGCCATTTCTCTGTAAATGTAACAACTAGACTTTTCAACTAGAATTGTACTAAACGATGACATAGTTCAGTAAAATTGTATACTACCTTTACCTACCTTTCACATGCATAACATACTATTTAAAAACACATTTGTAATATGAAAAACGATTACAGTACACGGGATTTGCAGTCTTATGATAAGGAATAAGTTTAAGTTGGAGGAATGACGTAAGGAGGCTATCCTTAAATTTTTCTCATAGAGATCAATATGGAGGATAAACATCCACGGATGTCAAGGAATTGGTACCAGTGGTCGGCCAAATCTAGATAGGGAGGGAATGCGATTTATAGGGCCTCACGTCACCGAGCTGATGCCCATCACTATCCACTGTTGGACGTAGGCCTCCCTCATATTACGCCACAAAGTGTGGTCCTGTGCCGCTTGCATCCAACAACGCCCAGCAACTTTCACCAGGTCGTCGGTCCACCTAGTGGGGGGCGTCCTACACTGCGTCGTTCAATACGTGGTCGCCACTCGAGTACCTTTCTTCCCCAGCGGTTGTCGGTTCGTCGAGCGATGTGGCCTGCCCATTGCCACTTCAGCGTGCTAATTCTTCGTGCTATATCGGTTACACCCGTTCTTCTGCGGATTTCCGTATTATGGATTCTATCTCGCAGAGAAATCCCGAGCATAGCCCGTTACATAGGACGCTGAGTGACTTTGAGCCTTGTTATGAGGCCTATATTTAAGGACCACGTTTCTGTGCCGTAAGTCATCACTGGTAACACACACTGGTCGTAGACCTGTGTTTTCAGACACTGAGGTGTCTAAAGACACTTCAATTTCATTTAATTGTATAGATTTAAAAAAAAATGTTTTACAACACTGTGACCTGCGGGCAGATTATTTAAAGGTCTAATTATTTAAAGGTATCTATAATATATTAATATCCGTGATTTCAAAACACATTATGCAAATATAATCTGACACCGGTAACCCGTTTTCATATTACATCATCAACAATTTAGCGAAATGTTTTGTTTTTAATTTATTTGATAAACATCGTTCTATAATTAATGCTAATGTAGCAATAGCAATCTGTATTGATTTAGTTAGAAGAACGAAGCGAGTTTATTATTTAATCCTCACAAATATTATAAATGCGAAATTAAGTTTGTTTGTTTGTTTGTTACGGTTTCACGCTTAAAAAACCGAACCGATTTCAAAAATTCTTTCACCAATAGAAATCTATAATATCAGGCACTAAACAAAAGCTATATTTTATCCCGGTATTCTCACGAGAATGGGAACTACGCGGGTAAGGCGACTGAAACGTAAGCGAAGCGAGGACGGGTTGCTAGTTCAGAATAAATTCGAGCATGATTATTTTTTTTAAATTGTGGAGAATTTAAGACAGAATCTTTGTAGTAAACAAAAGATACACATATGATCATCATCCAGCTCTTATCCCAATTACTTGACGTTAACGCAGTATATACCGACTCCTATTTCATCGTACATGTTACAAAAGTTACTGGCATAAGTTTTATGACTGGACGCCTGCCTGAGACCTTGGGAATGTTGAATGGGAATGTTCACCATTCGGTGTCAGATGTTCTCCTACGTCAATGTAAAGCTATTAGCTGTCTTTTACGACACCCATGAGCGATGTAAGGGTTGGTAGTATTGGTAGCTGCTGCTACACAGCAGCAAAAGATACGTAAATATTAGAAAATAAAGTAACAAATATTTTATTACAAAACGACTATAAACAGCGCAGTATAAATAAAATTAAATATGTAATTAACATAATATGGTATGAAATATTAGACTCTCTTCCTATCGCTAGACTTTTGCCTGGAAAGAATAATTCGATCAATCCATCCGTGGTTTCTTTACAAGTCTGCAGAATCTTAGATGGTGGAAGAGCAAATCCGTAATTCCCTTTGTCCCTCAGCTCGAATGTCATTACATACGGTACTTTGAATGTGTTTTTGACCCAACAAGTACTCCCACCTGATGACAAATACTTAACCGTTTCAAATGCTGTTCCTATCGTATATTTTGACCATATCTAGACATAATTTTGCGAGACACATTCTTACACTTTTTATAAACTTCCTCATAATTCTCAACGTAATCTTTTGAATTTGAATAAGGTAAGATTATGTACTGTCCGTAAGAATGAAATGAGATGTAGTACTTTAATGAATTACTTTTTGATTTAACGAATTCAGACATTGCCCGACTTTCCTTTTCAGAAAGCGCCCAAGGGCCACAATAAGTTTCGTCAATCTTGTTTCGACTAATACCTACAGTACCAAATGCATATGGAAAATTTCTGTTCAAGTCTACTCCGTATTCACGACGATTTTTTCTCCACAAACGGTCGTCAGTATGTGTATACTCATAACCGTCTACGTTCAAAACCGGCACGAAATACCACTCGTAACTGTTAATCTCTTTCATTAAATGCTTGTTAATCGAGGAATTAACATGAAGGATTTGATAAATTAAATATGTTACAACGGATGGTGCAATCCATTCTCTGGCATGGATACCGCCTTCTACGATTACTGTAGATTTCGGCGATTGAGCGCCATTCAAAACGATTCTAACAGCTAATATATCTCTATTCTCATATGATTTTCCAATAGTTTGAATTTGAAGTTTTTCAGGATATATCTTTGCTAAATCCTGAAGCCAGTTGTATATGTCGTTTAATCTATAGAAATCATTCCAATCGAAAGATTTCATATCTCTTCTTATATAACGTTTGACCGTTTGCTGGTCGAATGATTTTTGCACATCCTCAATAAGTGTCGTTAAATATATATTACGTTCTTCAGCATCACGAAGAAAAGCTGTACGATCTTCAGGATTAATGACAAAGTCAATAGCCTTGTTCACAACGCTTGGCTCCGACCAAAAATTGACATCGTAGAATTCATTTAACTTTGATATGAATTGAACATGACTTTCGTTCACGGGTATCACTCTATACAAAGTGTAATTATTATATGTTCTACCATCACAAACATTTATTAAGAATATATAAATGATTAAATAAATTACATTTGTAACCATTTTAAAAGATTTATAAATATTTGTTGTTGAGTTTAGTTTCATCCATAACCCTTGAGATTTTGATTTGGAACGACAATTTGAAATTATACGTGTACCAAATCCGAAATAAGTTAACGACTTCATATTTATGGTTTTTTTTCTCAGAAAATAAATGTAATGACATTTTAATAACTAATCACAGACCACTTATAATGTGTGTAGCTAATATACTATGATCATCTATGAAACGTTGCTTTAGTATCGTGCAAATTTCCCTCCCATTGAGGAGGAGAGCCGAGCCCAAAAGTGGGACGCATGTGGGCTGCGATGATGATGATCATGAAATCTATTAAAAATATTTATCATAATAAATACGTATATAACATGTGTTTATTTATCTCTGGACCTGCTTCATTTGTTTAATGGTAGATCCACGCGGCTGTAGACAATAATTTCCCAACAGTTTCCAACAGTCTAGAGTTTTGTTGGATCGCATTTTGATCCAGTAGATTGATTAGATTAATGAAAGAAGAAAGAATTTCATATTTTTTCTTTGCATAGGAGGGGAATAGAATGATTTCAGCTCGTCTTAAGACAATTAAAAGTGTGTCCCCAGTTTTTAGAGGGTCAAATATCGCTGTCATTTATGAAGGCCATTGTGTCTGCCTTACAAAAGTTTCAGACACTTCAAATGTTTGGTGCGATTAGTCACAAATAAAATAAAATATAATTATATAATACGCAATCATTTCAGTTCTCACTTTGATAAACGACGAGTCAACATTTGTTGCGACAAGCATATCATAACTCGGTCATTTTATTACATTAAACAACACGGGTTAGTACAGGGTTTTATTTCCAGTTTACCTTCTCGCGCATGAATTTTATATCCCTTAGTTGTCTTTTACGACATCCACGTACAAAGTAAGGTGTGGTTTGGGTTGTCGGGATTGAATATCCTAAGATGATTTGTCCGGCGCTTCGTAAAAGCGCTGAATGGGCCGCTGTGGTTACGGTGGATATTCTGTCAGGTGATCCGCGACTAGATACATATTTCAGGAAGAAGCTGTCCCTTGAGACATAAATACTAATTCAAGAGGCACAAACTGATGAATTTATTAGATTTTCTATAAAAATTATTAAATTACGGAACGAATTTTGATGCGGTTTTTTTATAGATAGTGATTCAAGAGGAAGGTTTATACGTATAATACGTGCATGTGCATGTGGCTCATCAAACATTTTTGTATTGTCTAATGACAAAAAGCTGTAAACGTTGTATATAAAGACATTCTGTAGTATATTTAGTATTAGCATTGGACCCATGCGAAGCCGGGACGGGTCGCTCGGTATATTTATAAGGAACAAAAATGATACACTATATATGAGAACATGACAGATATTAGTCATAACGAATAACGCCTGATGACCACAATAATATTGATAAATATAGTACATTATAGGCAACTTGGATTGCGTCACAATTCTATGACTAATATCTTGATATTATTATATTAATAAATGTACCAATATGATGTCCCCTTGTGACGAATTAGAATACAATATGTCACCATCCATCAATATCCCGTGGGAGTCGTAAAAGTCGACTAAGTTAAAGTCAAGTCAAGTCGACTCAGTTAAGCATTTTCCTGGAAAATTTATGGCTGCAAATATCAAGCCCTTGTCAATCGTAACGGCTTTATGTGGGAAGGTATATGTCCGTCCAAAAGTGGATGTTGATAGGCTGATAATGATGGTGAAGAAACTGTACCCAATCTAGACAGGGGAGAAGCTATGGCCATCATCATTCCATCCGTTTCGTCCGGGACAATAAAAGAGACGGCGTGAAACATCATAATACCGGTGGACCACCGGTACCCGCTCCTTGACATCGGGGTCTGGCGGGTTACCCTTTCAAGGCGTGATCTAGGCCTAAAGAAAATTAAATGGTAGGGGAGTGGTGAATTGTATTCTTACTCCGTCATCACACGAAAATTGCATCCATTGGTCTAAAAGAATCTGTATTACCATTTCAATTCCATTCATATTTCTATTGTAAGGAAATCAATATTTGCCCACAATGATATCATGTTATGCGTTATTCATTTATAATCATTGCATGTGTGTCTGGACTGGGAGATCAATCGAGTTTGCCCCAGTTAGGTGCCATTGCTAGGCTGACCATGATTCTTGTCTTTGGAGCGGCATTCACAGGTTTATTGAAATGTATACTCACAGTAAAAAAAATGTATACGAAAATCTCAACTCTGAAATTTTTATTAGTAAGATAGTTGACCCAATACGATAGACACTTTTCTGTAGCAATTTAAAAATATTATTAAATTTTATAGAATTTCTCGTAATCTATTACAGTGATAAACTAGTTGACCCAACAGACGTTCTTCTGGTCAAATAAGCACCACCTACCGGATCTAATTGTGAATCTAAACCATTCTCGTATCCCCTTGAACATGTACAAAAAATTTCATCAACATCGGTCCAACCATTTAGGAGTTCAGTGCCATACACACGTACACAAGAAATTTATATATAAGATGGGCAAAACTCATCGTCTCCACACACGTTAATACGACGATTTGAACGTACGTCCCAAACTGTTCTTATGTCGAATCGAGCCATAGGCGTTAAAAGAAATTAAATAAATATTAGAAATCAGTAAAGGAACCTAAAAGGCCAATGAAATAAGAAAAATTACCCGTCATGTCTGCTTATTACCTCATCACAACAAAATTAAATGACTCATCGTTATATTAAAGAACTTTTTCAATACGCCTATCGAGTAGTAGCGTTGAGTTTTGATTTTTTCTTTTAATCCAAACTGGTTAGTTCCGGAGATTAACTTGTTCAAATAGGCCTTAGTTATAAAATAGTTATATTTAGATGTGATTCTGCAATTGATATGAATCAATAAACAATTCATCTCTAAATGTCACTTGCCTCAAGGTTTTCAAGTGGCAAGGTGAGTTCGTTTCATATTGTTAGCGATTTAATAAATATATAATTAATAGAAAATAATAATAGGTCTTTACCTATATAATTGCCGTTCTGCAGTACTGGCCATTTCAAATCAAAATAATTTTTTTTTGGCTAAGAATTCTAATTTCAAATTAATTTTATTTTAAAACATGGAATTCATTTTCCAAAAGTAGTCATTTGTTTATTGATTAGTGTTACGTTTTATCGCATTTCAATCTTTTTCGTCATCATAGATACATTAAAAATTCGAGTAATTATGGAATATGAGTATCGTCGTGGCAGCAACGCGGCACAAGCGGCACGTAACATCAACGACATTTACGGAGCTAACACTACAAACCAACGCACTGCCTGTTATTGGTTTGCTCGCTTCCGTTCTGGAAATTTCGACCAGAAAAATGAACCTCGCGGTCGTCCGAAGACTTTGGTCGACAATGACGAATTAAAGGCGATTGTGGAAGCCGATGATACACAATCTACGGCTGAATTAGCAGCAGCTTTCGACGTTAGCGTCAAAACAATATTGGTCCATTTGCGTCAAATTAACAAGGTAAGAAAGCTTGACAAATGGGTGCCCCACGAACTCAATGATCGCCAGCGCGAAGTACGCATCGAGACATGCCTTGCATTGCTCAACAGACACACAAATGAAGGAATTTTGAAACGCATTGTTACTTGCGATGAAAAATGGATTCTGTTTGATAACCGCAAGCGCTCAGCAAGTTGGTTGGATCCTGGTTCAGCACCTAAACAATGCCCTAAACGAAAACTTACCCCTAGAAAAGTGATGGTCACTGTTTGGTGGTCTAGCGCCGGTATGATTCATCACAGCTTCTTACCAAATGGGATTTGAAACTATGCGGATAAAGCGATTGAAACCGTAGGAAAGTGTTTGCAGCTGATGATAGAAGTTTACGATAAGAGGGTAACAAACCCAGGTGCTGGCACATAGTATTCTTGACTCGCCACTACACGAGCTCATTTAATACTCAAAATATAACGCTTTTAAAACGACGAGGATAACTACTTTGTAAAAAAACATTAGAATGTTTTAAGGACAAAGGAAACGTTGTCAGGAAATCTCCATTAATTGTTCAAGGTAGTGTTGTCATTACTTCAAGAGTTGATTTTTAATTAGCAGTGGTATGCTTCAATGCCATCTACCAACTATTCTTAATCTTTTGGCAGAAGGGGGGCAGGGAGAAGGTCGGTAGCTGTCAGAACTCTCCTTGAAAGGTGTGGTTCGTTTACACGGAAGGTTATTAAACTCTATACTGCACTAAGTCCCCCTAAAGGGCCGTAACGTCGTGACAGCAGAACTGACCTTCAGTCCATAGCCAATACAGGCCCTGTTATTGAATCATTTTTACAATGGAATACAAATGCCTGCTAGCTGGGGATATTGGCTTTGGGTTTTATTTCGAGTATCGATTGGTTGTATATTAGCAGTCTCTCAGCCAACGCGAACATGGCGACTGTTTATATACTTAGGCCTTAATTACATAGACAATAGGCCGACCAAAATAATCGACGTATGCGGAGTCGTTAATGAAGAATCCCATAACATCTTAATGACTAATCCTATATATTTGTAAAGGTTTCTTAAAATGGGAAAAAATTACACGTTTCTTGTATTTTCTCTTACTATGTAGGCTATGTCACTGCCCGGTTTGGCTTTCGAAACGGATACTACTATAAACGGACACAAAATACGCACAAACTCAGCTATACAGTTTCGTCCCACTCGGAGCTGTGACGATACATTCGTGACAGCTCCGAGTGGGACGAAACTGTGTAGCTGATGTTTCAGATGGTGGGGCCCAGAACTGATCCCTGTGGGAGGACATCGCACGAAATAGGCGTACAAGCTGTGAAAATCCGGCAAGAAACTCCACGCATTCGTCATTTTACACGCAACTATACAATTCACCACTCAACCACAATCGCAATGAGGCACTACCTCAACTACCTCTCGGCTCTCATTTTGCAAGAATCAAGTAATAGCTCGAAATAAATATGTCTCTCGCCGTGTGGTGACATCATAGAAATACAATTCACCACTCCCGTCTCTTACCCGTTGGTGTCGTAAAGGACGACTAAGGGATATGATAAGCAGATAATATTTATGCAAGAGAAAGAAAACTCGACATAAAACATAGGGTTTTATGTCGAGTTTTCTTTCTTTTATTATATACATGTTATCAACACACGTCTGATAAGTCTGGTATAGTAGGTCAATTTCACTGCCATCGTAGCGAGGGCCCGTGCCCAACAGTGGGACTTATGTGAGCTAAGGTGATGATGAGATGAAATGTAAAAATTAACAATATGTCCCCTTACGGACCTTATACGTAATAAATGATTTATACTTTATATTCAAATATCATGGTAACAGTATTGTATCGGAGTATATCGGAACCAGCCGCATGCGCGCGCGCATCTGGTTTCCAATTTTATTGTTATCAAATAAATGCACAATGGCTGTCACAAGTGACTGGCACTCGTGACACACCCGAACATTTATAGCAGGCAGTTTGGATATTGTTGGCGTTATTGTTATTTTATTATGTACTAGCAACCCACCCTAGCTTCGCTTTCTGTCGTTTTACGCACGTAGTTCCTGTTCCCGTTGGAATACCGGGATAAAATATAGCCTATGTCACTCCCTGATATTTAGTTTCCATCGGTGAAAGAATTTTTGAAATCGGTTTAGTGTTTTAAGCGTGAAAGCGTAACAAACAAACAAACTTACTTTCGCATTTATAATTATTAGTAAGGATATAGTAGTATCGATACTGGTGCTTTCTGTGTGATAGTATTTATATAAAGTGTAATTTTTTTGGGACTAATCCCACCACCCATTCCCACCATTGTAACTGCTGTAAGCCAGGATCCACAATGGTCTTCATAGATCACACCAAGGTTTGACCCTCAGACAGTCCCGATAAATGATTTTAATTGTCTGGAGACCCGCAATGAAATTAATTAGAAAAGTTAAACAGGAGTTGGCAGACATTGATTCCATTAAAGTATCTGTTAAATATTTTTATAAAGTCACTTTTTAACACGTTGAACGCCATGGGGGTCAACCATGTCACATTATCTAGTTTATAGAACCAACATAAAGTCCTTAATTTCTAAAATTTTAATGATATTTTTTTATTGCTAAGGGGCTTTAAAATGTGGTGAATCACGTAGTAAACATTGAAGAGAAGTAATTTGTGACCTTAGAATCGCCCCTGGTTCGCGATCACATAGGGTCCCGCACGACTCCAAAAGAACAACTATATGTCGGCCACATTATTTCTATATTATTTTCTTTATTCTTCTACATGAAAAGGTTAAAGATATTCAGGTCTAACACACACAATACGAAGCCGCTTGTATGCTATTGAAATTTTTTACAGTAATTTTATCTATCTATCTATGACCCTATAGAAGGCGATTGTTATACATAAATCTCCCTAAGTGTGAATACCACAAACGCCACGGCATTGGCAGGCGCGCTAGAGATCGCAGATGATGTTAAAAGCTCCTCAGGGGAGTGCTACTACCCATTCGCCTGATTTATCAGGAAGAGATCCAACCCACTACACTGCGTTTAAGCACTCGGGACTTAGACCGCAATGTCTTCTACGCTATGAAAACAAATTTTTTGAAGAATTTTGATGTTTTTCGGAATAAGATTTTACAACCGTAGTTTAAGTCATCATCACCATTTCAGGTCATGTATGTCCCACTGTTGGTCTCAAGCCTCCTCCACAATAGGAGGGAAATTGACTTCCCTATACGATACTGGTCAGACGGGTTGGTATAAGGTGTTATTTCGAGATTTCCTTTTCTTGCATAGATGTTATATGCGTATTATATCCCTTATTCGTCTTTTACGTGTTAGTTTAAGCGCAAAGATAATATAAATAAAAAAAGAATACTCTAATTAAACGGAACACTTGATAGGTATAAACTTGGTGAAAACATTTCCATTTCCGCTGGCCGTCTTTACTACAAATAATACTTAATGAGCGATTCGCAACTCGTGCCAAGCACTTTGAAAACTTTCTTAGAGTTCCTTCCAATAGACGTTATAAACAGGGTTCAATACTCAAACGAGGGTAAGGCTGCAGTCCTATTTGTGAAAGAGTAGCGGTAGTTAATTGCATTTACGCATAACAGTTTGAAAAGTATTATAAAGTAAGTTATACATGTTTTAATCAAAATACGAGCATGTAAATACTTTATGAGGCATTGATGTTCTGTTTATAGGCTCAAAAACTTATCCCTAATGGGATATTTTTATTGAAAAAATTGCATTGAGGTGGACTTTACAAACATACAACTAACGGACACAGATTACATTCAGACTCAGAACAACAATTTAAAAAGTATTCTCCTGCGTGGGGTTAGAACCTCCGACATTGGCACTGTAGGTCGGTATCTTAACCACTACGTCGTCTGTACAGCCAAGACCGATTATCATAGTTGTAACGCTGTGATTCTCGCAGCGAAAATCAATATTGTAATGCTATATAATTATCTATGCAAGATCGTGTAAAATATTTTTATTACTTGTATAAAATACATATTGTTTTTTAATTAAATCGTAACATAAAGGTCAAATGTGTTTTATATTATATAGAAGCATGAAGCGTACAAAAGGTTAATTAACTGTTGACAGGAACCGAAACGTAATCGGAAGTATTTAAATATATTCAATAGGCAGTCAATGAGCGAACTTATTCAGACTTTTAAATTTAATCACTTGATTATTCATTAGATTCACTCTGCCGTGTTTTGAAGGGCAATTACAGTGACGTGATTTTTGTTGATAAAGGTCAATTAATTTGTGGTACGGAACGCACAACTCGAATATTATAGTCACTCGTCTGTAATTGTAGTTCTGTTACGGTTGCTTATTTTACTATAGTTTGACAAATCCGCAAGTATAAGCAGGCAGCAAGTTATGTCACTAATACATTGACAATCATATTTTCCAATTTCTTATGATGTGTTATCACGAATTGAAATACATAATATATTCTAAATAGTCTTCATGTCTAATTTTATTATCATTAATCCAAAAAATTAGTTGCTAGTCGTGTGATCCATCAGCTAATGACGGGCTAACAATGTAATCAATGACCGATGTTGTATATTCGTCAGTCGTAAAAATCGTCTAAAGAATCGCCATGAGAAGGGGAAACAGCATGTACGTGTGTGTACGTGCGCCTGTTTGCGTGTGTGTGTTTATACCGTAGCTTATGCTACAGTCTAGTCAAAACTACGGGGAAAATGGTGATGTGAAACCTGCCGTACATGTGTCTTACCTATGGCCATGTGGGCTGGCCGGTATTATCTTCGGTAGATTTCTATCCCTTAACTATTGTTGTATAATTATGTTAGTAAAATTTCTGGTAACATGGAAATTGACTTCTTATTGCGAAGAAGAATCTTCAAATTGACTGCACAGATGGCGTAGTGGTTAAGATAGCGACCTACATTGCCAGTGTCGGGGGTTCGAATCCCACGCGGGACAACACTTTGTGCGATCCATAAATTGTTGTTCTGAGTCTGGATGTAATTTGTGCCCGTTAATTATATGTTTGTAAAGTCCCCCGCAATACAAGGATTATTTCCTTAGTGCAGGGTGTTGTCTTTAAAAAAAAAATGTTAACGATCATCACAAAATGATTACAGTTTAAATTGTTAAGCGATGAATACCTAAGCGGAACATCCCGCTTACAACGGGAATGGTACCCATTGCAGGGTGATTACTAAAACAATATTCCCCTGTAATGTGCCGACCACGTGTGTACCAATTGCACGTTTTGCATTCTTGCTCGATAGAATAATACAGCAATTATAAATGCAGCTACCATATAAGTTTCATGCAATTAAAACTTTTAGAATGAGTGACTTTCTCGTTTAATTTAAAAAAGTAATGAAATCAAGTATGAATTCCGAGGTAGTGGTATTCGTATCCTGCTCAAAATGAAATGATTTATTGTTCACATAACGTACGTAACGTAGCAATTAGTTTTTCTATTTAACCAGTAAAGGCATGTGAAACTTAAAATTATGATAGGTACATAGTGTCATGGCAGAATCATCATCATCATTTCAGCCTATCGCCGTCCACTGCTGGACGTAGGCCTCCCTCATGTTGCGCCACAATGAGTGGTCCTGTGCCGCCTGCATCCAACAACGCCCAGCTACTTTCACTAGGTCATCGGTCCACCTAGTGGGGAGGCGTCCTACACTGCGTCGTCCGATACGTGGTCGCCACTCGAGAACCTTTCTTCCCCAGCGGTTGTCGGTTCGTCGAGCGATGTGGGCTGCCCATTGCCACTTTAGCGTGCTAATTCTTCGTGCTATGTCGGTTACACCCGTTCTTCTGCGGATTTCCGTATTCCGGGTTCTATCTGGCAGAGAAATCCCGAGCATAGCACGCTGAGCGACTTTGAGCCTTGATATGAGGCCTACATTTAGAGACCACGTTTCCGTGCCGTAAGTCATCACTGGTAACACACACTGGTCGTAGACCTGTGTTTTCAGACACTGAGGTATGTTGGACGAGAAGATCCTCTTAAGTTTCCCGAATGCTGCCCAACCGAGTTGGATTCGTCGGCTGATCTCTTTCTCGAAATTGGATCTACCTAACTGGACTATTTGTCCTAGGTAAACATAGTGATCGACAACTTCAAGAATCGCATTGCCAACTAAGACATGGCAGAATACCAAGTCTTAATTTACTACTTAAAACAGTCAATTCCCTATTATACACACATACATTTCATTAACACATTTCTTTTACACTATAAATTTTTTTGTCCAGTAACCAAGTTTTTAACTGTGTTTTAAATTTTACTATGTTTTAATTTTAAAAAGAGACAAAAGAGTACGCAAGGCAAATTATAGAGCCCCATGTGGTTCTCTGTCGCCTCAACACGTGGTTTGGAGCTAGAATTAACTATTGGAGAAAACATATTTTGCGAGGGGCTTATAACCTAGTATCATGAATATAAAGATCATTCATTCATCATTCATTCCAGCTCATATACGTCCTACTGCTGGGCTCGAGCCTCCTCCACTATGGGAGAGCAATTTATCTATTATACCACGCTGATTAAACGGGTTGGTATAGGATTTAATTTGGGGTTTTCCTTCTCTACATATATAAGGGATTACTCTTAGTCGTCTTTTATGACACCCACGAGTAATAAAGGGGGTAGTAAATGGTATTTTTATATATGTATCACATTAATATATTTTTTACTAGCAACCCGTCCTCGCTTCTCTTCGGTTTCAGTCGCCTTACCCGCGGCGTAGTTCCCGTTCTCGTGGGAATGCCGTGATAAAATATAGCCTATGTTACTCCCTGTTATTATAGCTTCCATTGGTGAAAGAATTCTTGAAATCGTTTCGGTGGTTTAAGCGTGAAAGCGTAACAAACGAACAAACAAACATCTTTATTTTCGCATTTATAATATTAGTAAGGATATACGGCTGGTAATGGTAGTTAACTTCTAATTAGGAATCTCGCTCAAATTTCAATGAAGTCGAAAAATTAGAATGAATTTATGTCAGGGCCTGTAATTTTTTATTTGCGATTTAAAAATAATTGTTGTTTCACTGGGTATAATTTGAGTCCGTTAACTGCATGTTTGTGAAATCCCCAAAACACAAATAATTATACTTTAGTGCGGAGCATTCTTACAAAATAACTAAATAAAATACAATATTTCTCAGTTTAGAACTCGAAACTTGAATGATGGCAACGTTCTCTCTTGTCACTAGACAATCATTGCTTCTCAAATTATGTTCAAGGTTATCAAGAGTATTGTAGCTATAACGGTCTACGTCACAAACTTGGCTCAACGCCATTGTTTTCACATTCTAACGCACGGGTCGAGGTAGAAACCAACCCACACCGATTATTTATTCAATATTTTCGTTGGATATTTTAGGAACGTCCTATGACGGGGTGAAGGAGTTTTTGGTATTTTGTATTTGAAAAACAACTACCACATTTGATTCACAAAGCATAAACATCTAATGCCAACCTACTAACCTATAAAAAATACTGTTCACGCGTGACATCGTGTGTCATTTAGTCAGTTTCATGATTTGTCGTCTGTTTTCGGGCTTTTATTTTTAAAGCCTAATGCAAAAATAGGGGTGTTAGTTTGACGTGTATAGGTATCTGTTTGTAGCATTGTAGCTCCTGAACGAATGAACCGATTATGATGTTGTTTTTTGTTTGAAAGCTGACTGGTTCGAGTTGGTGCTTAGCTATAATCTATGAATATCTGTTCAGGGGCTTCAAGGTCATTTAGCTCTTTTTGTTAGCTGCCGTAGGGATCTTAGACGTATAAAAGATATTCATTTTACTTTCAAACATATTTGACCTAACCCATTTTTTTATTAATTAATAAAAGGGCTGTCTTTCTGCGTGGTGATGGAATAAGAATACAATTCACCACATTTCTTGCCCGTGGATGTTGTAAAAGATAACTGAGAGATATAATACGCATATAACATCTATGCAAGAGACGGAAAACTCGAAACAAAACCCTATACCAACATAGCTGTCTAAAATATTACCCATCTGTTCATCACAAATCTAACAAAAATTGTTTGATCATCGTCATTATCTCAGTTCATATGTGCATGATGACTGCACAGATGGCGTAGTGGTTAAGATAGCGACCTACATTGCCAGTATCGGGGGTTCGAATCCCACGCGGGACAACACTTTGTGCGATCCACAAATTGTTGTTCTGAGTCTGGATGTAATTTGTGTCCGTTAATTATATGTTTGTAAAGTCCCCCGCAATACAAGGATTATTTCCTTAGTGCAGGGTGATAATAAATAAATAAAATTATACATCTCACTACTGGGCTCGAGTAGCTATTCATGTATAGTTGTATACTTTATACAAATAAATAAAATTGTAGTGTCTGTTTGTAATGTCACAATACTGGGCTTTTTTCATGCTCACGTGTTTCTTTGCACTACACCTATGCCTTAAAATACAGTTTAAAACATTTTTGTCTGTCTGTTTGTTGGTCTTGTCTTGTCGTTTGGTTGTTGGACCGATTTTGATATTTTAATACCAGGTAGCTGTCTATACAAGGAATAACTTGGGCTATATTTTATCTCAGTATTCCGACATAGCATGAAGAATTAGCACGCTTAAGTGGCAATGAGCAGGCCACATCGTTCGACGAACCGACAACCGCTGGGGAAGAAAGGTTCTCGAGTAGCGACCACGTATCGGACGACGCAGTGTAGGACGCAATACCAGGTGGATCGACGACCTGGTGAAAGTTGCTGGGCGTCGTTGGATGCATGCGGCACAGGACCGCACTTTGTGGCGTAACATGAGGGAAGCCTACGTCCAGCAGTGGACGGTGATAGGCTGAAATGATGATGATGATTCCCACGGGAACTGTGTGGGTAGGACGACTGAAACCCAAGCGAAGCGAGGGCGGGGTCCTCCATAAGAGAATGAGATTAACCAACAATAACAGGTCGGTCAAATGGGTTGGTATAGAGTTTTATACTATATCCATTAGTCATCATCTACCCATGGGCCAGATAGTGATGAATTATATTCTTACTCCGTCACCACACGGAAAGAGTGAGGAATGGTATAGTAGGTCAATTTCCATACCATTTCAGGACGCGAATTGTTATGTCTAATACCATCAACTCACGATTATAATATTGATTCCTAACGAGGATAAATCAATAGCATAATCTATACCAATAAATAAAATTGGAGTGCCTGTTTGTAATGTCAAAATAATAGGCTTTTTTCATGTTCACACGGTTATTTGCACGACACCTATGCCTAAAATACAGATTAAAAAATTTTTGTCTGTCAGTCTGTCTATTTGTTCCGGGTAATCTTCAAAACGGCTGGACCGATTTCAAAAATTCTTTCACCAATGGAAAGCTATAATATCAGGGCGTAAATTGGGCTATATTTTATCCCGGTATTCCCACGGGAACGGGAACTACGCGGGTAAAACGACTAAAACCGAAGCGAAACGAGGGCGGGTTGCTAATATATAATATTAATATACTATTGTACGTTGAGTATTGACGTTGTTTATTCGTATTAAATATGAGTCAATCATAATTCAGTAGCACGTATAATGTTATTTGAGAATCACGTCTCGCATTATGTACTTAGAATTTTGACACACGATTTATGAATGTCGATGAATAACATTCCATTAGGTAGGTATTTATAACGTTCCATGATTTTATTGTGCCATTAGATCATTTTTAAAAATACATAAAGGATAATAACACGTGTCTTATAGTAGTGAAGGAACAAATTTATTTATTTTTAATGACGACTAAACGACTTGACTATTAAGTCATCGAATGGTTTAGAACGTAATTTTCGATATTTAAATTAAGAATATTAAAACCATAGACTTAAGTCTTTATAGATTCTCCATTCATTCTAGTTCAAATTGGACGTTATTGTAAATATTTTTTGAATAGCGAACGATTTTAATGGTCTTTTATTTAAATCCATTTAAAAACTTATTGGTAGACCTATTTTTTTGGAACTTTAAGAAAGTAAGGCATATTAAGTCTAAGCAGAAAATGAAGCATGTTAAAATTATTACCGTGTCATATAAAATGTAAAAAAAGGCTAGTATAATGGAATAGAAATATGTGAAAAATGTTTTGTACTTAGGATGTTTTAATATGTTATTTTATTATTCAGTTAATTTCGCTCTAAATATTTTTGAATAACCACGTACTCTTAGAATAATAACATATAGAAGGTAAATCCACGCACAAAAAGTGAGGCATTTCAATTGGAGCCTAATGGAGCCTACGCCGGAACAGTCCCGTAATGTACAAGTCATTGCACTGCACGAACGTACGCAACTCTTAAAAAATAAATAGGTAATTATGACGGCTTGTGCATTCAAATGGTGCCACAACACATTTGAAAAACATAAAAAGGTTTTTAACATTACTTTTAAAAGTATTTCGACGATTTATGTTAATAAAAACAAAATTTGATTTCATAATTTGTATAGTGGTGTGCGTGTGTACGTGTGTAGTCGTCTGCCCGCCATTAGTATTTTTTGATTCAAATTTTTAAAGTTCGAAGTACTGACACTATCCTTCTATACGTTATTATTCTAAGCACGTACTGTTAAAAATCTTTTGAGAATTGTATAACACCAACAAAGAAAATACTTCAATTGCGATCAATATCGACTTCAGTCTATTACTTTTGTTAGCGGGTAATAAATTTACCATAAAATATAAATAAGCTTTTGGACACATTTCTATGAATTAACCTACAGATTCTGAAATTATTTATGTGTTCAAATATAGAATAGGCTCAAAATAACCAACAATTTACGTAGATCGTTGTCTGTGAGAGTTAGTGCTCTGTCTGTTTTTTGCATACACACGCACGTGAGGTTTAGTCAATGATACTTCGAGCGGCAGTCGCTCCGCGACCTCTCTGCGCTTATCACGACAACAATTCAATTAAATTAACCAATCAACTTAATTATTTTCAAATCGAAACAATCGCAGTGACATATCATTGATTCAGCTTAAAAAAAAATAGCGCGGGCCTTAGAGTACGTTTCTTTTACTCTACAAAATTTGTGTGTTTATGTTAATTTAATAGTATTTCTATTAGTGTTAATTTCCGCGAATACACCGGTGATGTAACTGTGAATTATTGTATAGATCCTTTGTTCATAAAACTCCGTGCTAAACAGTGTGTTTCTTTGAAACTGAAAGTGTTATAGTGACACGATAATTACGGATACTTCCCGAGCTTGTTATAGGTATGTTACTCTATAATTATGCATGTGCTGTATAAGTATAAGTTGTAACTTGAATTGTCCATGCATATGGTGCCTAGCTATGGCTGGATGCCAAAATTTATTATTAAACTAAGCACAAATTTCAATTTTACTCGCGTACAAAGTATTTTAGCTACAGATAAAGGTACGCGCTGTTTTTGTTTAACGATTAACTTAATTAAGCGGGAGATAACACGGCTAGTTTATTTTCGGAGAGCGATAAAGCACGTATATTGATTTGTGCACCTAAATTAGAAGGCAATTTCGAACGTATTTAAAATATAATTAAAAGTATATTAATCATGCTACTAATAATAAAATTATTTTCCTTATAACATGCACGTTTTTATTGGTTTTACTGCTGGGGAATATGTCATGTAGTTATATCACGAAGATAGTCTATACATCTATACAAATAAATAAAATTGAAGTGTCTGTTTGTAATGTCAATATAATAGACATTTTTTCTTGCTGATACGTTTATTTGCACAATACCTATGCCTAAAAACTGGTTTAAAAATGTTTTGTCTGTCTGTTTGTTTTGGGTAATCTTCAAAACGGCTGGACGGATTTTCATAATATGTTACTACCAACTGTCTATGTTAGGAGTAACTTAGGCTATATTTTATTATTCCGGTATTGCTATGGAAACGGGAACTACGCGGGTAAGGTGACTGAAACCGAAGCGAAGCGAGGGCAGATTGCTAGTCTATACCAATAAATAAAATTGGAGTGTCTGTTTGTAATGTCAAAATAATAGGCCTTTTTCATGCTCACACGGTTATTTGCATTATACATATGCCTAAAAATCACTTTATATTTTTTTTGTCCGTCTGTCTGTTTGTTCCGGGTAATCTTCAAAACAGCTGGACTAATTTAAAAAATTCTTTCACCAATGGAAAGCTATAATATCAGGGTGTAAACTAGGCTATATTTTATTCCGGTATTTCCATGGGAACGGGTACTACGCGGATAAGTTGACTGAAACCGAAGCGAATCGAGGGCAGGTTGCTAATATAAAATAAAATTCAAGAAACAATTTAACCACGAAAATGAGTTGCAGCTGTTGTTTTTACCTGTGATCGTTGACGTTGATGACCCTGGAAAAGTTTCTTTAACTGTCTAGTCGAAACAGTTTATATCTGTATTTCAAATATATTTTCGCTCCATTAGATCACATTTAAATTTGGAATGAATACGGTTTAAAACAATCAATCTTAAATTACTAAAAAAAGAAAATAAGACTGTGGTCTTAAACACACATTTTTTGTTTTTTTCTCACATATTTCTTTTTGTTTTTCGACAAAAGTGACAACTTTATCAAGATAAGGTTTAATAATACGAAAAATAACAACTTTTTTGGTCTATATTCATCATTTCAGCTCATGTATATCCCATGATTGGGCTTGAGCCTCCTCCACAAGAAGAGTGAAATTGACCTACTATGCGACGCTGTTTAGATGTGTTGCTATAGTTTTCCTTCTCTTGCATAGATGTTACATGCATATTATATCCCTTAGTCGTCTTATACGACATCCACGGACAATAAATGGTGAATTGTATTCTTACTTCCTCACCACATGGAAACATATGGTAATAAAATATACAATATATAATATAATTATAATTGTGTAATTTACTCTAGTAGATTGTGTTGTCATTTGCTCGCAAAAATTATCCCTTAGTCGTCGAGAGCCGGCTTTACTCGAACAGGCGTTACGTAGCCGAGCGTGACGGCTCTGTCTCATTTAATACCTACAAAATAGTTTTAAACGCCTAACGAATTTTTCACTTCAATAAAAAAAAAGCATTTGACCAAAGATTTCTGAAGTAGTATTGACCTACGAGGGGTGATCCAAAAGTAATGATAATCAGTTATTTCTAGTGCACACAAAAATACAAAAAAATTTCAGTCACTTGCTCAGTTACCCACTAGTTCAGGAAAAAAAAATCATATAAATAGGCCACAATTCCCGGGAGCTACATTCATTTGAATACGGACTGTCAAGGAGTGAACATCAAAATGGAAAAACACGAAATCAGAGCTGTCATTAAATACCTCTGCTTGAAAAAAATGTCTACCAAAGACATACACAGCGACTTGGTGGAAACATTAGGGGACTCTTCTCCTCCATATTCCACAGTTGCACGCTGGGCTAAGGAGTTTAAGCTGGGAAGAACATCGACGGAAGACGAACACCGCGAAGGACGCCCATCGACGTCCCTCACTGAAGAAAATGTGAAAAAAGTTGAAGAAGTTGTATTGGAAGATCGAAGAGTGACTATCAGGCATGTAGCTGAGGTCACAGGGATCTCATATGGCAGCATTCAAAGAATCCTTGCGAACGAATTGCATATGAGAAAGGTCTCCGCGCGTTGGGTACCGAAAATGTTAAACGACGAGCAAAAGAAGAAACGAGTCGACATGTCAAGAGCAAATCTCGAAAAGTTCCAGGCAGACAAGGACAATTTTTTGTCACGTTTTGTGACCATGGACGAGACCTGGATCCACCATTTTGATCCTGAAACAAAACAACAATCGATGACATGGAAACGATCCGATGAACCGACGCCGAAGAAATTCAAAGTGTCAAGCTCAGCAGGGAAGGTTATGGCGTCTGTTTTTTGGGACGCTGAAGGAATAATCATGGTGGACTACTTGGAAAAGGGGGCCACTATTACAGGCTCCTACTATGCAGAACAAATAAGAAGATTGCGGGAGGCTATTAAGGAGAAAAGGCGAGGCAAACTGCGGGCTGGAGTGTTGTTCCATCAAGACAACGCACCTGTTCACAAAGCTGCAATTGCCATGGCTGGCATTCAGGAAGCGGGCTTTGAGTTGGTGGAACACCCCCCCTATTCACCAGATCTAGCCCCCAGTGACTTCTATCTCTTTCCACGACTCAAGGAACACCTCCGAGGCAAGAAATTTGATGATGATAGCGACGTGATGGCCGCGGTTGAGGACTTTTTTGAGAGTCAAGATAAAGATTTTTTTTGTAAGGGAATTTTAGGTTTAGAAAAGAGATGGACTAAATGTATAGACTTGCTAGGAGACTATGTTGAGAAATAAATATATTTTTTTATTTTATTCATTGTGTTTATTATTGATTATCATTACTTTTGGATCACCCCTCGTATATTCGAATTTTAAATTCAAATGTAGAGACATTTACAAAGCAATGGTAGTTTAACTATGAACTATATATGACTTACATGATACTATTTGTAAATTATTTATTGATTTGTCGACCTAAATGTGAACAATGTTGCATTTTACATTAACGTATATATGCTCAATAAATTAAAAATTATGTATCTATATTTCATTTCAAAAAATATATGATACGGGGGAATAAATGAAACATATGTATTTCTTTTTATTTCATTCAAACTTCTATTCTTTTTTTAACGGACTTCAGGCAAAGAGGAGGCTCTATGTTGCACTGTATGTTTTTTTTTACGTATGTTGACATCTCT
Source organism: Lymantria dispar (assembly GCA_032191425.1). Taxonomy (NCBI): domain Eukaryota; kingdom Metazoa; phylum Arthropoda; class Insecta; order Lepidoptera; family Erebidae; genus Lymantria; species Lymantria dispar. Next base: position 10,740,196 of record CM063466.1, on the reverse strand, counting down.
GTCAATTGTGGCCTGATTATCAAAATATTTTATTTTATCCCAAAGAGTATATTTCTGAGACAGTCCCATTACACCAAATCAAGATCTGAGGATGGGAAGCAGTGGTAATAGAGGGCAACCCTCAAATTTTACAGGCACATAATTTCATTTTTATATTTTTTTTAACTCGGCAGTAATCGTCTCATGTTAGTGGGCTGGTCATGGAAGGTACATTTTCTTAGCGGTTAGGAGTAGGAGAATAATCAAATTTATTTCTTCAATTCCTATCTTATTTCTTAATAGCTTTTTGAAGTAGGTGCCTCCTATAAACGACTATTTAACCTAACTGACTACCCACGGCTACCTTAATTAAATACTAATTCAACCAAAGTGCTAAACAACAACTACAATTTTATTATACGCACTTCTGCCTAAGGAACTGATGTCTGATCAAGCTATATAGAAGGAAAGGACATATTATGTCGACCTTAAGAAACTGGGATAATGATGTATTTTATTTGAATTTTAGCGAAATGGCCATCAATTGTCATCATAAAATCTTGTACAAAATTTTTCCTTATAACTTCTAGAACAAAATTACATTGCTTCATATATTCAGTAGCTTATTCGTAGTCCCTTTCGGTTAGTGCGTTACCATTAATTGGGCGTGGACAACTAAATTAATTTCTTTGGGAAATTTGATAAAACGTGAAAATTACCGTAAACCGCTGTTATATCATACTCATTTTCACACATTTCACACTTCATTTTCTTTTAATTAATTTAAATAGAATATCAGCAAATATAAAATTATAAAATACTAAAATATTGAATAAATAAAAATAAAAAATATAAAACACTTAAACATTTTTTTTTTTTGTGGGTGGGCCGCGGTCGGCGCGCCTCCGCACCACTCCGTCCGGGGCGACAGAGGGGCTTAAGCACGCAACTCCCGCGACCCACCCGAAAACCACGTCGCCTTCGTCGTTGGGCCGACCACTGGAGCAGCGTTAACTTGTCGTCAGTGGTCGGCCCGACGGAATACCCCCTATTGGGGTACCCTCCCATCGACCGACGTCCCCCCCTCGAGGAGGACGTCGGTCTTTCCTCACGCGGTCGGCCTCTCGGCGGGTGACGGACTAATCCCCGGTCACGTCACCCGCGGCCTCGGCTAGGGCGGCATGAGGCGCAGATAGTTGCGCCTACGCCGCCCCAGTCGCCGGCGGCGGATCTCCTCATCGAGGCTGCGCTCCACGCGCAGACGATCCGCCGCCTCCTTCTGCGAGATCACTGTCTCGCAGAAGGCTGCGACCGCGTCCCAGTTCCTGACGCTGTCGACCATCGCCCTAGCGATGGCCGGCAGCGTCAGGTCGGCACCGATGATTGCGACGAGTTCACGGCGCTGCACTGCCCAGGCCGCGCAGGCCTCGAGCGTGTGGCGCGCCGTGTCCTCGTCGCAATCGCAGTGGTGGCAGGACGGTGTACTCTCCCTCCTTACGACCCTGTGCAGGTATTTGGCGAAGCTCCCGTGCCCCGTCAACACCTGCACTAGTCGGAAGGAGAGCACCCCGTGCCGCCTCTCCAACCACTGCATCAGCACCGGCCGGAAGGCCTCCACGGTTCGCACCCCGAACCGAGGCCTCTCCAGCCGGACTGCCCAACGGGCAATGACGTCTCGGCGGGCGTCGACGCGCCAGGCGGTGAGATCCCTTAACGAGATCACACCGCCCTCCCCGCGCACCCCCGACACCCGCCGATACAACTCGGCGAGCATTTCCGCCTCCAGGTCCCACGGGGGAGTCCCGGCCAATAGGCACGCTGCCTCCGTCGCAACCGTGCGGTATCCGCGGATGGCCCTGACCGCCATGACCCTCTGTGGTCGCCACAGAAGGGCCCTAAGTCGGACGGTCAAGGACCCCGCCCACACCGGTGCGCCGTACAGGGCCATCGACCGGATGACCCCCGTGTACAGCCGTCGGCACGTAGCGCTCGGTCCGCCCACGTTCGGCATTAGCCACGATAGGGCGGACGCCGCGCCGACGAGCCGCGGAGCGAGCCTGCGGAAATGCTCCCGGAACCACCATTGCCCGTCGAGCACCAGGCCCAAGTACCTCATATGGGCCCGGATGCTGATGTCAACCGATCGGACGGTGATCGAGACGCCGATGGGAGGGCTCATAAGGCGCCCATGGAACAAGAGGGCCTCCGTCTTGTCCAGGGCGACCCTCAACCCCAGCGCCTCGATCCGCCTGACGACCTCTTCGGTGCCATAGGTCGCCAGGCTTACCGCCTCTTCTAGCGTCCCACCGCGGGCTGTGACGAGCGTGTCGTCGGCGTAACAAATCACGCCCAGCCCGGGCGGGAGGCTCCCCCGCAACGCCCAGTCGTAGCCGATGTTCCACAGGGTGGGTCCGAGGACCGACCCCTGTGGGACACCGCACGTCATGGGCGTTCGCACAACGTCCCCTGCTCGGTTGGTACAGAGGACGCTGCGCCCCACCAAATAGTCTGCCACTAGCCGCCTCAGGGAAGCTGGCACTCCGTGATACCGGAGCGCCTCCCTGATGCAGCTGAATGGCAGACTATTGAATGCGTTGGCGATGTCTAGGGACACCGCCAACAGCACTCCCCCACCGGTGACGGCCTCAGTCGCCACGGCCCTCAGGCGCAACAGAGCCGCGATTGTCGAACGACCCCTCCTAAACCCAAACTGGGCGTCCGACAGATCGGGCCCCGTGCCGACGAGGTGCCGCTCGATGCGGGCAGCTACCACCCTCTCCAGTAGCTTGCCCGTGTCATCGAGCAGCACGATAGGCCTGTAGGCCGAAGGCGACCCCGGAGACCGTCCCGGCTTCGGCAGGAGCACCAGCCTTCCCTCCTTCCAGCACCCAGGGAACCGTCCGGACGCTAAACACGCGTCGAACAGCTCCCTGAGGCGGGGACCCAGGTGGTCGAGGACCAGGCCCAACACGCGGTTTGGAACACCGTCGGGCCCGGGGGCGGTGGACTAAACACTTAAACATTAACAGTGTCATGGAATATCTGAAGGCGACGATTTAACTTAATGATGGACAATGACTTTAAATGATACATATGAATTAGTAAATAAAAATTTGGCTTAAAGGTTTTAGTATTTAAGCGATAAACTCCATAAATAATACCCGTATATACTCGTATTTTGTAGTATTTTCTAGCTTGCGACGTGTTCATATATAGCCTAACCTTTATCTTTTTATAAAATATAGTCTGTATTACAGTCTATATTTAAAAAAAAAGATAAAGGTTAAGTTTATTTTGCATGTTCATTATCCCCGAGTTTAAATTAATTATCGGCCAAAATTTCATTTCATACGGGAATCTTGTGATCTACAGGAATGCATCGTATCACATTGTTAGTTTATTAGATCATAGCGTACATAACAACTCTTCAACTAAATAATAGTAATAAATATATTTTTCTTCTTTTTTATTTTCTTTATATACATCTTACTATTAACCATGAACTCCTCTGTAACCGGAAAATGAACTTACCCTATTAGATAAACAACACTACTCAGTATTTTTTTAATGAAGACCCAGCCTTAAGAAAATAATCCTTAGGGAATTTTATAGATATAATTAACGACCACAAATTACACCTAGACTCAGAACAGCAATATGTGGATCGCACAATAACGGAAGAAGGAATATATCTTATTAGGGATACCACACTACTCGGAGAGGTATACAATATAGATGTTTTTTTTCAAAGACCGAGCATTAAGAAAAAATTCTTAGGGAATTTTATAAATATAATTAAGGAACACAAATTACACCTAAACTCGGAACAACAATATGTGGAACGCAAACCCATGCATGACACTGGTACGGTAATTGAATACCTTAACCACTACGCCATTTTGTTTTGAGTTTTCATTAAAATTTAAAGTATTTTCTTATTCACTTATTCGTTTATTACGAACCTAAGAAAATAAAATTGTTGACACATTCCGTTGACAGTATTCACACTCGGTCGCCGCACGTCAATAATATGAAGTTACGTTTATTATTAAATATTTTTGTCATGTAGTAATATAGATATTTCGTGGGCGTCAGGCCAACAACCTGTCAATGCTAACGAGTTCAATGCGATTATCGTCACGTCGATGTAACTAGCTATTGGTGGTGCAATCATTCGTTAAATGTACCTAAACTATGGTCATACATAAGGTAACCATACGTCCAGTTTCGAACGGGACAGTGCCGTTTTAAGTTTGTTGGTCCCGTTCGTGATCTTACGTCCCGGTTTGAACGGGACGGTCCCGTTTTCAATTTGTTCGTCCTGTTCGTGAATATACGTCCCGTTTTGAACGGGACAGTCCCGTTTTCAGTTTTTCGTCCCATTCGTGATTATACGTTAATACGTCCTGGTTTAAACGGAACAAACCCGTTTTTGCAAACAATTGTTAATTTGTTATACTGATAGATGTGACTATTTCGTTTTTTACGTTTTAAGTCCATAGTTTTATTTATTCCTACAAGACTTTCACGTCTTTTTTTAGCCTTTAATTTCATATTTTTATCTATTTCTGCAGTAGAATAATTCGAAATAAAACCTGTCTGACCAGTGCGGCATAGTAGATCAATGTCCCTCCCATTGTGAATAAGGCTCTAGCCCAGCAGTAGGACGTATATGAACTGTGATGATGATGATAACTTATTTCTGCAAGTATCCTATTTTGACATAAAAAAGGGGACAGTTACTCAAGTAATCCGTTTAACGTAAATATCAGTCACACAGTCACATGACTTATATAACATATACTGACTGGTCTTTGATACGCCGTATATTATGCCAGGTATGTTATGTTTCTGTTCAGATCTGATTTGTTTATTTATCTGTTGCGCTTACACATACTACACGGAACATTCGCGAATTTGGAATGGTAGCTAGTTAGCTACATAGATTAATTAAGATACGAAGACAGATGAAAGCTGTAATCAATATAACCAACACGATAAGAAACGACTTGTAGATATACGTTATCTAAACTAAAATATCTCGTGCTTATGCGTTTGTAAAATGTGTTCAACGACATGCATAATCTGCCAGAAGGGTGCGATGAACCTATTTTATTTTTATATTCAATACTTTTGAAGTCCACTACAAACGCAATTTTTTTTGGCGGGCAACGCTCGACATATATGCTGTCCATTCCGTCTTGGGCGATGCAAGGGTGGCCTGGCTGCATGAACTACTGACTTCCCTTCCCCATTGAAGCTACCACTGGTACAGAGTACCTTGACGCCCATGACCAGCCCGGTGGAATACAAACACAATGATGTTTCACTTTAGTTTTGTAATTGTTGTTAAAAGAAATATAAATAATAAATAATTGGGCGGGAATGCTTACAGATTTATTTTTGTATACTGATCTCGATTGAGGAAAACAAAGCAAAAATATTTATTATGATTACAGACAAAAATAAGTCAAAACAACATAACACTTGGAAAAAATTGTTACTTTATTATAGATTGCTGAAGAAAAATCATTTAACTATTCAAAAGTCACTCACATAAGTCCCATTCGAGTCTACTCCATAACAGGAAGGTAATTAACCAACTATTACTACGCTGGTCAGACGTTTTAACATAGCGTTTTTTGTCAAGTTTTCCTGGTCTGCTGCTGCAATGCTATATGTATATTTAATTCCTTAGTCGTTTTTTTTTACACCCACGGGCAAGAAAGAGGGTAGTGGAAAGTGTTCTTACCCACGCGCGGCCCCATAACCCACCGTAGCGCCTCTCTTTCGCCTTTGGGCCGACCACCTTTACCAAGTTCCTTCTCCCCCGTGGCCGGCCCGATGTCGGTTGACATCTACGGGCTGATTGAACAATGTATGGATGGAGAACAAAATGAATCAAGGCAAGACAGGGTGTAGTGTATAGTCATCATGACACTGATGATCATCACAACTGTATTTACATTAGATGTTAACTAAAGTCGGGTTGACTACTGAAGTCAAGGAACTCTGCACTGGTGGTCGACTCAACGACGAAGGCGACGTGCTATATGGGTTACGGGGCCGCGCCCCACCCCTCTGTCGCCCCGGACGGAGCCGGGCGGCGGGTGCGCAAAACGTAGCCCACGCGAGAAAAAACTATAACTTAGGGTTTCGTTCATGAAAAAGTGCGTTAATGTTTGTATAAACTCCATTTCTTACAATTACATCTTTTACAACTTATGCAATTATATATTTGTTGATATGACCGCGAATATAATTTCAATTATTCCTTCACATATCTGTTATTTATAATTATTTTATAATTGTTTGGAATATGTTAATAAAAATATTGATAACCTTATCACATCCTAACTAATATTATAATTGCGAATGTAATGTTTGTTTATTAATGCCTTCGCCCACGCCTAAATAATTAAAGCTATTTTAACAATTCTTTCACGGATAGCAAACTATATTTATGCTTACATTTCTACGGGAACTAGTAGTGATTAACTGTAAAAATTAATCGTATTTACACAATTCTTATGCTTTGTTTTTTTACCACTTTATTTTTTTTTTGTTCCGCCAATCTTCCAAACGGCTGATATTTTATAGTAATATTTTATTATCAGGTCCATATAAGAATTATTATAAGGCCTATTTTTCTTCTCAAGAAACTCCTGTAAAATTTTGTCCAGTCCGGGCATTCAACCTGAGGCCTCATGGACTGCAGTCACGTGTATATTTTAGAAGATATTGGAGATTTAAAATGCGGCGGCAGGGCGACTGAAACCTAAGCGAAGAGAGGATGGCTTCATCATCATCATCACAGCCCCCATACGTTCCACTGTTGGGCTCGTGTCTCCTCCACAATGGAAGGGTATCTGATCTACTATACCATGCTGGTCCGACACGTTAGTATAGGGTTTCATTTCGAGTTTTCTTTCTCTTGCACAGATGTTATGTGCGTATTATATCCCTTAGTTGTCTTTTACGATATGGGCAAGATAGGGAGTGGTGAATTGTAATCTTACTCCGTCACCACGCGGAGAATGACTTGTTAGTATAAAATAGTAATTATTTTTGACGCGACAACGTCTAATAAATCGATGAACGCTGGCTGCGCTCGAAAAACTGTCCCGTTACGCGCCTTGTCCCGTTACGCGCATTGTCCCGTTACGCTCATTGTTTTATTATTAAGTAGTATGCAATTCAGCTGTACTAAAGCGCGCCATCTATCGATGCGAAAGGATTTGAAATATATTCATTTAGTACAATGCGATTCAGCTAAATTGAGCAGCGCCATCTATCGAGACTTACGGTTGCCGACCCGATTTAGTTTCAATAGCTTATAACAATGGATACTGGTTACTCTGATTCAATTTTATTCATAAAAGTATGCAGTCATTTCATCAATGTTTTGTTATGACGTTGTCACGTTAAACTATCGTCCGTAAACCGACTTTACAGACAACCATGTTTTTTAAGAAAAATATATGAAATAGAAACGTAAATCTAAACGCAGCAACAGAAACAACACCATGAACAAACACCATTAACAAAAATCTAATAGCCCCGCATACTTTTTTATCATTTCCAATTCAAACATGTCGTAACTATCCATAACCTTCGTATAGCGATAGTTATCATAGCAATTGAGTGATGTAATCCAGCCTGTTTGACCTCATCTCGTGTGTGAGTTATTAAATATTTATATATATAGGAACCGGTTACGATTGTAGCATACATTATTACGATTAATAGAAAAATGAAAGGCGCGGTTTATCTTTTTGATGTGAAACGTCTATAGGCAAGGGTAAACCTGATCGTTGGCGTGGCGAGGCCTCGCCACGCTCTATGATAATAAGTGTAATGCCGGGCAAATGTCACAGTAATATCGTCAGAGAAGAGAAGAATTTTTAATTCTTGTACTTAATGAAAACAAATGTTTATTGAATAAAAATCATTATTTTCTAGAAAAAAATCGTAATCTTTTATTGATACTTTATGATAATATGTACATATTAGTTCCTGTCGTAATCTGTTCATTTACGCATATATACTTGTACAAAATAATTTCGATGTTTCACATCTCCCAGGCGTCCTGAGCGAGGACTCACTTTTTTTTGGTGAACAATGATCAGCGCACAAGTCGACCCCTCCGTTCAGGGTGACGAAAGGACAAAGCGCAGCCCCATAATCCACCGGTCACGGGCGGACTACGATGTCTGACGTCCAACAAGTCATCGTTATGTTGTACTGTTTTTTGTCGTTTGCCACCTATTGCAATATAAAAAAGTCATGATATTCCTCATCACAGGTCATTATATAGCTTGTAGAGTTAAGATTATGTAGTTTTCTGGTTTAAAGCAACGTAATAAAATGTATAGGTACCTTACTTTAATCATTAGTCTACTTCAAATCGAGTACAGCTTGGATATCACCATACCAGTTTATATTGAGAATAGTTTCAAGCTATTTTTAGATGTACCGTTGTCATGTCATATATTCCATCTGACTCGACCCTGTTAGGTTTTAAATAAATATTTCATTTCTGCGGAATACCAAGTTGTCTGGTTAGTAAGTTCAGGGGTATGCCTGTACGTTCGCATAATTTTTTGAGGTAACAGAACACACGAACGGGCTGATCGAGGTTGGATATCAAAAGTGATTTATTTTTTGGACAAGTCTGAAGTGGCTTCAATTTAGACATACTTCCTGTTGACCTTGGTAATATAGTCCAGTCGGAAGTAGGTCTAAGTTGTACAAAACTCCTTAAGAATGATTACTTTTGATATAGTTCCTGAAGGGTAAATGTCCCTCGTCGAAAAACAATTACTTTATGACCGGCCGTATGTGTGTCAACTCTTGAATGTAATTATTGACGACATCCAGAAACTCTGTAAGGGTTGTATTTCGATATTAAATATTTATTCAAATTATACAGTTATTTAATAGATCTGAATATTTTCAATTTAACAATTGTTGTCCGACATCTATCCTATGAACGGCATTGACTTCAGTGTTTTCTAACAGGCAAGATGTAAATTATTTCTGTAACCTGTAACTGTGTAAATAGCGAATAGCTTACAAAATAGTTGTCATATTTATCATGATTTTGATATTAAAGGTGTAAAGAGGTCGTCCAATAATCACGTACACAAATATACATACAAAGGTTTGGGCGCGGATGATTCAAAACAGTACTTAAATATGGCGTATTGATATTTGTTTTGAATACAAAGTGTTGAAATTTGTTAAGAAATCAATTTGTCAAAAGGGGCCTTGTTTTCTTTGATGATTTTAAATTTAAACCGGTTTTGAAATCTTAATGTCACCGCTGTATTATAGGTAAAGGTACTGTGAATCGTAGGGTTCAATTAGCTAACAAACGTTACTTATTGTTCAAATTGCAACAAAACACAAATAAACTGTGACATTTGATCAAACGAAATATTATAATAGATTTCTTAAATTGATGGACCGTAATTTATTTTGTAATAAATCTTATCTCATTGAAAGATTGGGCTTTTGTAAGTCGGACAAACATAATTTTAATAAAAGAAAAATTGCAAGACCGGGATACATAGCACAAAAGAAATATTTTTTTTAACGCCAGAATTAGATAATTGATCTTCATGATCTTTAGAGTTTAGTGTCTTGGTACAGATGGGAGAAACTCCAAAGATGTCGTCGCAGATAAATAGGATGGTATTACTACTGCAGCGTTTTACTATTTTTGAGTCGCAGGAAATGATCAAAGAGTTATACTTTTCGAATCATTAGTTGCTTTATATTGTAAGCATTCTATATTTTATTTTGTGTTTTAATATCACTGCACGACTTAGATGTTGACCTCCAATCAACCACCCTTTAATCGACTAAAGGATGTAGACAGGTAAGTCACACCATTGCGACACTACGAAATCTCGAAATAAAATTCTATAGTAATACTTTTACACAGAGTGGAATAGTAAGCTGGTCATGCCCAACAATAGGATGTATATAGGGTGAGAAAAACATAAAAGTAACAAGACAGTGTGATAGGGAAATTTGACAGCGATATTCATTCTAGCAATGCTAGTATTATTATCTAATAGAACTTTTCGAGGCAAGTCTAATCGTTCTATAACCGTGACAAATGAACTGTAAAAATAAACGAGATATACATAACTAGGTATATATTTGCACTCGGATAAGGAAGCCTTATCAACGTTACTTTAATCTCCGTAACCCGTTGCAAGGTTTTGTTGGCATGCACTGACTGAATGTGATTTATCTATGCACCTATTTTTGTGTTATGCCTAGTTAAGTGTTTATTTCCAAGAGAATAGTGATTACAAAAAATAGTTTCTAAGTCTGGTGTATAATATTGTAATCTAACAAACCGATTCATTAAAATAACAGCGGAACCTTTTATTTATAGAAAATATGAAATTTTCACTAGAAAGGAAGAAATACTCGCGGCTGATATACATCCCACTACTGGGTGCTAGTTTCTCCACACTGGGAGGTCAATTAACCTAAATTACCACGCCGGTCTTAGGAATTAATGAAGGGTTTTATTTTAAATTTTGTTTCCCTTGCAATGTTGTTATCTACTATCATATATATACTCTAATTTTACATCGTTACCACATGATGGAAAATATAGAATTTATATTATTTTTGGCAATGATTATATTTCGAAAGGAGTGAAATTAATATTTACCACTTCTTTCCCGCGTTTGCCATACTAAGAATGATTATAGCATTTATATTGTCCTTGTGGTGATGGAGTAAAAAGATAATTCATCATCCCCCTACGTTAGCCGTGGGTCTCCTAAAAGACAACTAGTTATGGGTTATGCGCATATAACATTTAAGCAAGAGATGGAAAACTTAAAATGAAAGCCCCTACCAAAACGTCTGACCACCGTAGTAGCATAGCCTACTATGCTACTACGGTGGTCAGACGTTTGACGTTTGTTGTATTGACCTATCAATATCCCTCTTCTTGTGAAGGAGGCGAGCCTAGAAGTGGAACATTTATGAGCTCTGATGATGAAGAGCATTACTGTAAAATATGAGAAATTCAAAATAAAACTATCTTGTCTGTACAGAAGAGATAACAGACATTATCCCTTTATTGTGAAGGAGGCCCGTGCCCAATAGGATCACGTAAATGAATAGAGACAAAGTGCATTACCAAATTTAAGACAAAGTAAATAGGCCAATAACCTTATTTGAATATTTTGTTTCATACTTTGAATAGTATCGTGTATCCGATTGTGAAGCGAAGGCCACAAAATTGTTGCCATAATTATTTTAATAACAACACCATTTGATTTTTTCAACACAGCTAATCAGTTGAAGGTAAAAAATGGCCTGAGGCTTATTTTTTTGAATGACTCATATACAGCCTCAAGTTACATAAATTATGCGTAAGTCCTCGATTTTATGCAGCGATACGCCTGTGGCTTCACTCGTGTTTCATAACGGATCATTTTCTCTTATAATTATTTTTCGACACCCTAGCAAAGGATTATTTTCTGGTTGAAAGTTATTTTAAGTACTTTTCTGTACCACATATAAAATTTCAACTTAACAAGTTAAGGTTTCCGTGTGGTGACAAAGTAAGAATACAAGTCATCACCCCCTTTCTCACACGTGGGTGTAATAAAAGACGACTAAGACGACTTTTTTTATGGGTGGGCTATGGTAAGCGCACACGCGGTCCATTCCGTCCGGGGCGACGAAAGGACGGCGCGCAGATCCAATACCCAACCGTACCCACGTCGCCTTCGTCGTTGGGCCGACCGCCAGTGCCGAGTTCCTTGTCCCAGTGGTCGGCCCCATTATTATATCCCTTAGTCGTCTTTTATAACACAGAAATTATATAATGAAAACAATAAATATATAATACAGAAAACAGCATTACATGAGTAAGGAAACTCACCATAAAACCCTCTACCAACCCGTCTGACCGGCGTAGTATAGTAGGTCAATTTCACTTTCAATATTTCCAAAAATTCAATTAGTTATGTGTAACTTACTGTGTAGTTGTTGGGTATGTATCCCGAGGTATGCATACAATTACGGTTTTGCTCGAGATATGTATACAAATTCCCTCTGTGTTGTTCTCTCATTGTGGAGGAGACTCGAGCCCAACAGCTGAGCTTGAGCTTTATGTTTGTGAGTGTATGTATATAACCTTGAGCTTGGTTTTAATTGCATTTTATCCTTAATTTCGTTTTGTATTTTTATTTTTTATGCTTTCTGTTAATTTGTTTCACTCGTTCTATTTCGTGACGTCAACATGACTCCTCGGAAGATCAGTGCAGGTTTTTCCTTAACCTGCAGTATGCTAAGTAGGAGTCGTTTTGTCACGAGCTGTTATGTATTTATATATATATATATATAGAATGTAATTCATACTCCTCTATGTCAATTTAGCTCGTAACAATAAATCATTTTTCATTTCATTTTTATTTTGAACAGTGGGACGTATATGGGCTGACATTCATACAACAAACTGTCATTCGTATTTATAGTATATTAGCAACCCGCCCTCGCTTCGCTTCGGGTTCAGTCGCCTTACCCGCGTAGTTCCCGTTCCTGTGGGAATACCGGGATAAAATATAGCCTATGTTACTCCCTGATATTATAGCTTTCCCTTGGTGAAAGAATTTTTGAAATCGATTTGATGGTTTAAGCGTGAAAGCGTAACAAACAAACAAACATCCTTACTTTCGCATTTATAATATTCATCATCATCATCTCAGCCCATATACGCCCCACTGTTGGGCTCGGGCCTCCTCCATAACGGAAGGGTAATTGACCTACTATACCACGCTGATCAAACGTGTTGGTATAGGGTTTTATTTCGAGTTTTCCTTCTCTCACATAGATGTTATATGCGTTTTATATTTATTTAAAATATTAGTAAAGATTTATTTCAAACTAGAAACCCGCCCTCGCTTCGCTTCGGTTTCAGTCACCTTACCTGCGTAGTTCCCGTTCCCGTGGGAATACCGGAATAAAATATAGCCTATGTTACTCCCTGATGTTATAGCTTTCCATTGGTAAAAGAATTTTTGAAATCGGTTCGGTGGATTAAGTGTGAAAGCGTAACAAACAAACAAACTTACTTGCCCATTTATAATATTAGTTTCAAATTATGGGCCAACAGTTTCACAAGAATTAATTTTCTCATTAAATATCCAATTGGTACTCCTATACCATAAATTTGTTGGATTGTGACATAGATTTTGGTATTTGTGGTGATTGCATAAAAGAATATTGTCACAGTAATCGATTTTAGACACGTAATATATTCATATTACCATTGTTTGTCTACTGTTATTGGACAAAAACTTCAGTGGTAGGAAAGCCTTAATGGTTTTTCGTTGATTTAGTAATAAATACGAAATATTTTATGCTCATAAATCAAGCTGTTTGGAAGTTAGTACGCTATCTACGATTTACAATTAATAATTATTTATTTCCGTTTTCCTTATTTGTTCTATGTTGATTTGCTACAAATCTAAAACATAGAATATGTCGTTATAGGCGGTAGGACCACACTGCCGATAGTCTTCTGCCTACAGCCGCGGGTCGGTCCGTTCGAGGTAGTACCACGCTCTGGCGTGTTTGCATGTGGTAGGTTTTGGTGATGCCCTTTTAATATCACCGAACCCACCAAAAATTCAAAAACAAACTTTATATCGAATTTATGTCTCAATGCATTTTCAATGGTACAACTGCTAAAAATACTTCGCTTATCACTAGCACATCGTAACGAATTTCCACTGGGATGACTTCCAATTAGCGCTGACAGATAATACTACTGATTAGAGAATATTGTTTTTAATCAAATATTATAAAGTAGCACAATTTGAATATGCGATCTGCAACTTGGTAAATAAATTCAATATAATTCAGTTAATATTGATACATAAACTTTTCTAGGGTTCCAAAAGTCGACAGGGATGGTAGCCGAAACGATAACCCACCGGGCTGGCCACCGAGATCAAGGAATCGGTACAAGTGGCCAGTATAATGGCGATGAGGAGGGATACCTTAGGTTACGGGGTTGCACTTGTGTCACCCCAGACGGATTAAACGGGATGTGTTTATACCGTCAACCACAAAAAAGATTACAAGAGTCAAGGGAAAAGTACCACCAAGATTTCATAATTTGTTATCTCCATATCTTTCTGCCCGAGCGCATCTTACGATCCGTGTTAGGTAGAAATAGATATATTCACAGAAGTTATTATAGGGCGGAATATATGTACAAGTAACGTGCTATTTGCAGTTTCTTTTACGAAAGTATTTAAGAATGTGTAGCGTAACGCATGTATGATGATACGAAACTTTTCACGAATAAGACCAATTCGTACCTAGTCGCATTTTAATTTATAAGTACGCCCTAACAAACCAATGTACGGCTGAGTTGGTAATAAAGATTTGCGTTTGACTAATATCTGGAAAGACGCCAGCTTTCATACATTTCTAAGAAACATTTACACAAATCATTGATAGATTTAAACCTAACACACGTGCCGCTGTATCATATACTATTAAGAACTGATGGCATTTTTTATAGTCGTTCTAGTATTAGGTACGAATAGAAACGGTAATGTTCCGTATAGTGACTAAGTAAAAATGTAATTCACCACTACCACTCTTGGTCGTAGATGTTGTAAAAAACGACTAAGCGGTAATATGTATAAAACACATGTGCAAGAGAAAGAAAACTTAAAATAAAACCCTATGCCAACATGTCTAAGGCCACGAGCGTCAAAAGGCGCGAGTTGGCCAAGCAGGAGCGGCTGGCTAGAGAGGCCGCGGCAGCCGCTCCGACTGCTGACGAGGGAGGCAGTACTGCCGCAGAGCCGTCGGACACCGACATGTCGGCAGTGGAGACCGTCGGTGGGTCATCCCGGTCGCCGGCATCGGCCTTGGCGGCAGCACTAGAGGTTGGGGAGGAGGCCCTCCCCTCGATGGTGCGGAAGCGCCCCCTAAATATGGGTGGCAGCTCAGAGTCCGCCTCCGAGGGGAGTGGCGCTATCATGCCTCCTCCCAAGGTTCCAGCCTCTCGTAGAGGACGAGGGGCTGCAGTGGTGGCGGCGAGGTCGACGGCTCCAGCGTCGATTGGTCATGTGCGGGGGACCGATGCCCAAAAGCGGGCGAATGAGGCGGCTGCCGCGAGGATGATGAGGGTGTTAGCGGACATCCCTCCCACCAGCGCGGCAGCTGCAGAGCCCGCTGTAGGTGTCGACCCCCCACCTACCGATGTGGCAATCCTGCAGGCCGAAAATGCCCGCCTTAGTGGTGAGGTCTCAGGCCTGCAGGAGAAGAATAAGGCCCTACAAAAGGAGTTGTCGGCGGTGCAGAAGGCGAACCGCGAGTTGGCCAAGCAAATGGCCGACTTGCGGCGCCAGGTCGCGCAACTGGCGAGGACCGCGCCGCCGACAAGCGCCGGCCCTACCGCCGCCCCCGCCGTTCCCATTGCGCCAACTCGCGCTGCGGCGAGTCCCCAGCCGGCCGAAGCGGTCCCGCTGCCCGCAGTGGACGGCGTGCCGGACCAGACCATGCGCGCCATGGTGGACGTCTTCGGCAAAATGCTAGACGCGCGCATGGCGGCTCTGGAGTCAAGACTGCCTCCGGAGCCCCGTCTTCGGCCGCCGCTGGCTGCGAACAGGCCCAAGGCCGCGGTGTCAGCCCCTGATGCGCTACCCTGTCAGGGCGGGCGCGTAGGGAGCTACGCTGCGGCCGTTGCTGGACCGAAGTCCAAAGGGCCCGTTGCGAGGAAGAAGGTGGCACCGGCTCCTGCTCAGGCCGCACCTCAGCCGCTGCCGGCAAATGCTCCGCCGGTAGCAGCCAACGCAGCCGCGGCCGTGACTGCTGTGCCCGGCCCCTCCGCTGCACCTGAAGAAGGTTGGCAGACAGCCGAGCGCAGCCGAAAAAGTCGCGGCCAGAAGAGGAGAGCGGAGGCCAAAAGTGCCGCCAAAGCCTCCGCTCCCAAAGCAGGAGCCGCAAATAAGAGGTCGCGCAGGAGGCTCCGGCCGCCAAAGTCAGCCGCGGTGGTGATCACCGTGCTGCCTGAGGCGGCCGAAAACGGCCTCAGCTATGAGGCCGTCTTACGTCGCGCCCGGCGGGAGCTTGACGTCTCCGATTTAGGAGGCGTCGAAGCCAGGACCCGCAAGGCCCGGACAGGGGCACGGATTCTAGAGTTCCCTGGGGCCGAGGGCGCCAAGACGGCCGATAGCATGGCGGCTAAGTTGAGGGGTCTGTTCGCAGAGGAGGGTGGCGTCAAAATCGCCAGACCCGTAAAGTGCGCAGAACTACGCGTCGTGGGTCTGGACGACTCCGTGACGGTGGATGACATCCGGGAGGCCATCGTCTCGAAAACCGGGTGTCCCGTGGACACCGTCCGAATTGGCGCCATCCGCCCTGGTCCGGGCGGCGTCGGTGCTGCCTGGGTGCAGTGCCCGGTGGAGTCGGCCAAGCAATTGGCCGACTCAGGCAGGCTCCTCGTGGGCTGGAGCTCGGCACGGGTGACCGTGCTGGAGTCCCGGCCTGCGAGGTGCTACAAGTGCATGGCGGTCGGACACACTCGGCCGACATGCACCAATTGCTTTGACTGCAGCGATCTCTGCTTCCGCTGTGGTCAACCCGGGCACAAGGCGGCATCCTGCGCCGCCACTCCCCACTGCCCCGCGTGTGCGGCGGGCAATAGGCCCGCCAAGCACCGCATGGGGGGCAGGGAGTGCAGACCCCCGGCTTCGGCTCCAAAGGGGCGGAGCGGCCCGACGACCCCGGCCGCTCCCGCCCCTAGCGCGACCCGATCGCCCGCCAGCGTGGAGGAGGTGATGGATACGGCCCAGTAATGGCGACCGAATCCTACCACCTCCTGCAGGCCAACCTCAACCACGCCGCCGAGGCACAGGACGTTTTCCTGCAAGCCATGGCGGAGTGGTTGATCGGTGCAGCCGTAGCCGCGGAGCCGTACGTGGTGCCTGACCGGCCCAATTGGCTGGGCAGCAGTGACGGCTCTGTGGCAATCGTCGCCTCCATGTCGTGGCATTCCCCGCCTTTGTTGCTCAAGGACAGGGGCGACGGGTATGTCGCGGCGGAATGGGGAGAGGTTACGCTATTTGGTGTTTACTTCTCCCCTAACAGGAGTGCGACGGATTTCGGGGCCTTCCTCACCATCCTGGGGGCCTCGATACGGCGACTGGCACCGCGCCAAATCTTCGTTCTGGGGGACTACAACGCCAAGTCCACGGCGTGGGGGTCCCCCAGGACGAATGACCGTGGGCGGGCGGTCGAAGAGTGGGCGGCGGCACTGGGCCTCTGTTTGCTGAACAGGGGCTCGGTGCAAACGTGCGTGCGGCAGCAGGGCGGGTCGATAGTGGACTTGTCGTTTGCTAGCCCTAATGTCGCAGCACGTGTGAGGAGCTGGTGCGTCCAGGAGGAGGTTGAGACCCTATCCGACCATCGATACATCCGGATAGAGGTCTCCCGGACCCTCCTGCAGCCCAGCAGGGGTCACATGGCGGACGGAGCTCCCGCGTTTCCGCGGTGGGCTGTGGGTCGATTGGATCGGGACCTGTTGGCGGAGGCAGCCATCGTTCAGTCGTGGCTGTCCTCACCGCCCCAGGCGGACGGGGTGGATGCCGAGGCTGGCCGCATCCGCTGTGCATTAACGCAAATCTGCGATGCGGCCATGCCCCGTGTGCGGCGTCTGCCCCCGAAGAGTGCGGTCCCCTGGTGGTCCCGAGAATTGGCGGACCTTCGGGCCGCGTGCATACGTGCCCGGAGGGCCTACACCCGCAGCCGAGCGCGTCACCGCGACGCTGGAGGGCCAGCTGTACGAGGCTTACCGCAGTGCGCGGTCTACCTTCAGGCTGGCCGTCCGTACCGCCAAGGACGTTAGTCGGCGGGAGATGCTGGACAGTCTCGAGCGTGACCCCTGGGGTCGCCCCTACCTCACGGCGCTGAACAAGCTCCGCGGGCGGGGCCCCCCCCTCACCGAGACTCTCCAGCCCAGCCTCCTCACCAGAGTTGTCGGGGACCTCTTTCCACGGCGGGCGGAGCACACGCCCCCGGTCATGGCTTCGCCGGACAGCGACCGGGAGGCCGAAGATGAAAGTGCTCCGCCCATCACGGAGCCGGAAATGGGAGCGGCGGTGGCGCGTATGCGAGTCAAATCCACCGCCCCCGGGCCCGACGGTATTCCGAACCGTGTGCTGGCCCTGGTCCTCGAGCACCTGGGACCACGCCTCAGGGGACTGTTCGACGCTTGTTTGACGTCCGGGCAGTTCCCTGGGTGCTGGAAAGAGGGGAGGCTGGTTCTCGTGCCGAAGCCGGGACGGTCTCCCGAGTCGGCCTCGGCCTACAGGCCCATCGTGCTGCTCGATGATGCGGGTAAGCTGCTAGAGAGGGTGTTGGCTGCCCGCATCGAGCGGCACCTCGTCGGGGTCGGGCCCGATCTGTCGGACGCCCAGTTTGGTTTTCGGAGAGGGCGTTCGACGATCGCGGCCCTGCTGCGCCTGAAGGCCGTGGTAGCGGAGGCCGTCACCGGCAGAGGAGTCCTGTTGGCGGTGTCCCTGGACATCGCCAATGCCTTCAACAGTCTGCCATTCAGCTGCATCAGGGAGGGACTGAAGTATCACGGGGTGCCCGTGTACCTCAGGCGGCTGGTGGCAGACTACTTGGAGGGGCGCAGCGTCCTCTACGTTAACCGAGTAGGGGACGTTGTGCGAACGCCCATGACGTGCGGTGTCCCACAGGGGTCGGTTCTGGGTCCGACCCTGTGGAACATCGGCTACGACTGGGCGTTGAGAGGAAGTCTCCCACCCGGGCTGGGCGTAATTTGCTACGCCGACGATACACTCGTCACAGCCCGGGGTGGGACACTAGAGGAGGCGGCACGCCTGGCAACTCTCGGCACCGAGGAGATTGTCAGGCGGATCGAAGCGCTGGGGTTGAGTGTAGCCCTGGAAAAGACGGAGGCCCTTTTGTTCCATGGCCTCCGTACCGCCGGGCCTCCCGCCGGCGCTTCGATCACCGTGAAGTCGGTCACCATCAGCATCCAGGCCCACATGAAGTACTTGGGCCTGGTGCTCGACGGGCATTTTTGGTTCCGGGAGCATCTCCATCGACTTGTTCCCCGGCTTGTCGGCGCGGCGTCCGCCCTTTCGCGGCTGATGCCGAATGTGGGTGGACCCAGTGCTACGTGCCGACAGCTGTACACGGGGGTGATCCGGTCGCTGGCCCTGTATGGCGCACCGGTGTGGGCGGGGTCCCTGACCGTCCGTCTTAGGGCCCTCCTATGGCGACCACAGAGGGTCATGGCGATCAAGGCCATACGGGGTTACCGCACCGTGGCGACGGAGGCAGCGTGCCTCCTGGCCGGAACTCCCCCGTGGGACCTGGAGGCGGAGATGCTCGCCGACATTTATCGGCGGGTGTCGGAGACGCGCGCCCGCGGCGGTATGGTCTCCTTGCAGGAGATCACCGCCTGGCGGGTCGACGCCCGCCGAGGAGTCATTGCCCGTTGGGCAGTCCGGCTGGAGAGTCCTCGGTACGGTGTCAGGACCGTCGAGGCCTTCCGGCCGGTGCTGATGGAGTGGTTGGAGCGGACGCACGGGGTGCTTTCCTTCCGACTTGTGCAGGTGCTGACGGGTGTTTTGGGAAGTACCTGCACAAGATTGTCAGGAGGGAGAGCACACCGTCCTGCCACTACTGCAGTTGCGACGAGGACACGGCGCAGCACACGCTCGAGGAGTGTACTGCGTGGGAAAGGGAGCGCCGTGAACTCGTCGCGATTATCGGTGCCGACCTGGCGCTGCCGACCATCGCCAGGGAGATGCTTGACAGCGTCAGGAACTGGGACGCGGTCGCCGCCTTCTGTGAGACCGTAATCTCACGGAAGGAGGCGGCGGATCGTGTGCGAGTAGAGCTCCTATTCGGCGACACGTTCCGCCGCCGGCGACTGGGGCGGCGCAGGCGCGAGTATCTGCGCCTAATGCCGCCCTAGCCGAGGCCGCGGGTGATCGGACCGGGGAATTGTCCATCACCCGCAGAGAGGCTGACCGCGCGATGGCGACCGACGTCCCAGTACGTCGAGACGTGAGGTTACCCGAAAGGGTATTCCGTCGGGCCGACCACTGATGACAAGTCACATCTGCTCCGGTGGTCGGCCCAACAAATAACGAGGTGACGTGGGTACGGGTGGGTTATGGGCCCGCGCGCCGTCCTTTCATCACCCCGGACGGACAGGACCGCGCGTGCGCTTACCATAGCCCACCCAAAAAAAAAAAAAAAAAAAAAAATGTCTGACCAGTATGGTATAGTAGGTCAATTTTCCTCCTATTGGAGAGGAGGGTCGAGCCGAGCAGACGCGTAAGAGCTGAACCGAGACGACCGCGAGAAACGGTAATTAACGTATCTACCGCCATCATCGAGTAATGCAAGCTGTTTAGTACCGAAAACAATCATTCAAAACATAATCAAAATTGAAATCATTCTTTTTTATCTTCTTTGATGGTGCCTGCTTGATTATTTTAATAGCAAAACAATACGAAGTCTCAATCTGCCTTGCGTCATTACTTTAATTTTAGCGAACCAATGTCAGCATATACATTTTATTTCAATAGCGCATTCAGAACTTTACTTTTTCGGGTATATAACCTTTGAGCAACATACCGGACATCGTGTCTGTATGTCATTATCATTATTATATCGTAATCTTTGTCATTACATTGCATTGGAGGTCAGAGTAAAGCTTTACAGTTATCTAAAAATAATTCGTTTACGCAAAAAAATCCTTCCCCATTTTCGCCACCACATTCAACCTTTATTATTTGAGCATCTTCTATTAGCAATTTAACTATTTTGCCAGTTTTCGCCACCGATCACTTCAATCCAGTTATCATATGTATCAGTCATCATCATCATCTCAACTCATATACGTCCCACTACTGGGCTCGAGCCTCCTGCGCAATAGTAAGGACTTTGACTTACTTATAGAGTTATAGGGCTTTATCTCGAATTTTCCTTCTCTTGCATTAATGTTATATGAGGTTTAAGATATTTATTTCCCTCTAGAACTTACAGGGTTCACTTGGGAAACTTAATTAAGTTATAAAACACATTTAAGGTATCTATATAACAAGTGGACGACATAAAGAGTTAATTGTACATCTTATCGTTTAAATAATTGTAGATCGACAGTTTCCATACAGTCAATAAGTATATTAGTAAACTAAGTAAGTAAAAATGTAACATATTACAAGGTTTTGCAATGTACACAACATTAGTAAGTGATAGAAAAATGTAAGGTTTGACAGTTTGATAATAAATAACTTTTCAATTTCTTTTTATATGTACAAACGCGTTAGTTTCTACAATATCTTTTTGGTAATTCATTGAACATCTGCACCCCCCTCAAACATTATATTTCTTTTACATCTAATCATATGCACATCATATCCCTTAGTCGTCTTGTACGATATGCATGGGCAAGATATGAGGTGGTGAATTGTATTCTTACTCCATTCCATCCAGCCTACAGACGTCCACTGCTGGACATAGGCCTCCCCACGAGAATGCCACTCGGAACGGTCCTGCGCCACTTGCATCCAACGGTTCCCAGCGACTTTGAGAATGTCGTCAGTCCACCTAGTGGGGGGTCGTCCTACGTTGCACATCCGATTCGTGGTCGCCACTCAAGAACCTTTCTTATCCAACGGTTGTCGGTTCGACGAGCGATGTGGCCTGCCCATTGCCATTTCAACGTGCTAATTCTGCGGGCTATATCGGTTACACCCGTTCTTCTTACTCCATTACCACACATAGAAAATGAAACAGTATGACACTTATATCATGTGTATAAGCCAACTCCACAGAGAGTGGACTTTTAATTAAATTGTCCGTTACCGTAGTAAATTCACGATGATTATTTTGTGTAAACGTTTTAGTTGCATGTTGCGCTTATATCTTCACGGTTTTAATACCTGGAAGGTCGCCAGCGTATGCGATCACCACTGTTTCTGAAATTCAGTAACACCAAAATAATTACACGCGTATATTAATATGCTGCGTGGATTTGAATGAGTTTTCGATGATTCAACAATACACACGTACTATATATGAGGCCATGAGAACCATAATGGTCTAACTAATTTCTCTATAGTATTGAGTTTATGATTTTTTACAGATATAATTGAACATTTTGATAGAACCAAGGTGGCCTAAAAGTGATACAAGGAATATTCACTAGATGGCAGCATAATCATTGTTAAGGTTTTTACTATACTTTTTTATTTTTTATGGTGCTCTAAAGGCTTGTCCATTGAATTAGGCCAGTATGGTTCTCGTGGCCTCATATTTATGATTTGGATGATACTTTGTATGCATTTTTTTTTTGTTTTTAGTTTTAAAAAACAACACACTGAGGAAATAATCATTGTATTGCTGGAGACTTTACAAACATATAATATCTTCTCTTCTTCGCCTCAGTCAATATATACGTTTCCTTCCCATAGTGGAGGAGGCTGGAGTCCAGCCGTATTGGCATAGGGTTTTGTTTCGAGTTTTCCTTCTCTTATATATGTAATATAAGGGATCCAAATTACACCCAGACTCAGAACAACAATGTGGATCGCACAAGGCAGTGAATACTATTCTGAATGGCGGAGGAACCCATGACATTGGTATCGTAGGTTAATATCTTAACCACTAAGTCATCTGTGAGGTCTATAGATTATATAACTCTTTCATGTTAAATTGTTGAACAAATAGGTTCAAACTTTTTAATAATATAAGTTGAAACTATTTTACGGATTTTATCGCGTTTGTATTTGATTGTCCGACGCTTCGAACACTTTGCAACGTTCATGGTCATAAGAGGACTAAGATGTCTCACCTCCAACGGGTCATCGTTATTACAGAAAATTTATAATTATCTACCCGATACAGAGAATTAGTTATTAAATATTGACCCACATTTTGATACTAATTAATTTACTTTTCTCTGCCAGTGTAAGAAGAACACGATTCTATATGAAAAAATTATATTGTTTATGGTTAGTAATTTTTTAACATTAAAATTAATAGTAATTATATTTAAAAGCTAACAATCTAGTATACTACCACCGGAGCAGAACACTGCCACATTGAGAAAGATCCGGCAAGAAAACTCAGGGGACATGATGCTAAATTGATATTAATTTTTAAGGCGGCTTACTTTATCTTACTAAGAGGTTTTGATTTATAAAATTATCTTTAACTATTATTATTGTGGGTCAAATGAACCATTTGGATATACCGTGCATTTATAAAGAACAGGATAATTTAATAGGTTTGCGTACATACAACTGAGTTTTTATAAAACTCACAAGAAATGTTCATAATTATTGTTAGTATAAATAACTGGAGAATCTCGTCGTAAACATATTTTCAGCTGTGTGAATTGTGCTCCCCCTTGTGTTCGTTTATGTGAAAAACATTCGCAGTGTAGAGTCGGTTTCTATAATAGTTTATATGAATCTCAATAGATGGCGTTACTAGTGTATAAAAGCGGAATTATAATTGAAGTTGCTAAGAAATATGAACTCATTTGAACTAGTTTTATGTAAAAGTGATTATAGATAGAATTTCTTCCTCATAATTTTTTGTTTTTGTATAATATCGTTTTCATCCTGTCTTTATCCTAATTACTTGGGGTAGACTCAATATGTAATCTTCTTCCATCTTACTTATTGCAAAAGTTTTGCCATAAATTTTATAACCTGCTTGACATCAACCTTCCTTGGGAATGTAATCGTTGACGGCATCAGATGAAGTTGGTCGATGTTAGTTTAAAACTCTTAGTTGTATTTTACGACATCTACGACCAATGAAAAAAGTGCAGAATGCCATTAATGATCACATCGGCTTTAGTTAAAATATGTTAACTGATAACAATTTTGCAAATTTTATCTTGTGTTTAATATTGAATCAAGACCGAGTAAACTAACCTTTACTGTGTGATAGCGGTTAAGAATAATACCAACACCTTCCACCCACCACCAAATACCTTACTTTGCTCGGGGGTGTCGTGAAAGATGACTATGAGCTTTAAATCAACCTTAGTCACGTCTAATATGGATTTAGTCCATCACCCGTAGAGAGGCTGAACACGCAACAGCGACCGACGTCTCCGAGGGGGAACGTCGAGAAGAGAGAGTACCCTGCACCGGTGGTCGGCCCAACGACGAAGGCGACGTACTACGGGTGGGTTATGGGGCCGCGCGCCGCCCCTCTGTCGCCTCGGACGGAGCTGGGAGACGGATGACCTGACCATGGCCCGCCCTTAAAATAAAAAAATAAAAAAGCCACGTCTATCTAATGCCGTCTGTTCAACAATGACAAAAATGGTTCATCATCGCCATTATCATCTTTAAGGGAGTGGTGTATTGTATTCTCATTCGGTCACCATATGGAATGTCGGCACAATAATGCTTAAAAATTGTACAAAATGATACGAATAAATAAGGTTGTTCTTGGTTCCGTTTCATGAAGGTGGTATATACAATTCTCCATCTCCTTTGCTGACTAAAGGATTCTAATGAACAGATAAGATCTGTGCAAAAAAATATACCAACCCGCCTGACCAGCGTCAATTTCCCTTCAATTGTGGAAGAGGCAGTGGGATGTATATGAGCTGTGATGATGACGTTCGTGGTTTCCTTTCCTTTTATTGAATAGAAATGTCCTTTAACGTAAGAGAATTACATATTGAAGTGTTTCTTATACATAATGATGTCTGATGTACGCGAGTATTACACATTGTAAATAAAACTACTTTTTTTTTGGGGGTGGGTTGCGGTCGGCGCGCTCCTCGCACCACTCCGTCCGGGGCGACAGAGGGGCGTAAGCACGCACACCCGCAACCCACCCACGTGCTCGTCGCCTTCGTCGTTGGGCCGACCACCGGAGCAGGGTTACTTGTCATCAAAATAAAAGACAAAAACTACGGATTTTATCGCGTTTGTATTTGATTTATTAGTTTTACGTTCATGGTCACGGGCGGACTGACCGCGGCTGCAAAGTGTTCGAAACGTCGGGCTATCAAGAATCAAATACAAACACGATAAATTCCATAGAGTAGTTTTATTTACAATTTTTTTTATACTTTCATGCTTTTCGAAAACAACAAAGATAAAAAAATAATACTTAATATCGTCTTTCTGTCAACCTCGTACGATGTTATCAACACCATATACTTAGATAATGTCACGTTATTATTTTAATGCTTAGGTCAGTCCTGTAAAAGGTGACGTTATAATGACGTGGGTAGTTACTATTAATAAACATGATATTAACGCCAGCTCAAACAAGAGTAAAGGAGAATGAGTCACTACAATGTCCTTGTTAATAATAATACATATCTACACCTTTTTGTTCACGGGATATTCAACAGAGAGCATACTTGGTCCTTTGGAAGGCTTCATCTCGGCTTATATACGTCCCACTGCTGGGCTCGAGCCTCCTCCATAATAGGAGAAATATTGACCTTACTATACCATGCTGGTCAGACAGGTTGGTATAGGGTATTGTTTTGAGTTTTCCTTGTCGAGCACAGACGACACATGCATATCATATCACCCAGTCATCTGTTATGACATCCACGGGTAAGAAGTGTGGCGAATTGTATTCTTATTCCGTCACTACCTAAACAAGTAAGGAAGGCTGACATGGCGATATTGATCTAACATGCCTTTAGATATAGGCATATAGATTCTATAGATTAATAACATTTTCCTTTTCGTAAAATCTAAGATGCTTTTAATTCTTTTTTTTGTCACCTAAGGGCTGTATTTTTAAAAACATAATATAGTATCTATTGTTTAAAAAATGACTGCTTCAAAAATAATTGGCGACTTATGCACGTAATCACCGCTATTTAAGTAATACATACATATATTAATATCCTTATTTAAAATTTGTTATTCATCAACCATTTGTTCATGATTTGTAAACAATATTTAAGAATCTATTTGACATAATTAAGGTAACATAATAAAATAATAATAAAGTTATTTTCAAACTTATTGTTTGGTAAACAAATGTGCCGGCATTTAAAGGATTTATTGCAACATTAATAAACAAGTAAACAGTGTTAACCATGTTTACATTTTGATATTTCGTCATTGACCTAGTATTAATGAGTAGTAAATCAATGTATGTCACAAGTCTGTTTTGATCAGTAAAATCGTTTAATTTAGAATATTTTTGATGTTGAATTTATGTTAATGGTATTTCTAATCCACGTGGATAATATCCATTGGGAAACTTAATACAGTGCAACCTTGTTATAACGAAATTTAAGGGCATTAGAAAATATTCGTTATACCAAGTAATTCGTTTAATTCAGTTCCGTTATATGTGTTAGACAGGTCTCAGATTCGCTTTAACAAGGTAAAACTTGACCTAAACCTTACGTACCCACCTACTCTTGCTACGTTATGCTTACGTTGATTGTTCTTATTATGTACTAGCAACCCGCCCTCGCTTCGCTTTTAGTCGTTTTACCCGCGTAGTTCCCGTGGGAATACCGGGATAAAATATAGCCTAGTTTACGCCCTGATATTATAGCTTTGCATTGGTGAAAGAATTTTTGAAATCGGGCCAGCCACTTTGAAGATTACCCGGAACAAACAGACAGACAGACAAAAATTTTTTAATCTGTATTTTAGGCATAGGTGTCGTGCAAATAACCGTGTGAGCATGAAAAAAGCCTATTATTTTGACATTACAAACAGACACTCCAATTTTATTTATTGGTATAGATTTATTGTATCTGAACCCGACGAGGGTTGAATTGATATAGTTATTGTACATAATTGATTAGTAGAATGCCTTATGTAAATATTATAATTGACAGAAATCATTAAATAGAAGTAAATTATACACTATATTTAAATTTTGAAATGATTGAAAATTCGCTATATAAAGGTTTCTGACAAAATTGAAAGGTATATTTTACATTAACGTTCACGGAGAGTTCCAGGGGATTTCTAAAACTTCATTATATTTAGGTGTTTGTTATATTGCAATTCATTATATTAAGGTTACATTGTACCTTTAACAATTTTAAAGGGAATTATATAATATTCGTTGCACTAAATAATTCGTCATAATAAGATTCGTTATGTAGAGGTTTCCCTTTCCATGTGGTGACGGAGTAAGAATACAATTCAGCACTCCATCTTGCCCGTGGATGTCGTAAAAGACGATTATGGGATATAATATGCACATAACATCTGTGCAAGAGAAGGAAAACTCAAAATGAAATCCTATACCAACATGTCTGACCGGCATGGTAGGTCAATTCCCTCCCATTGTGGAGGAGGGTCAAGCCCAACAGTGGGACGTATGTAGGCTGCGATGATGATATAGAGGTTAGGCTGGTCTTAGATTAGTTTAAACAAGGTATGAAAACGTGACTTGAACTTTAGGTTCAACCTACCGCAGAAATATCTTATTAATTTTTCTGAGCAACCTACTCATGTGTTATCCTTACGTTGGCTTTATATTATACTAGTAACCCGCCCTCGCTTCGCTTCGGTTTCAGTCGCCTTACGCGCGTAGTTCCCGTTCCCGTGGGTATACTGGGATAAAATATAGCCTATGTTACTTAGGGATACTGTAACATTCTAATAGAGAAAGAATTATCGAAATCCTTCCAGGAGTTTTTGAGTTTATTCGTAAGAAACGTTTCCTCTTTATAATATTAGTGTAGATTTACACCCTTAGAGGGTGTAAATTAAAAAATGCTGAAACATGTGTTTATTTATTTTTACTAAAGAGTATTTTTAGAGAATTTGAAGAAAATCGATGTAGATTTTTTTTCTCCTTATACAAACTTTGTTACTGTGGTTTACTCCCTAGGAGTTGAATTTCAAAAACCCATTCTTAGTGGGTTTCTACGTCACGCAAAGAAACTAATATCAAAATTTCATGTTTCTGGCTTCAGTAATTTCAGCCCTGTGATAAGTCAGTAAGCTGACATCTTTCCTCCTATTTTACACCCTTAGAGGATGAAAATGGACAAACGCTGAAACACGTGTTTATTTATTTTTATTATTATATAGGTAGTTATGTAACGTATCAGAACCTGCCGACATCCGCGAGCTAAGTAAATTTAAGGGTTAGTCTTCGTAGCCGCTATAGGAAATTTTTTGTCCATAATTAGTTTACTATGTCCTAGATCACATAAGAATCTATTCCTTAGTGTTGACTTCATTACATAGTATAAAACAAAGTCGCTTCCCGCTGTCTGTCTGTCCTTATGTATGCTTAGATATTTAAAACTACGCAACGAATTTTGATGCGTTTTTTTTTTAATGGACAGAGTGATTCAAGAGGAAGGTTTATATGTATAACTAGCAACCCGCCCTCGCTTCGCTTCGGTTATAGGTTATAGCCGTTTTACCCGCGTAGTTCCCGTTCCCGTGGGAATACCGGGATAAAATATAGCCTAGTTTACGCCCTGATATTATAGCTTTCCATTGGTGAAAGAATTTTTGAAATCGGTCCAGCCGTTTTGAAGATTACCCGGAACAAACAGACAGACAGACAAAAATTTTTTATTTGCTATTTTAGGCATAGGTGTCGTGCAAATAACCGTGTGAGCATGAGAAAAGCCTATTATTTTGACATTACAAACAGACACTCCAATTTTATTTATTGGTATAGATACACGCATAATATGTTGCTCTTGCAAGAATAACCTCTAAAGAAAACATGTTTGTATTGTCTAATAACAAAAAGCTGTGAACGTTGTATATAAAGACATTCTGTAGTAAAAAAAAAATGTTTAGTATCAGTATTGGACCCGTGCGAAGCCGGGGCGGGTCGCTAGTTTTAAATAAATTTTAATGTTTATAACATAACAATGTTTAATTATGATCACGTGAATGCCCGATATCAGAAGTCTACTATTACTAGGCATGCGTGGGCGCACATTTAAAAGCGAATTAGTCACGCAATTTAGTTCGCATACATCGAAGTCTACTTCCGTGGCTTTCAATGTCACGGTTACATTCTGTGATTTGTGGCACCGTTCCGTTACGTCATCATTATGTACATAATACATACTATGTACGTAAATAGTGTATTTACTTAGCATCTTGTTTATATTTATATTGCCAAGGTCGGTAATACAGTGGGTATAATAAATATTTTACATGATGTTATTTTGTTTTTACACGATAGTAATGTGTAAGTTAAAGAAAGGCTGTTTGTTTTGAAGTTATACTTCTTTTGGCGTCACGTAAAGCCGACACCCTGAAGTTAGTTAACAGTTTTTACGACGCGTGCGTATACCGTTTCAAATGTTAACTAGATCATCATCATCTCAGCCCATATACGTCCCACTGTTGGGTTCGGGCCTCCTTCACAATGGAAGGGTAATTCACCTACTATACCACGCTGGTCAGACGTGTTGATATAGGGTTTTATTTCGAGTTTTCCTTCTCTCGCATAGATGTTATATGCGTTTTATATCCCTTAGTCGTCTCGTACGATCACCCACGGGTAAGATAGGGGGTGGTGAATTGTATTCTTACTCCGTCACCACACGGAAACTAGACTAACTAGATAATGTGTTATAATAAAACTTTCAATGTATTAAATACCTTTTTTCCTATTATGAGTGCTGTTTTTTCTGCAAAGGATAACGCGAAGGATAAAATTTTTAGAAAGATTATTATCTTGTTACGCCAAAGAAGTATAACTTCTTACATGCATAAATAAATAAATACACGCTTTTTTTGTATAACTTCTTTATCCGGTTTGAGATTGCTGACTGCACAGGTTTACCATGTCATGTGTCTTTAGTTCGATTTTCACGCACGGTAATACTTTGTACAATCCATAAATAGTTGTTAAATTT
The DNA here is from genome assembly GCA_032191425.1 of Lymantria dispar. Lineage (NCBI taxonomy): Eukaryota > Metazoa > Arthropoda > Insecta > Lepidoptera > Erebidae > Lymantria > Lymantria dispar. The sequence continues at coordinate 10,710,297 of CM063466.1, read as the reverse complement.
CATCCATTTTTTTTGGGGTGGGTTGCGGGCGGCGCGCTCCTCGCAGCACTCCGTCCGGGACGACAAAGGGGTGTAAGCACGCACACCCGCAACCCACCCACGTGCACGTCGCCTTCGTCGTTGGGCCGACCACCGGAGCAGGGTTACTTGTCATCAGCGGTCGGCACCAAATTACACCCATACCCAGAACAACAATTCTGTGTGAAATTTGTGCTCATAAAAAAATAATCTGTAATATAACTTATCTGGAATCATAAAAGTTCTTTACTGATTTTTTTTCTGCATTCAACGGCACAGAATCATATCATTATCATCAAAGCTTTTAAATGTACCACTGTTGAGCTCGAGCCTCTGCAATGGGAGGGAAATTACCCTACTATGCCACGCTGATCGGATGAAAAAGAAAACCCTATACCATAGGGTGTTACTTAGTTTTCCTTCACTTACAGTATCATCTATGAACGCATTAAGTGAAAAGGTTTTTTTAAGCCAAGTGTTATTTTTTTTTCAAAGTAAATAATTACTTGATTTAACTTATTATGAGCGTTTAGGAAGTCTTTTAAGAAAGTTCTAGCAAAAACTGACATGGAATATGAGTTATATCCGCTCACAACATTAAGATTATCATTAAATGTATATTATATTTTTAAATGTATAATATATAGAAATTTTATTACGTACGCCGAAACAAAGAACGTTTGATGTCGTATACGACCATCATCTCATCATCGACCATGATATAATCATCACCATAATCATCATGTTAATCTATATAAGTCCTACTATTGGCTTCAGTTTCTATGGAATTTGACCTACTACACTATGCTGGTCTGAGGGTTTTTTTTTATTTCTGTTACATCAATGTCATCTTCATATCATATTCCTTAGTTTTGTGACGTGATAACCATGGGCAAGAGAAACGATTGTTAATTAAATTACTATGCCGTCACCACAGGGAAAACTTGTGATAATAACTTACCAAAAAATACTAAATGTTAATATATCACTATCAAGAAGAATAGATCGTATGATGTTTACGCGAGTATTACACATTGTAAATAAAACTATGGATTTTATCGCGTTTGTTTGATTTTTGATTGAACGCTGCAAAGTGTTCGAAACGTCGGGCAATCGAAAATCAAATACAAACGCGATAAAATCCATAAAGTAGTTTTATTTAGAATATATATAATACTAGCTGACCCAACAGACGTTGTTCTGTTCAAATAAAGCGCCACCTACCGGGTCCAATTGTGAATCTAAACCATTCTCGAATCTCTTTGAGCACACACAAATTACTTAAATCCAGTCAACAGATATCGCCATCTGTTAGAATCTTTTGGAGTTAACAGATAATTGTGACTGTCAATTAATTATAGACAAATAATTTGTAATAAAATAAAATTGCGACTATAATTAAAGATCTAAGCTATCATATTTCTCAAGTTGGACCAGACTGCTCACGGTGTGCCAATTTATTTTAAAATCGGTTAAGTAGTTTAGGAATCCATCGCGGACAAACATCGTGACAGGAGATTTATATATATAAGATAATAAAACTGTAGAGGTCGAAATTCTGTACATTGAAAAATAACGCTAAAAACTGAGTCAGGGTGGTGTTAGAAGTGAAATAGAACACATCCAGATTGTTTTCAATTTTTTTGTTTCTCTGTCTGTTTATCTGTTTGTACGGGCTAATCTCGAAAGTTATTGGACCAATTTAAATGAAATTTCCCATGGTGGTACCTTACATCCCCGGTCAACATTTAGGATATTTTTAATCCCAGAAAATTAAAGAGATCCCGTGGGATAGGTAAAAAACTATAGTAACTTATATAGCAGTACACACCCTACTTAATTGGAAATCGATATAAAAAGATTAATTATAAATGGAAACTATTCTGAAAATCCACCCCTCAAAGGATATATTCTTTTTTAAGGGTGTAAAATAGGGAAAGAATTGCTTTGATATTATTCACTCTTATACACAGTAATAAATTCATACAACTTCAATGATTAATTAACTGCACTGATAGCATGGTGGTTAAGATAGCAACTTACCATGTCAGTGTCACGGGTTCAATTTCAACGCCGGACAATTATTTGTGTGATCAACAAATTGTTGCTGGGTAGAGTAGACTAGATAGTAGTAAACTGAATCTAATTTGTGTCTGTCACTTATATTTTTGTGAGGTTCCTTAGTAGAGGGTGTAGCGGGCGAAATTCATAGTTTGTAGAATAACCAATAAAAATCGGCCAAGTGCGAGTCGGACTCACGCACCAAGGGTTCCGTACCATTAACTAGGTAAACAACAGTGGGTACACAAATTTCATATTGTAACCTTCACCTGTTACCGTTTACTGATATCAAGCAAAAATAGGTAAAAAGTGGCGCGATCGCGTTTGTTGTTATAGCGGTAACAGAAATACATAATTTGTAAAAAATTCAACTATCTAGCTATCGTGGTGCCTGAAATACAGCCTGGTGATAGATAGACGGACGGACAGACAGCGAAGTCTTAGTAATAAGGTCCCGTTTTCATCCCTTGGGTACAAAACCCTAAAAAGAGGGCTGTGCAGGATCACTCAAATACCCTTTTTTGACCCCAGGCAGCAAATTATGTTATAGTGGTATCACCCGTGCGCAGTCATTGTTGACAAACGAGCTAACAGCACACCTAATAGTAAGTGATACTGTGCATGAACTTTTGCCAGGTCGCTGCCTATCGTGAAGAAAGTGTAAATGCGTGCAATGAGGTTTGGTAATATTAAAGGTAAGGTATCACCAAAACCCACCACATGCAAACACGGTCAGAAAGTTTAGGTTCCGGCTCTCTCGCTCTGGACGGACCGGCTCGCGACGTTAAATGGGCGACTGTCGAGAGTGTGATTCTATCACGTAAAGATAGTAAAGCGCAAGTAGGTACTTGGGCTAGCCCCCCACCCGACACGACAGCTTTGAAGTTTTTCTTCCTGACTCGCTCCGCCGAGTTCTTACGCGAGATAATTGCCAAGCAGAAGATGGCGACCTCATATGGCCTATGGACTATCGTCTAAGTAATGGTCGGTAGATTTGGCAGTGATGCTTGCGATGAATTCACGACGCTGCTCTACTCCGGCTACACAGATCTTTTCTTTTTTTATTGCAAACGGTGGCAAACGAACAAAGAGTACACATGATGGTAAGTGTTGCTGCCGCTCATGAACCTTTGCAATACCAGGTGCACAGCTAGACCGCTGCTAACCATGAAGAAAGTAAAGGGATTGTGAATATTTTTTATTGCAAACGGTGGCAAACGAGCAAACAGTACACCTGATGGTAAGTGTTGCTGCCGCTTATGGACGTTTGCTAAGCCGCTGCCTGCAGTGAAGAAACATAAGGCAGTGTGAATGCATACCACACGCAAATGCCCTCAGAAAGTTCGGCTGCCGCCTCTTTCACTCACCGAACGAAGCGCTGTAACAAATTGCTACTACTCGGACGTAGATTTTTTGCGAGTGTATGGTAAAACCCCGAACGGACCTACCCGCGGCTGTAGACACAACTGTCAACAGTGTGGTCCTACCACTATTTAATAAAAAAAAAACTCAAAAGTATGCCTGCTGTATCTTAGCTGGAACCACAATTGTGGGAGGGCTCCGTGTATTTCCACATATAAGTCTCACGGGAGGGTTCCACCCAAAGCGCACGCTGCCTCGGTCGACATGGTACGGTATCTGCGTGTAGCATAAGCACCATGCCTTTCTGCAAATGCCAGAAGAAAGTTTTAAGACAAGTGCTCAGAACTCATCCACACAGATGCACCGTACAAGGCCATTGATCAAACCAGCCTCGCGTACAGCCGTCAACATGTAACACCGCTCAACGAGCCGGGAAGTAATTTGATAAATATGCTCCTGAAAGCACCGTCGCCCGTCAAGTACTAAGCCCAAATATTTTATCTGATCCTCGATTGAGTGCAACCGAATTAACAGTGGTTGCTGTGCTGATGGGTGTATAGTTACAAGGTCTAAGAAACAGCAAATAATTCGTTTTATATAGAGCTACTCATTGAATCATCGTCTAGATCAGCTATACTCTAAGTGTGTTCCGCGGAACCCTAGGGTTCCGTGATACCTCTGTCGGGGTTCCGCAAGAATTTAGAAATAAAAAAATCAAAACACCTCTCTCTGGTCGCTCCGCGGCTGTGCGGACTCCGCGGCCGCGCGGAGACAAAACGTATAAGCTTGTGTTACATTAGCTGGTACAATATCTCATAAGTTTGGTCTCAACAATTTTATACTTGTACAACGCGTTCGCTCTAAGTTTGCCGGTCTGTGGAATGCGCGTACCCTCCCCCACGTGACAACAAAACTTATAATGTGTCATAGTTTTACCCAAATATCTAACGTACACAATTTTTATTGTTACAATTAAATAAAAAATTTCGAACGTCATACACTCATACCTATCGCCAGCGGCAAACTTAAAACGAGCGGGTAGTATACTTGTAAGCGCTCAGTCTCTTTGATAAAAGCCGCCTCTGAATTAGACGCTATAGTTGTCAACTAGCGACTTTCGTCTCTAACTTCAAAGGATAAAGTCGATATTGTTTACAACGCTATTTTTAAATTTCTGTTTTTATTTTTGCTTTTTGTTTGTTTATCAAAGGTGCCGACTCGAGTATTTTCGAGAATATTTGAGATCGAGTCTAGGACTAAGTATAAAAGCGGCGATCGCGCGTTGGCGCAGTCCCCGAGTGCGTAGTTTGGGAGTGCCGGCCCTCACAGGCCGAATACCTCTCCGCCACTCGGGCAGCTAGGGCCCCCTCTCGCACATTAAGATCGGCGAAGGGCAAATCACAGCTTAGGGCACACCTAGTTTTCTAAGTACATCCTCCTGACCTAACCCGGTTGGGAGGGAACATAATTACACATCCCCGGGTTTTCCCCCTGGGGAGTTAGGCATTACTTTAAACGCGTAGGAATATATTCATCTCCCACCATGGCTCTTCCAGCCACAATAAACATCGACATGCTCCTCGCCGACGAGGAGATCTACGCTCTACTGAAAAGACGGTTCGGGAATATGATTCCCAACCGCCCCGCGATCGCGAACACCGAGCCCGTAACCGGGCCGGTGCACATTGTCCCCCCCGCCTCCCCGGATGCGGAACCATCTCCGTCCGAGATGGAGACGGAGGAAGCCACTGACGACGAGAACGCCGATACGGCGTCGTCGTCCGCCGAATCGGAGTCCGAGTCCACCTCGGCAGACTCCGAATACACGGTGGTCAGCTCCCGTAAGAGGGGGCGTAAGGCCCAAAAAAAGGCGCGAAAGGCCGCCAAACTGGACGAGGCGAGCACTTCTGCCGCCAAAGACGCCCTCCCCCCCACTCCGTCACCTAAGCCACAGGCCGCTGTACAGCAGCCCCCGGCTAAGGCCTACAAACCCCCCACCCCGCCTCCCCTTGTCATTCGGAACAAGGAGAAGTGGATGCCCGTCTCGGCTTGGTGTAACACCAACCGAGTAATATACCGTACGGCCCGTTCAACGGCCGAAGGTATAAAGGTGCAGTTGTCCACATCGGACGACCACCGTAAACTAACGGCTATGTTACGTAGCCAAAATATACCATACCACACCTTCACCCTCCCCGAGGAACGAAAACTTCGCGTAGTTATACGCAACGTTCCGGTCGAGTTAAGTACCGACCTGGTCAAGGAGGACCTATCACAACAAGGACTACCGGTGATCGAGGTGCACCGGATGATCCGTGGACACACACGTCAACCGTTTGACCTTATAATGGTCGTCCTTGACCTCTCTCAAAAGGGAAAGGACATCTTCAAAATCACCACGGTGTGCGGCCTCTCCGGCATCGTGGTAGAACCCCCGCGTCGGAATGGCATGCTATCGCAATGCCACCGATGCCAACTATATGGCCACTCAGCGCGCAACTGCCACGCGAGGCCCAGGTGCGTAAAGTGCCTGGAGGACCACGCTACGGCGGACTGCGCTAGGCCTAAAGCCAACGACCCCACAAAAAGTACCACACCACCATCGTGTGTACTATGCGGGCAAGTGGGACACCCCGCAAACTACCGTGGCTGCCCACGCGCACCACGGCCGGTTATGAGGAGGCCACCACCACCCCCACCACAAAGGTACCTTCCGGCACCTAAACCCACACGCAACCCGTGGGTTAATTCCCAAAGCAGGGCGGAATACCCCCCCCTGCCCACCAAATTAGCCACCCCGCCGGCACCCGCGAACGCGACACCGTCGGCAAAGGCCGCTAATAATAATAATTATAAACCGCCAACCGTTATACGCGTAATCGCAGCGGAACTGCGTAAAAACGAAGGCAACAGCCTCGCATTACTTAACGTCGCCATGAGGTTCTCACCCGTTCTAGAGAGCCTCGGTTCCTTCAGAGCCTAAGTATGGATACGTACACACCAGGCAGAGTCAAAACAAGATCACTCCGCGTAGGGTTTTTCAACGCGAACGGTCTCGCTCGCCAGAGAGACGAAATAGGTACATTTCTACAAGACCAGCAGCTTGACCTTTTACTAGTCCAAGAGACTTTTCTTAAACCCTATTCAAGAGACCCTAAAATTGCAAACTACAATCTAGTGCGCAACGATAGGGTCGGCTCTCCCCTAGGCGGGACTCTCATTTATTATAAAAGGTCACTGCACTGCACACCCCTAGATCCCCCCGCCATGACGTACATTGAAGCCTCGGTCTGTCGGCTGGCCCTCACCGGTCACCAGCCACTGATCATAGCATCAGCATACCTTTCCCCTCCTAATGGGGACACACCAAAAGAGTTGCTTGAGAGTGACCTCCAAGCCCTCCTAAAACTCGGCGACGCCGTCATTATCGCAGGCGATTTAAACGCCAAAAGTAAGTCGTGGAATAGCCACACCAACAACCGCAGGGGACTGGCCCTCGAGACTTACGCAGATCGGCTCGGGTTCGACATCATAGCCCCAATGGAGCCGACTCACTTCCCTCACACAGTCGAGCACAGGCCCGACGTACTAGATATAGCCCTATTAAAGAACATAAACCTACGTTTATGTCTAATAGAGGTAATACACGAGCTTAACTCGGATCACCGCCCGGTGGTCATTGACTTCGCCCCCCGATACGGCCCCTCAGGCCTCACTCCCCCCACTGAAAAAGTGTGCACAGACTGGGAGCGACTGAAGGCTAAACTCCAGTCTCCCTCCTCGTCGGCTCATCTTGACAGTGTATGTAATACATTAAATAACAAAGAGGACATCGAATCCGCGATCGACGCCCTCACCGGTCACGTACAATCGTTAGTTAACGATTGTTCACGGAGAGTGCCCGACACGAGCAATCGTAGAAGGTGCTTACCCGCTGACGTCCGCGACCTACTGAGGCGTAAGAACGCAGCCATAAGAGCCTACGACCGCTTCCCCTGCGAAGATAACCGCTATCATATGCGGTCACTGCAGAGGGCGGTTAAGACGGCTATAAATGAGTTTAGACAAAACGAATGGGACGCCACCTTAAGCGAACTGGAGCCTTCGCACCAGGCTTACTGGCGGCTTGCCCGTTCTTTCAAAAAGGATACGGTGTCCACCATGCCACCCTTAAACCGCCCCAATCAACCGCCGGCGTTCGATGACGATGAAAAGTCTGAATGTCTGGCGGCCGACCTTGAGCAGCAATGTACGTCGAGTACACAACACACAGACGCGCGACACACCGACACCGTTAACAGCGAAGTGGAACGATGTACATCGCGTACGCGTACCGCAGACGCTGAGCCACAAGAGCCTATACCAACAGCGACAGTGGAGGAGGTTCAGTCGATCGTTAGAGGTCTCCACCCTAGGAAATCCCCCGGTTCGGACGGTATTTCTAATAGAGTTATTAAACTCTTCTCTCATTCACTATTATTAATATTAACAGCAATTATTAACGCCGCATTAGTCAATTACATATTTCCTAAACAATGGAAAAAAGCCGTGGTAATAGGTATACCTAAACCCGGCAAGCGACGTACCGAACCGTCATCATATCGCCCGATTAGTTTACTCAACAGTTTAGGTAAAATATATGAGCGCGTACTACTTAGTAGGCTAAGAAAGTACGCTGAGGAAAACAACCTCATCCCGCCGATTCAGTTCGGCTTTCGCACGCAACACTCTTGCGTTCAGCAAGTACATCGAATAGTCGAGTATACAAGTTATAAACTGCAACGCGGTTTATATACGGGTATGCTTCTATTTGATGTAGAAAAAGCGTTTGACAAAGTCTGGCATAACGGCCTTATTTTCAAGCTAATAAAGTTCAAAATCCCCCACTATTTAGTTATGATAGTTAGAGACTTCCTACTCGAGCGTAGCTTTCGCTACAGAGTGGAAGGTACTTTATCAGCACCGCACAAGCTAGAAGCCGGCGTCCCCCAGGGATCGGTGCTCTCTCCAATTCTCTTCTCGCTGTTCACCAGCGACATACCCCAACATAGTAGAATACAAACAGCATTATTCGCTGACGACACTGCCATCTTCTATGCAGGTCGATCTCCCGCAACAGTGACAACCGTTCTCCAAACTGCGGCTACCGCCCTAGCCAAATGGACTAGGAAATGGAGAATCGGTATAAACCCCACCAAAAGCCAGGCGATCATATTTCATAAGGGGATTGATCGCCGCTACCCAATGGCTGAATATCCACAGATAAAGATGTTCGACCAACCCATCCCCTGGACAAGGGAGGTCAAATATCTGGGTGTGACCTTGGACAGACGACTGACCTTCGGTCCACACATAGGGCGAGTCCGCGCGCGCGCAGCCCTAGTGCTAGGATGGTTACACAGCTTAGTACACGCAAAGTCTAAGCTATCTCTCCGTAATAAAGTTAGATTATACACCGCTTGTATACGTCCTATCATGACGTATGCAAGTGTAGTGTTTACACAAGCGAAGCCACGCAGGCTACATCGGCTACAGGCATTACAGAATAGGTTCATGCGCCGAGCGACGGGAGCACCGTGGTACATGCGCAATGTGGATCTTCACATAGATCTTGGCTTGCCGACCATCAGGCAATACATGAAACAGTGCTCCCGCCGCTACTTCGACTCTGCCGCGACACACCCGAACCCATTAGTGGTAAGGGCGGCTTCTTACATCCCCTCTAAAATGTCCGCGATTAAACAACCGCGACTAATACTCGACGAACCCGACGACACTATTACTCTCGCCCAGACTGAGGCATACACAGCCCGCGCGGCCTTGACAAATAGTAGTAAATATCCACGTTACCGCCCCCGCCGACGGGGAAGGAAGACGTGTCGCGTTAAAATCATAAACGTGGGAGTGCCCACTTTGCCAGCGACCGCCCGAGCCGAGGTCCGTACCCCACAGGGGGTGCCCTCGGGATGGGTCGCTTAACTTTAAGCGGGTTGAGAGCCCTCAGCGCTCACCCACCAGTCCGGGTAAAGTTGTCACAGCCATCTGAGGCTAACAACTAAGTCACACAAAAAAAAAAAAAAAAAAAAGTTGGCGTCGTCAGTTGATGATTAGCGTTCGGAGCGATAAGTTACTACCTACTTACAAGCTCGCTAGCGAGAAACTAGTGTTCATTGTTTTACTGCCTGCTGTATTCTGTTGTCTCAGTTTTATACATTTCTTCCCTGTAGGTTCTAAATTTAGTCTCTTATACGCAGTAACGATTGTGCATTATTTAAACCCCACTATCCTGACTTGTAACATTATAAATAAAGAAGAATGGAACGTTGGCTTAAAGGTGTTAAACGTGTTCCAACAACATCTTCTAATGACGCTGAATGTTCAAAAGCAATGCGCGCGGAGAATTTAGCAATCACCGATCCAGAAGATGATGCCACGAGTGCCACGACGTCAAGCTCGACGGTTTCAAAGACGAAAAAAAGGAAGTATGATGAATCTTATATCAGTTTCGGATTTGTTGATTCCAACGGCTCACCTCTCTGCATGCTCTGTAGTAAACTGCTTCCTAATAGTTCCATGGCACCTGCCAAATTGCGTCGACATTTAGAAACCGTACACCCCGAGACTAAAGACAAGAATAAAGAATTTTTTGTTCGCAAAAAAGATCAGTTATTAGAAAGTCAAAAAAATATGATGCATGTAACACAAACTACCAACGAAAAGGCCACGGAGGCATCATACTTAGTTAGCTATCGCATTGCACAAGCAGGTGAAGCGCACACTATCGCTGAGAAATTAATAAAACCATGTGTATTAGACATAACAAAATGTATGCTTGATGAAAAATCTGCAAAGCATCTTTCTACTGTTCCGCTATCAAACGATACTGTTTCACGACGAATCCATGATCTGGCAAGCTACGTCAAACAAGAACTAGTTACACGTCTACAAAATACACGATTCGCTTTGCAAATGGACGAGTCGACTGATGTCGCTGGTTTGGCTATCCTGCTGGTTATTGTGAGATATCCATATAAAAGTTCTTTTGAAGAAGACATGCTTATGTGTTCATCGCTGCTTACAAACACTACCGGGGAAGAAATTTTTAATAAAATAAATATATTTTTGAAGAACATAATCTCAGTTGGAACAATTGCATTGACATTTGTACAGATGGGGCCAAGGCGATGACAGGTAAAACAGCAGGAGCAGTGTCACGAATGAAAAATAAAGCGCCTAATTGTAGTTCCAGTCATTGTATTCTGCATAGACAAGCACTTGCGATGAAGCAAATGCCGTCTAATCTAAAATTAGTTATGGATGAAGCGGTAAAAATAATTAATTTTATCAAATCACGACCACTACAATCCCGATTGTTCTCATTATTGTGTGAAGATTATGGCAGCAAACATAAAACACTGCTGCTCCATACAGAAGTGCGATGGCTGTCTCGGGGAAAAACTTTAACAAGGCTATTTGAACTTAGAGCCGAGTTACAAATGTTTCTTTCAGCAGATACTTCTTTTAATTTGAAGGACCGTTTGTATGATAAAACTTGGTTGTTCCGATTGTCTTTTATGGCGGATATCTTTCAAAAACTTAACGAATTAAATTTATCGTTGCAAGGTAAACAGACAACAGTGTTTCAGGCCTATAATAAAATAACTGCTTTTAAAAGAAAATTAGATTTTTGGATCATTTGCATTGGTAAGAAAGAAATAGAAAGTTTTACGTTACTCAGTGAGTTTGTTAGCGAAAACGACTCAGAAATGTTTGAAGATAATGTGTTTGAAGAATTGGTCCAATATCTCAGTTCGATGCGCGCATCTTTTGAAAAGTATTTTCCCGAAGAACACAATACAAAAATTAAAGTGAACTCCTGGATTCATAATCCTTTTTTACCCAACTTGGAAAAGCCTGAAAACATGTCAAATGAGATATATGAATCTCTTTTAGAAATGTCATCAGACACAAGTATGGAGTCATTGTTCAAAACGACGCCTCTTAATGATTTTTGGTGCAGAATCCAAGATGAATATGCAATGCTTGGCCAAATGGCTCTGGATATTCTTCTCCCGTTCCCAACTACATATTTGTGCGAAACAGGATTCTCTACCTACGCAGCCACGAAAACAAAATATCGCAATAGACTGGACGCCGAAGCTGATATGAGACTCCAACTTTCTTCCATCAAACCTGATATCAAGCAATTGATGAAAAATAAAAAACAGTTTCATACCTCCCACTAGTTAGATTTTTTCTTTTTTAATGTTTTCTATTATTGTCCTTACCAAGTGGTGAAGTAAATAATAATTAGTAACTGATACATTGTACTTTTATTATGCTGATTAATATAGAATACACTTATAAAAATAATTGTTTTACTGTAGGGTTCCATCAAGTATTTTGCTTCCCAAAAGGGTTCCGTCATTTAAAAAGTTTGAGAACCACTGGTCTAGATACTAATTATGGCCAAATGTATCGCTTATTTATATTAAGGTCAGCCCGAAGAAAGTCCAATCTCAGCTAATAAACCATACTGTCACCTGCACAAACTACCTCAGCTGGGAGCAGAACAAAATAGGCGTTAGCTCAAAGTCCTCTGCGCGCTTCACGCAGAGACCACTTCGCCACTTCAAATAATCTGGAATCAGCCGCTTAAGTATAGAAGCACCCCCTGATAATAGCACCTCCCTTATATACCAGATTGGCAAACTATTAAATGGCTTGACGACATCTAAATACACCGCCAACAGCACCTCTCCACCAGTGAGCGCCTTAATGACAACGAGCCGCAAACTTAGAAAGGCTGCAATCGTCTGCCAGAAAGAGTTGGTCTGGTCGAGACAACCTCGCTAACGTGCTGGCTGATGCGGGCAATCAAGATTCTCTACACTAGCTTGCCATCCAGAGCAACACGGTGGGCGTGTAGAACTCTGAACACACTACATAGTTATCTGTGATTGCCCCTGCCACATATGATTTCTACGCAGACGAAGTCGCGGGCAAAAGTTAGTTTAGAATATATTGTTAATAAAATCAGGGATAATCATGATTCAACAAGATATTGACCATTTCTCTACGTCAGATTTTATCATCGGTTAACAGTAACCCGCAGTATAATCCGCTAGTTCCCATTTCAGTGGGAATACGGGTATAAATTATAGTCTATGTTACTTCCTGTCAAAAAAGCTTTCCATTCATCATCATCATTTCAGCTCATATTATGTCCCACTGTTGGGCTCGAGCCTCCTCCGCAATAGGAGGGTAATTGACCTTACTATACCACGCTAGTCAGACATATTGATATAGGGTTTAATTTCAAATTCGCCTTCTTTTGTATAGACGTTATATGCATATTAATCCCTTAGTCGTCTTTTACAACATCCCTGTGGACAAGAGAGTAGGTGAAAAATTATATTCTTAGTCTGTCACCACACCACCAAGTCATCCACTGGTGAAGGAATTTTTAAAGTCGATTTAGTTGTTTAGACGTGAAAGCCTAAAAAGCAAACTCTCATTCGCAGTTGGAGTATTAGCTTGCAGTATTCAGCAATATATTTCCGAAACTATTTCTGCATTATTTAAGATTGAATTATGATCACACTTATAAATGCTATTTACCATCTTAATACAATACGTTATATACTGATTGCGTGTTTACTGTTTTTTATAGTTAATTTTTTGTCCATTAAGATGTATGCAGAGCTATCTCATATATTCATTTATGAGATCGTGTATATCGATTGAATTAATAATGCCTTTATATAAAGTGTGTTTACATAGGTAGCATATGATTGATATTATTATTGTTATAGTTATGATTTTTCAATATTTAAGCTTAGGTTTTGATATATCTTTATGAATAGTTTTTTTTTCAGACTAATTCCACCACACATTGCCACCATTGTAACTCCTGTTAGCCAGGATTCACAATGATCTCCATAGATCACACCGAGATTTGACCCTCACGCAGTCCTGGGAAACGATCTTAATTGTTTTGGGACCTGCAACAAATTTAATTAGAATAAGTTAAATATGAGTAGTTGGAAGAGATTGATTCCACTTCCTTCCTACGCAATGCGGCAGACATGAAGCAAAATTAATTAGATAGTCAATAAATAAGAAGACGTGCAGGCAGTTACGATAAGCGCAGCCGCACAGCCCCAGGGGGAGCACATGGGAGAACTAACGGGGCCTATATGTGAGCCTTAACATTGATTGCTATAGTAGGTATGGCAGAAACTCCTGAACGCACGCATGCATAGTTTTATTAATTATTATAACATGCTATTGAATATAATATATTTCCGTATGGTGAAGGAGTAAGGATACAATTCATCAAGTCTTTTCTTGCCCACGAGTATCGTAAAAGGTAACTAAGAGATTATAGTATACAGATAACCTCTATGCAAGAGAAGGAAACCTCTAAATAAAACACTGTACCAATCTGTCTGACTAGAGTGGTATAGTAAGTCAGTTTCCCTGAATTATGGAGGCAGCTCGAGCCGAGCAGTGGGACATGTATGACCTGTGATGATGATGATCGAATATATTGAAATCACTTCAAATCTTAACTAATTCTCAAAAAACATCATAAAAATGGCTTAAAATATCTTAAGTTTATATGTGTACAAGATAATTTAAAATTTAATTTTATATGCCCAATTTTTAATTTTAGGAGTGGTAGGACCACACTGTCGACATTTTATCTGTCTACAGCCGCGGGCCGGTCCGTCCGGGGCAGTACCATGCTCTCGCAGAAAATCGACGTCTGAGTAGTAGCAATTTGTTACTGCGCTTCGTTCGGTGAGCGAGAGAGCCGGAAGCCCAACTTTCTGAGGGTGATTGCGTGTGGAGGGTTTTGGTTGTGCCCTTGGTATCACCGAGCCTCAATGCACGCATTCACACTCCCTTCGCTTTCTTCGCGGTAGGCAACGGCCTTGTAAAGGTCCATGAGCGGCAGCAACACTTACCAGCAGGTGTACTGTTTGCTCGTTTGCCACCGTTTGCAATAAAAAAAAAAAAAAAAATACCACACCACAGCTCTTTTTTTTGTGTGTGACTTAGTTGTTAGCCTCAGATGGCTGTGACAACTTTACCCAGACTGTTGGGTGAGCGCTGAGGGCTCTCAACCCGTTTAAAGTTAAGACACCACAGCTCATATACGTCCTACTGTTGAGCTCGAGCCACCTCCGTAATAGGAGCTTTATTTACCTATCATACCACGCTGGTGAAACAGGTTGGTATAGGGATTTACTTCGAATTTTACTAGTTTTGCACAAATTTTATATGCATTTTGTATCCCTTAGTCTTCTTACGAGACCCATTATAATGAATCATATTCGTACTTTATCACCGCAAGGTAAATTTACTTAATTCTAGCGAATGCTTAATATTTTGTCCTCTTGCTTTGATCAGCCAAAAAAATGAATCTATGTGTGTTTACGTTTTAAAAGTATCCTATCTAGAGTCAAGTCAATCTAATTCAATACATTAATATGCATATTGCAACATTTGTTGTTTATCAATTGGTTTGATGACATCAGTATTAATCGCTTCATACACTAAGAATAGACGTGGAACATTGGGCGGGCGTACTTCCAAATGATAATATGCAATGAGGAAATCATAAAAGAGATAATGTTTGTATCTTGTAATTAATGATTAAATAGTGACCATTTTCTTACAATTTTCCACCCTTCGGTGACCATCCGTAGTACAAAATTTGACCAAGACTAAAATTGTGAATAGGTCATGTAACCTTATATTGTATTCGATATTGTGATACTTAATCAAAGAAGATCATTGGCGTTCTATGTAATCTTAAGTACGTGTTACTGCGTAGTGAATTGAACATAACAATGATTTGAGTGTTTTTTTCATGTTCTACCGAAACTTACCATCGCTATACTGAACACGGCTTAAACAATGACTCACGCTTGGAAAAATCAAATTCATACACAAATTTATTCAACACTGGATTTTAATGATTGCCAAAATATAATAATGATAATATAATAATGTTGGCTATATGTTTATTTAATCTCATAATAGTTACGATGAAATATTATGTAGGAGTTTTAGCGCAAACGGGAAGCATCGTGTGATCTTGTATTATTTTCAATGTTTTAGTGTTTTAATGTGTTATATTAAATAATTTAGATGATATTTCATCTAATGTGATGCGGAAGGGGAATAGGGTATAGTGAATATGACATGACAGTTCTTTACACAAGATTCCCTTTGCTGCCAAAATTTTCAGTCTAAATCGCACTGGTGAAAGCGACGATTTGTCTTACTGTCAGACAATAACTTTAAACGAATTATTATTAATTTAAAGATGTACCATAAAGTACTTAATAACCATGCCATAAAATTCCTTAAAAACATGTACAATGTTAGTATGTAGAGAGTGATATTAGCGTACAAGTATGTCGGTATTGTGACTTGTTGATGAGTATGATACTCACGCCATTTTCACTACATTGGAATAATAATTAACTATGTAAATATCTAAAGAATCAAGCAATATTTTACTCGTATATACTATTTTGAATTAGTAGTTATCCAGCCTTAAAATCCTGTGGGACTCGTAATATGGACAACTAAGCAATATAAGTACATAACACAATAAAGATTGCAAGAAAAGAAAGGCAAACTATAATAAACCGACTTACCAGCCTAATCTAGAGGTTTAATTCCATAATGATTTCTGATGTTTACTCGAGTATTAAACATTGTAAATAAAATAATTTACGGATTTAATCGCGTTTGTATTTGATTTCCCGACGAACACTGCAGCGTTCTTGGTTACGGGCGGACTAAGATATCTCACGTCCAACAAGTCATCGTTATTAAAGACTAGCAACCTGCCCTCGCTTCGCTTCGGCTTCAGTCGCCTTGCCTGCGTAGTTCCTGTGAGAATACCGGGAAACAATATAGCCTATGTTACTTCCTGATATTATACCTTTCCATTTGTGAAAGAGTTTTTGAAATCGGTTCGGTGGTTTAAACGTGAAAGCGTAACAAACAAACAAACATCGTTACTTTCGCATTTATAATATTTGTAAGATTTATAATTATCTACCCGCTACAGAAATTTGTTATTAAATTTTGAGATTTATTTTTGGTACAAATTGATTGCCAGAAAAAGAAGAAGATTATTCTATATGAAAAAATTATTACCACGTTGAACGCTATGGGGGACCCATGTTGGGCGACATTTATATAGTATTTCTTGGCGTTCAACGTGTTAAACATTAAATTTGTAGTAATTATTATGACAATTTATTAATATAAAACCTAACAAATCTAGTATACTACCACCGGATCGGAACACGATCACATTGAGAAAGATCCGGCAAGAAAACTCAGGTACATGATGCTAAATTAATATTAATTTTTAAAGGTTACTTACCTTGTCTTACTAAAAGGTTTATAACATCTAAACCCTATACCGAGTCGTCTGATCCACGTGGTATAGTAGTCCGATATCCTTCCTATCATGGAAGGCTCGAGCCCAGCAATATGAGCAGAAATGATGGTGTATAAAGACATTAAAATTAACATATATTCAGAATGAAATTGTTACACCATGTCTACGTACATTAATTTACAAATTTAAACAGGTCTTCGAGTATATCCTGGCAGTTTTTAAAACTCAAGTCTGAGGACTTGAGTTTTAAAAACAGCCTGCTCTTATCCCAATAATTTGGGGTCAATGGAATAGGTACTCCTAGGACTCTTGCCTAGAGTCCTTGGGAACGTAATTTTTGAACTGACGGCATCAGATGGAGTTGGTCCAGGGCGACGGAATGCTCTTAGTCGTCTTTTACAACACCTAAGAACAATGCAAAGGTTGGTAGTATTCATACCCACTGCCAGATAACACGCCTTCATTACAAAATTAATAATATTTTTCAGAATGCTTGGGAAAAATCAAATTCAAAGACTCATTTATTCGTCATTAGCTATCATAGCTTTTAATGATTGCTGAAACAAACCAAAAAAAAAAATGATACATAAATTAGTTCTGTTTTGAAATTATTTTGTCTTGTGCTTCACAGAAACAGTGATGTCAAGCACTAGTTTTAAATACATACAAAAATACCGATTATATCATATCTGTGACAAGCAAACAAAAACATTATTTGCGTCTAAAAGCATAGCTTGTCGTGAATTTAAACACCTAGGTGCGAATACAATATGACTGAAGGCTTTACGTGTTCGAATTTATATAACTTTGTCTGCCTACCTAACAGTATCAGTTGTAAAATAATCGTGACAAGTCACGTTTATATGCCCATTTTATATACCGATGTATATTACATGAATGCCCTTGATGTTCGCCCGCCCCATTATAACTTAGAAAACTATTGATTATTATCCACTGTTCCACATTTAGTTCCAACACTTCAGAAAACAGATACATATAAATATACACTCATTTGCAAAAAAAACGGGCACCTAAGCAATGAACCATTTCAAATGTTAATATTTCTTTGTTTGATAATTATAGGTAGTTTTATCCACACAATTTGCTAAATTAATAAGAAAATAATCGTTTTCATCAGTTTTTCTAAAATTTAGATACAATTTATGGGAAATAATGCTAAACCTCGCTAGTAGTGTATATTCGCTAGTAGTGCATATGCTCATGAAGTAAAAATAAAAAAGTTTTTTTGTTTGTTTTTCTTTAATAAAGTAAAAGCAGATAAATGTTTAGTATCGAGTGTGACCCCCTCTAGCTAAAATCACAGCTTGAATTCGTCTGGGCATGCTAGCGAGTATATCCCGGATACTTGCTTGCGGAATACGTTCCCACTCCGCAGTAATCAAATTCTTCAGCTCTCTGATGGTCTGCGGAGCCGGGTGTACTGATCTCACACGCCGCTTCAGAACGTCCCAGACATGCTCTATGGGATTGAGGTCGGGACTTCGAGCTGGCCAATCCAAACGACGAATGCCGACCTCTTGCACATACGCATTAACATCGCGGGATCGGTGGGCGCGAGCATTGTCGTCCATAAAAATCGAGTCTTCACCTAGAGCGGCCAATGCGGGTTGTGCATGAGAAATTAGAACTTCCGTTATGTATCGATGCCCAGTCAGTGAGCCGTTTTCAATGAAGACTAACTCTGTACGATCCATTGAATTTATTCCTGCCCAAAACATAACAGAGCCCCCACCATAAGGTGTGATTTCTTCAAAACATGCCTCTGCAAAGCGTTCTCCTTGTCTTCTTAGCACTCGCCGACGTCGATCTTCACCGAACAGAGATATCCTGGCTTCATCAGAGAACAAAACCCTATTCCAATCGTCTTGAGTCCATGATTCACAATTTCTAGCGAACCTAAGCCTGTGAACTCTGTGCTCACGGAGTAATTTGGGGCCGCGGGCCGGGCGGTGACTGCGTATATTGGCAGCGAGAAGCCTCCTCCTGACCGTCCATAGACTAATATGCACATTTCTTACTTCTTGGAGGTTGTTCTTAAGATCCACATACGAAGATTTGCGATTTCTCAATGCGCGACTCACAAGAAAACGATCATCCCGTGGTTGGGTACATGGTTTTCTTCCAGAACCAGGCCTTCTCTCGACGGAACCAGTCTCCTGATATCGCTGCCAGGTCCTTTGGACTGTCGAGCGACTAACATTTAGCCTCCTAGCCACGAAACATTGGCTGCAACCCTCTTCAAGCAGCGCGATAATTTTGGTAGCTTTTACCACTTTATCTACCATTTTTGATACAGCCAAACAGCATTAAATAAAGCTTTGACAGTCAAGGATATGAAATTAATCGATAAAAATTGAATAAAAGTTATGAAAGTCGATGTTAACTTCTGGAACTTCGCGCCAAAAATGTAGGATAAAAAGGGGTTTTCTGTAAAAATGAACATCAAATGAAAAATTGAATTTAGAACGTACTTTTTTAAATACCACAGCATTTTTAAAACCGGCCAGTAACGTGTACAAACGATTGAAACCTTTTTGGTATTGTATCTTTTTAAATATGAATGAAAATCAAAACCGCCCGTTTTTTTTGCAAATGAGTTTATTTATATTTTATTTGCCAATGCACTTTATAAAAATAATAAGGTTCTATAATGTTAATGTATATTTAAGTTACTTCGTAGCTGTGTGCCTATTTTTCTTTCATATTTGGAATGCATAACCAAAATATTAATCGGGTGAAATTAACATTTTACTTAGGAATTGATCACACACGGCATATTAATCCACGAATTGGCCTTGATTCCCAATCGGGATGGTCGCTTTGGCGGGCTGAGCTCACGCGCCGCACCTCTATCGTAGACCGGCGACTGCTAGTGCTGCGCGTCGGGTGTTCATTAATGAACTTCATTGTCGGTTGCCAGTGTTTCTTTGCCCGCACGCGTATGCAGTTAGCGTTGCTAGTCCCGCACTAGTTTCTGAACGCGCATCTGTGTTTCGCGCGTCCCACCGCCATAATAAAAAAAAAAATTGACGCGGGAAGCGTTCGCTTTCCATATTTGAAAATTTAAGATGGGTGTCGTGAAACAACAAAAGAATAAAACGAAAAAGGATTTGAAGAAAGACTTGGCCAATGGAAAGCCAAACGATGTTAATAAAAAAGTGAAAAAGAAAAAGTTTGTGTCGTGCTTACAGTGTATCAAGCCTGGGAAAGAAGATGGTATAAAATTTTCTTTTAATTTTAATTATTAATATTGCACATGAAAATAAATATTGCTGGCAATACCAAGTAGATATTTTTGACAGGTTTTTTTTTTAAATTATATTATCAATTCAAAGAGTTCTTCTATCTTAAATGCTCTCACTCCTTTTATGTAAGAATGGGTAAGCATGGATGTTAAACACACTTTCGATTCATTTAATTTTTATTTGTATTGGACAATGGATGAGAGTATTGTCATTTACTGATATCATTGATTAATTTTTTATTCGACCAAGGATTCGAAGCCAGAACCTCATAATTGATGAATCAGTCAACAAAGTCTTAAGATAATATGTCTATAAGATAATTTTTAATACTATATTATTATCAAACATTGTTTCACTGCGAATGGTGATAAGCTTCTCATCCGATTCTTGATGGTACCCTCTATTAAGAAGAGATGAAAAAATTTAAAAATACTGTATTAGCAAAATATTTATTATGGTAAAAATAGTAATTAAAGAATAGACAATTTTAATGTAATGTAGTTCTACAATTTATAATTTAATTTAGTTGTATATATTAGGTTATATGGAGTATAGGGTAATCCATTTCATCAAAGTATGACGATCAAGTGCAGTACGTTCTACAGCCGGACTCAGACTCATAGGAGGAAAATTGATCTGCTATACCACACTGGTCAGTTGTGTTCGTATAGTGTTTTATTTCGAGTTTTCTATCTCTTGCACAGATGTTGTAGACATATCATTGTCCTTTAATCATCTTATACGACATCCATGGGCAAGACAGTAGGTGGTGAATAATATTCTTGTTCCATCACAGGACAAAGTTATTGTAGCTTACAGTTTTAGAATTTGTAAAAATTTACTAGTAAACATTATGCCACACGAGTATTAAACGTATTATTAATCTAAATCATTATTGAATCCACTAGAATACATACAAAAAAATCATCAAAATTCATCCAGCTTTTTAGGAGCTCAGTCACATACACACGGACAGAATATGTATATGAAAATTAAAATTTGATTATGATCGCAGAAACATATGTTGTTTGTTGTCATATACATGTAGAGTTGACTGTTCTACATCACCTTGGCGTATGTCAATTATTTAAATGAAGCGATTTTAGTAAATCAAATTTAGTTTTGTTTATCTTTAAAATTTTTTAAAATTCTTTGATCAACTTTTGTGCGTAGATAATATACTTTAGTCTTAGAATAATAACATGTAGAAGGTAAGTCCACGCACAAAAAGTGAGGCATTTCAATCGGAGCCTAATGGAGCCTACGCCGGAACAGTCCCGTAATGTACAACTCATTGCACTGCACGAACGTACGCAACTCTTAAAAAATAAAAGGTAATTATGACGGCTTGTGCATTCAAATGGTGCCACAATACATTTGAAAAACATAAAAAGGTTTTTAACATTACTTTTAAAAGTATTTCGACGATTTATGTTAATAAAAACAAAATTTGATTTCATAATTTGTATAGTGGTTTACGTGTGTACGTGTGTAATCGTCTGCCCGCCATTAGTATTTTTAGATTCAAATTTTTAAAGTTCGAAGTACTGACACTATCCTTCTATACGTTATTATTCTAAGACTTTAGTATATTTTTGTCATATTTCACAGTTGATATTAATAATAAACATGGTTAGAACAAGGGTTACCATTAGTAATAGATTGATCCCAGTACTCAAGTCTAAAATATTTGGTTCAAATTCTACATATGCTCACCTCGGTTTTTCTTTTTCTTTGACCTATTTAACGTTCTGTTGTTAGGTATATATGTATCCGCTTTTGACTCTAAACCACGCTGCCCACGTATTTTTGTAAAGGGAATACTGATATATATAAAACGATCATACTTTATTTATTTAGCTCATACTTTAGTCAAATTTAAACCCTAAATTATAAAATTAAATAATATGTATTCTATAATTAAGTGTAAAAATTATAACCAACTAACTGTTATTTCAGGGGAAAACCAATTAAAACCCTATACTAACTCGTATAGCCAGCTGGATTTCATCCATCCATCAGCCTACAGACGTCCACTGCTGGACATAGGCCTCCCCACGAGAATGCCACTCGAAACGGTCCGACTTTGAGAATGTCGTCAGTCCACCTAGTGGGTCATCCTACGCAGCGCCGTCCGATTTGTGGTCGCCACTCAAGAACCTTTTTCCCCAACGGTTGTCGGTTCGACGAGCGGTGTGGCCTGCCCATTGCCATTTCAAAGTGCTAATTCTGTGGACTATGTCGGTTATACCCTTTCTTCTACGGATTTCCGTATTTCGGAATTTATCACGTAGAGAAATACCGAGCATAGCCCTCTCTATAGCACGTTGAGCGACTTTGAGCTTTTTTATGAGGCCGACATTTAGAGACCACGTTTCAGTGCCGTAGGTCATTGCTAGTTAGGGATGTGAAAAATAATCGATTTTTATAATAATCGATTGTTACAAAAAATTAATCGATTATTAATCGATTTTTACAATCGATTATTAATCGATTTCTTTATTATTTGAGATTTGATCGAAATTAATCGATTATTCACTGCCAAATTTCCTAAAAAAAACGTCATCACGATTGTTTCATACTATATTAGAAAATAAAGCTCACATTTCCTAAAAAAAACTCATAATCTTGTTGGAAGAAAAAATCGATTATTTTATAATCGATTTTTTGTTTTTAATTAATCGATTATTTTATAATCGATTTCTTTTAAGAACAAAAAATAGATTATTTTCCCTCCAAGTCACATCTCTATCGCTAGTAACACCCACTGGTTATAAACCTATAATTAATGTACACAAATTACACCCAGACTTAATTGTCCTACGCGGGGATCGAACCCAAGACACTCGCCGAGATATCGGTAGGTAGACCACTCTGTCACCTTTGCAGTCAGTTGACATATGATTATGTTGCCAGTTTGCCTTTCCTTGCAATAATGGTATTTGATTATATGTCACTTAGTTGTCCATTATGATGACACTTGTGGTTGAAAACGTTGACACATTCCATTTTTAGTTCGTCTGACGTTGATTGTATGCATTGTGTTTCGAAGATTTTCTTTAGTGCTTGACGTTAACTTCCGTGTGTTGACGGAGTAAGAATACAATTCGCCAACCGCTCCCTTGCTAATGAGTGTCGTAAAATAAGAAGAATATAATATGCAAATAACATCGATGGAAAATAATAAAAACTTGAAATGAAACCCTATGATAATACGTTTGACCAGATTGGTATAGTAGGTCAAATTCCCTCGCATAATGGAAAAGGCTCGAGCCTGACGATGATTAATCGCCATTGTTAAACGAGACCCTTGTCTAAATAGTATATAATAAATTGTTGATGAAATTAGTTGAAAACACTTATTCAATTACTAAAATTGACGACGATGTAAGAATACAATTCACTACTCCCTATCTTGCTCGCGGATGTCCTAAAAGACGAGTAAGGGATATAATAAGCACATAACATCTGTGCAAGAGAAGAAAACTAGAAATAAAACCCTATACCAACACGTTTGACCAGCATCGAATAGTAGGTCAATTCCCTCCCTTTATGCAGAAGGCCTAAGCTCAACAGTGGGACATTTATAGGCTGAAAGTATGATTTTAGAGGCTCCTCCAATTTTCATTGTGATTTCTCTTATTTATTCCCTTAGCTAAAACTATAGAATTAATGATGTTTAGCTAGCCCTGAACGATTAACGACCCATTTATTCTAATGTTTACGCCCTACATAGCCCAGCGTGTTGTAATTTCTGAGTTACAGATACGGAACGTAAATTCAGAATCAACCTTCTTATTCGCGTTTTAATAATCATATTAAATAATATTATGTTATACTAGCAACCCGCCCTCGCTTCGCTTCGGTTTCAGTCGCCTTACCCGCGGCGTAGTTCCCGTTCCCGTGGGAATACCGGGATAAAATATAGCCTATATTACTCCATGATATTATAGCTTTCTATTGGTGAAAGAATTTTTGAAATCGGTTCGGTGGTCTAAGCGTGAAAGCGTAACAGACAAACAAACATCCTTACTTTCGCATTTATAATATTAGTAAGGATTACCTTCATAAACTGTATGAATTACGAATACTACTAACTTTTACATGGTTCGTGGGTGTCGTAAAAGACGACTAAAGGCTTTGCGTAGATCTGAACCAACTCCATCTGTAGCCATCTGATCACGGTCTGTGGATAACTGGACCGGGGATTAGTTCGTCACCCGCAGAGAGGCTGACTGTGCGAGGGCAACCATCGTCCCGGGACAGGCACGTCGAGAGGAGAGGGTTTCCGAAACGGTATTCTTTTGGGCCGACCGCTGAGGACATGGAACTCGGCACTGGTGGTCGGCTCAAAGATGACGTGCTACGGGAGAGTTATGGGCCCGCCCGCCATCCTTTCATCGCCCTGGACGGAATGAACAGCGTGTGCGCTTACCATGGCCCATCAAAAAACAGCCGTCTGGTCAACAATTGATTTCCCAAGGTGGATTGACGCCAGACAAGCCGGTCATACAACTATTGTCAATAACTTGCAATATGTTCTATGAAAGAAGAGTAGTCTTCATTGAAATCTCTTTGACCCAGTAAATAAAACTAGAAAATTGATTGTATAAATTAAAAAGCATTTACTGTCGTTAATATCTGTAATTGTCGTTAGTATAGTCATAAAATTTAATAACTACTAACTTTAATACCACTTCTAATTACTGATAATGATCTAACAGACGTTACATTCTTCGCAAATTAAAAATAAATAAACATAGAATTCCTTGAAATCGATTGCAACGCTGGACTGGATTTTGGTATATTGTTTCAGTGGTCTGAAACCGTTTTCACATATTTTTTTATTTCTAATAAAACAGGTGTAGGCGCATCGGTTGGACGATTTCAACCGACATAAAAATATTTTTTTTTGTAATTATATATGCGTAAGTGTTAAACAAAACAGGTTTTTAAAGATTTACATTTTATTTTATCTAGCTCGATATTTTGGCCTACATTACATACAGTAAATTTTATTAAATTTAATATTAAAAAGAGATAAGTGATAAAACGGATGTTATGATTTGAATTTAGAATCAATCAACATTAAGGCTGAGTGTAGATGTTGCCATTGCCAATATTTACATATACAAAAATACTAAAAACGAGAACACGATCATTTGATTTTCTGATATAACTAAATGTAGTTTTAGTATACGGTTAATAGTATGTCATAAAACGAGGCCCCGAATGTACCATTCAAGGTTACCGGAGTGTTTTCGTTTGCATCATCGTTACCGCATTTAGGATACAGATGACTGACCCTGGCATGATGAGTTCACTCGAAAAAACTACAGCCTAGCCTATCTTGGAAAATATAATTTTTATTTTAACATTTATTATAAGGAGTAGTATCTACACCTTGATGTATTGAAACATTTTTAATTAATTGAACTCGGATCTCGTGCATTTTAACTAGTGCTAAATACATGCTGCACAGATGGCGTAGTGGTTAAGATACCGACTTACAGTGCCAGTGTCGCGGGTTCGAATCCCACGAAGGACAACACTTTGATCCAAAAATTGTTGTTCTGAGTCTGGATGTAATTTGTGTCCGTTAATTTATAGAGGTTTGTAAAGTTCCCCGCAATACAAGGTTTATTTCCTTAGCACAGGGCGTTGTTTTTATAAAAACTAAATATAATAAAAATACTATTTAACTATGTATTTATCTAAAAATTAGGGACTAACCCATAGAGGTGTTTTAATAACGATACAGATAGTTTCACTGTTTAAAATGAATGGGAAGGTCACTGTTCTTACAGAAAAAAAATGATAAAAGAAGCGATAAAAAATTAATGACCGAAAACTACTTAAAGAAGAAAGTGACTCTTTCTTAAATTGTCAATTTTGCATTTCATGTATTACTCATACATACTCCAATCACGAAGTCAACGACAAAAATTATTAGGTTTTAAAAATATCAACTATTAACGACGAAAAACGGGTTCCATACCGCTTTAGTGCCCATGGTCGCTCTAGTGCCTATGTGCCTGTGCCTAGATCGATTTTGGGAGGAGCGCTGAGCGTGACAGATATTGTAAAGGGTTGATAAAATGAATGCTAAAACACGCATGTATATTTTTATCATCTCTAAGGACGGTATAATTTAGCATCAATTTGCGCAGTTAAGTATAATGCCTACGCGGTGAGATCATTATGTAAATGTATAATCAAACGTTATTACGTTGTTTTCACTCAAATATGTTTAAAACGTTAACATGTAATTAGTACCTATATGATTTGCTTAGTAACAGTAAAGCTCTCATAATCTCGTATACATCCCACTACTGGGCACGAGCCTTCTCCACAATAGGAGGGAAATTGATTGCTTAGACTGGTTGGTATAGAGATTTATTTCGAGATTTTCTTCTATTGCACAGATGTTATTTGCACGTCATAACCCTCAATCGTCTTTTACGACATCTGCGCACAATGGAGTGGTAAATAGGCTTAACGTCTAATAGCTTAGATTTTAGTCAAGCTTGGCCATTTTTTTTTAATTTAGAACATTTCGAACACTGCAAAGTGTTCGAAACGTTGGGTAATCAAAAATCAAATACAAACGCGATAAAATCCGAAAAGTAGTTTTAAATTTGCAATGTACTCGCGTAAACATCAACAATCGTTAGGCTATAGACCTTAAATTTGCAGTGTTTTTGCAAGTCTCGGTAATAGTTGTAGGACTGGTCGCCTGCTTGACGTCAACTTTCCTTGGGAATATAAGTGTTCACCAGACTAGATGGAGTTGACCTGATGAAAAGCTCTTGGTCTTGGTCTTTTACGACACCCACGAGCAATGGCATGTAATATTCTTAGCCGCTACCACACAGCCGTAATCAATATTGTTAGTGTTAAATATTTTTTTGTAAAATAAAATTGTTGTTCTGAGTCTGGATGTAATTTGAGTCCGTTAACTTTTGTAAAATTCCCCGCAATACAAAGATAATTTCACTTATTTCTGGGCGTTGTATTTAAAAAAATACTAAAAGGATAATCTGTTTTACATTTCTCATTATGTATGTCTAAGTGTCGAAACACTAATGATAGATAACACGAGCAAAATCATTCGCTTATTAACTACCATTACTGTCATTATTCTTAATGTATTTTCTGTTGTAATGATTGTAGTATGGTTATTTGTAATGAGACAAGTTTTGGCATGTTTTTCTTGTGTTCAACTTGATGTTGTAATTCTTATCTCAATGTTGACTGTGTTGGCATATCTCCTTTTATAGTGGCGGGCCAAATATGTGAATGCCTTTCCTGTAAAAGTCATTGTTTACAAAGTTTTTAATGTAGTGGCTGAAAATTATTCTTAGACTGTGGTATGTCAGTTTATGTTTGTTATGATTTTTTTGTCATCGTAGGACTTGATCACTAAAATGTTTATTTATAGTAATACTAATTGTGTTATGGTTTGGCTCGTATAATTTACACTTTTTTTGGAGGGTGGGTACCCTCTCCTCGATCGACGTCCCCCCTTCGGGGAGGGCGTCGGTCTTTCCTCACTTCGGCCTCTTGGCGGGTGACGGACTAATTCCCCGGTCCAGTCACCCGCGGCCTCGGCTAGAGCGGCATCAGGCGCATAATTTACGCCTTGCGCCATCTAGATGATCAAATGGCCCCAAAGTATCCTCCATGTTCTTTCTAGAAGTGTATTCTGCTTGCTATCAGCCTCGTGCGGTCTAGATTATTCACTAACCATCATGTCTCCACAAGGTTCTGGGCCGAACGGCATAGGTACTCATTTATTCTCATATACCAACAAGATAATATTACGGTTTGAATACTTCTATTCATGCAAGTAAATAAGGACCTTAGCATGGTATCTGTGTTGACGTTCAAAACAATATCGGCGAAAATAATTAAGATCGAAACAAAATATAATAGATAATACAGAATTTTTAACTGAGTTTTTTCAGTTAATCAAATTAAATGTGACGGTTGTATTTGTTATTAGACAGATATGTTAATCACAGGATTATTTATCATCATCATCACAGCTCATATATGTCCCACTGTTGGGCTCGAGCCTCCACAATAGGAGGGAAATTGAGCTACTGTACCACGCTGGTCAGACGTGTTACTGTCTTCTTCATCAACGATTCATCATCGACCTAAATTTTAGGTGATATTTTACGTTTGATTGATGTTATTGGTCACACAATATGTAACAATAGTGTTCAAATTGTCTTAAATGTTACCTTAAATATAGGTGTCGTAAGTGTAAACAAGCATTAATTTTTCAAAATCTAAAATACAATCCCCGTAACGCTATTTCGTTGTCATAAAAATTAAGCGAGCAATAAATATAATAGACGACCACAGGAAATAAGCCTGTCACTTATGCATGGCATATATTATCATTCCGGAAGTCCTTACAGAGCTGTTATAGTTCGATTGGACTAATGGCACAGAGGTAAAAATTGTCACCTGTTTAACCTTACAACTTTGTTCGGGGTTAAATCAGATTTGGATATCATTTGATTTATTGTATGGTTTGATTTTTGTGTTTTACGGCTGATATTCTGCCAACTTTTCTGTCTGCAGCATAGACTGATAAGTGTAGCTGTAGCTATATTACGAATCCACGCGTCGCGTCTTCCTATCAATAAAGACATCTAATTTATATACGACAGCACACAATGGAAGAGTAAATTTGTCTTTTGTGATTACTAACTCTACTTAAACTTGATCAGACGATGTGTCCTGTAATGACATATACTGATTAAATTGTATCACCTGTTTTTTTTTTTGTTTATATCGCACTCATCATCATTATCACCGTCATCATTCTGTTCCTATCTCTATCAGTTGAGTTCCCATCACTTGGGTTTAATGTAATATTATGTATGTCTCTTCCATCGTACCGTCTCTGCTCATAAACGTCCCACTGCTGGGCACGAGCCTCCTCTACAATAGGAGGATAATTGACCTACTATACCATGCTGGTCAGACATGTTGTATAGAGTTTCATTTCGAGTTTTCCTTCTCTTCCACGGATATTATGCATATTATAGTCCCTTAGTGGTCTTTTACGACATCCATGGGCAAAATAGGGAGTGGTGAATTGTATTCTTACTCTGTCACCACACAGACAATCGTATAAATACCACCATCACATAGACATCCTATAAATTGTAATAATTATTAGCAGTTTTGCAGAAATAAACTAAATACACGTACCTACTATTATTATTGTCATAATTTACGTAAACTTATGTAATATGATTATGGAATTATCACATTTTAAAACAAGGCTATTTAACTACAACGGTTACTGTTGTCCTGCAACAGTAAATAATCATCAAAAGATTTGTATCACGTTGTAACTCATTTCAAACGTCAGACCCTTCTGATAGCTATGATATAATCAGATGTGACAATGGAATAATTTATGACAATAAAACGAACATGTACATCAACATCCATATTTGTATTTAACGATGCAAACGATATGGTTTTATGTGCTTTTATTGTGTACTCGTTTATATAACTCAATGATCTACATACTATGTAATTATCTAGATATTAACTTTCTAAATAATAAGTTTATCTAAAGATAAATCAGCTATATGTATAAAGAAGCTGGTCTACTGACTCCATCCATCCATCCATCAGGCCATAGACGTACACTGTTGAACATAGGCCACATAAGCCTTTCTAAGAGAATACCATTCGGAACGGTCCTGTGCTATTTGGCACACCGTTCCGAGTTGGATGCAAATGCATCCAAGGGTTCCCGGTGACGTTCATGATGATATCTTACGACGATACCTAGTAAGAGGTCGTCCTATGCTGCTTCCTCCGTTTCGTGATTGCTACTCTTGAAAGATCCTTTGACTCATCAAGGTCTTATCGAAATTACTGGAACTAAAAACATGATATTTTAGTATAGTTTCTTTTTATGACCTAGAGACTCACTGAAAAAGGGTTTTTCGAAATATAATTTCAAAGGGGTAGCCTGTATGACAAAAAAAAATAAAACAGTTATTAGTCCTAATAAATTAACATATCACGTGACCATGTCGATAACGACTTACTGTTAGTTTACTGCCCATCCAAACCTGCCTATAGAAGTTTTCACTTAAAAGGTTTATCCCTTTGAATAATAACGTGTAGAAGGATAGTGTCAGTACTTCTAGCGATCAAATATATGAAGCTAAAAATACTACATGCGCGTAGACGATTACACACGTACACACGCACATCACTATATAAATTATAAAATCAAATTGTATTTTTAATAACATAAATCGTCGAAATACTTTTAAAAGTAATGTTAAATTGTTTTTATGTTTTTCAAATGTGTTCTGACGTCGTTTGAATGCACAAACCGTCATAATTACCTATTTATTTTTTAAGAGTTGCGTACGTACGTGCAGTACATTGACCTCGTACACCACAGTACGATTCCGGCGTAAGCTCCATTAGGCTTTAATTTAAATGGCGACTGGGGCGGCGTAGGCGCGAATACCTGCGCCTCATGCCGCCCTAGCCGAGGCCGCGGGTGACGTGATCGGGAAATTAGTCCGTCACCCGCCGAGAGGCCAACCGCGTGAGGAAAGACCGACGTCCTCCCCGAGAGGGGGACGTCGGTCGATGGGAGGGTACCCCAAATATTCCGTCGCGCCGACCACTGACGTCAAGTCACCCTGCTCCGGTGGTCGGCCCAACGACGAAGGCAACGTGCATCGTGGGCGGGTTGCGGGTGTGCGTGCTTACGTCCCTCTGTCGCCCCGGACGGAGTGGTGCGAGGAGCGCGCCGACCGCAACCCGCCCCAAAAAAAAAAAAGGCTTCAATTTAAATGCTTCATTTTTTTTGCGCGGACTTACCTTCTATACGTTATTATTCTAAGGTTTATCCAATGTGTTCAAATGAAGCACAAATGATCTTCAGTAAAAATAAATAAAATACTTGTTTTATCATCATCATCACAGCTCATGTATATCCCACTGCTGCGTGCGAGCCTCCTCCACAATAGGAGGGAAATTTACCTACTATAACCACGCGGTGAAACGGGTTGTTATAAGGTTATATTTTCAGTTTTCCTTCTCTTACATAGTTGTTATCTGCGTTTTATGATCCCCTGCTTGTCTTTTACGACACCCATGGGCAAGAAATGGGGTGGTGAATTGTATTCTTACTCCTTCACTACACAGAAGAATAGCTGTTTCAAAATGTAATAATTTTCATCCTTCAATAGTGTAAAGTAAGGGATTAAATTTTGCGTAATGAAATAACTTTAAACATCACCATGTTTAAAGTTATTTCATTTCTTAAAGAACATTATATAAATCAGCCCCTCAGAGAATATATTCTTCTGCTATGCTATCATCATGATGATGATTCAGCTTTAGATTAGCTTACTTGACGTGTTAAAATATGATCAATGCACAAGCACCGTTGAAATTCTAATCGACTTCAATATTATATTGAAATCGATTACCTATAAATCGAGCAAGTATCGAAGCATAAAATCTAATCAATGAATCTCGTTGTATTTTATTATGGCATACATTGATACGCAATCATTGAATATAAATATATACGTTGATAAAATCGCTGAAATTGTACCACGCCCGGGCTTAACAATAATTTATTTAATTACTGTGTAGTTCCTTTAACTTTGTAACATGATCCCAAGCAGAAATACGCGATATTATTTATATCTGGGAGCACCGCAGTGCCCCCGCCAAGTCGAGCAAAATTTTTTTTACAAGTTTTGTTTTTGATGGTATATACCTGTTATATGTATATATTTTCCTAGCGTTATAATTCTAATTATTACTATAAATACGAATATCAAATTTATTACGTTTTCACGTCTAAATCTAAACCACTAAATCGATCATAAATTTTTTTCAACAATAGAAAACTACATTCTCTGCGTGTAACAGTTTATATTTTATCGCCGTAGTCCCACGGGAATTTCAACAACGCCATTGAAACTAAAGAAGACTAAGGGATTGGACTAAGGTATAAGAAAGATGACTATGGCATTAATATGTTGATAAAATCTATGCCAGAGAAAGAAAACTCGATATAAGATCCTATACAATCCCGTTTGATCGGCGTGATATAGTACGTCAATTTAACTCCCATTGTGGAGGAGGCTTGAGCCTGAGCTTGACTAGTGGGACTTTATGATCTGTGATGATTAAAATTATCGCTATTTTATTGCATACATGTTTTTTTTTAACCGCGTGAGGAAAGACCGACGTCCTCCCCGAAAGGGGGACCTCGCTCGATGGGAGGGTACCCCTCAAGGGGGTATTCCGTCGGGCCGACTGCTGACGTCAAGTCACCCTGCTCCGGTGATCGCCCCAATGACGACGGCGACGCATCGCGTTGATGGTTTACGGGTGTGCGTGCTTACGCCCCTGTGTCGCCCCGGACGGAGTGGTGCGAGGAGTGCGCCGATCGTGACCCACCCTCCAAAAAAAAAAACCAAAAAAAAACATGTTTTTTGTTTTCGTACCATTCATTCTTCACACGTCGACTATTACCTTATTTTCTAAACACTTCCACAAAAATTACGAAATCGCTCGCAGTTTGTTGTATTTTTTTTAATTCCTTAATTAATATAAACAGAAGTAAAATAATTTCAAGTGTTACTTAAATGTACTAATTTTCCGCGTTTTATCCAGTACCAGTTTTGACTACATGTAAACATGGGCACGGGCTAACCACGGGATGTATCTATTCTTAACCGAGACTAAACAGCAATGTCACTAATAATGAGGACTGTCTGTGACTACGGAAGTAGTCGTTATGCTGAATATACCCGCGTCTATATCATGCAAATAACACATTTTGTAATTAGAGAGATTACTGAAGAAAATTTTGCCAAATAAGCATTAGTTTCTCAAATACTGCTCAGTTCAAACGAATCCTTCTTCCTGGCATGTAGGTTGCTAACGACTATATCGAGATTTCCGTGTAATGACGGCATTTTTGCAGATCTATGTAAGAGAAGGAACTCGAATTAAAACCCTATACCAACCCGTCTGACTAGCGTGGTATAAGATGTCAATTTCCCTCTCATTGTGGAGGAGGCTCGAGCCCAACAGTGAGACGTATTTGAGCTGTGACGAATATATCGAATTTCATGGAACAAAGCTCTGTAACCATTGGCTCTAACATTGCACATATTATCTAACGACTGTTCTTAGACGTCCCATATGATTTCCAATGGATAGAATAGAAAAGACCTGATTATTTTAGTGTGCCTTTTGTTTTTGTACGTAACTACATAATGTTTTTTTTTTCAGATAGTAAATAAATTTTAAAAATATATACACAGAATATAAACATTTATTTGTTTATGCAAAATTATTAGTATAGGAAGACTTTTAATTAAAAACTTCATTAAACGCCACTTTGTAAAATAAATTTGCTAGCGGAAATATTAGTATACAATACAAAACCAACAAAGGGCGTTATGAAATTATATTTTAATGATATTTAATTCATTTCAATGTCACAATCACAAATTTCTTCTGACATCTTTTGGTATATTTTTTTTATTGGGACTAATTCCTCCACACACTCCCACCATCGTAACTCCTTTAAGCCAGGAATCGCCATGGTCTCGGTATAAGACACCGAGGTTTGATTCTCAGGAAGTGCCATGAAATGCATTTAATTATCTTGGGACCCGCAACATATTTAATTAGAAAAGAAAAACGGAAAGAGTTGGAAAGATTCCACTTAACTCCTATGCAAAGCGGGCGATATGAAGCAAAGTAGGCTAATAAGCCGCAGAAGCGCAGCAGTACAGCACCACGGATTGAATAAAGCTTAAGGGATCTACATGCTCTACGATTAGTTGCAATAGTAGATATGGCAAAAACGCCTGAACGCACTGCAATTTTCTGAAGTTGCTACATGGTCCGTATAGTATACTACCCCAGACGTAACTTGCAGACTGTCTAACATGAGGTTCCGCTCGATATTAATTAGCATAGAAGTCATAGATAATAATTTTTGACCCGAGTTGACTGATCCCAGTATTAACGAAGCGCTTGCTTAATTAATGCTTCCTAACCTAAATACTCGTTAATTAATACTCTACGTTCATGACAGATGCTTCCACCTGACACTTATGTAATCGCTTAAAAATTATAACTAGAGATGTTTAGGAGAAGGAAAGAAGGTTTAATTCAAATTATCTTATATCAATATGACTATCTTACGCTCATACAATAAAGTGTTTCAATGCTGGGTTAGAGCTTTTTCACAATAAGAGTGAAATTGACCTATATCGCGCGCGTTGGTAAGACGGGTTGGTATAAGGTTTTATTTCAAGTTTACCTTTTCTTACACTGATATTTTTATGCATATTATATTCGTAGTCGTTTTTTATGATACCCATGAGAAGGAAAGAAGGTGGAGAACTCCACACAGACATCATAATTGAAAATAATTCTACTTAATTCTACTTTCACTAATTTTGTAACAGTAAATATGTGGTGTATATTTGAGCCTAATTCAGCAACCCTTCTTTTATCCGTGGGTTTCGTAAAAGACGATTAAGGCATATAATATGCATAAAAATATTCGTGCAAGACAAGAAAAATTCGGCCAACGCATCTGATTAGCGGGTATAGTAGATAAATTTCCCTCTCATTGTACAGAAGGCCCGCGAGCCCAACTGTGGGATCTATGTAGGCTGAGATGTTGATGATGAGGCTGAGAATCGAAGTACCCAACTTTAGACAACTATCAGTCAGCAATAGCATTCGCGATACTTCAATAACGGAGTCTTATTGAGAATTAGTTGAACTTCAAATTATCTATATAACATCTTATAGGGTTTCTCATACAATAATATTCTGTGTTATGGCCGTAAGTTATTATATTTTTAAATCTTATTGACGTAAACGGTGCAATGATGAAGATTTATTTATTTCTTTAGAATATCTGCTGTGTTGTTTCAATGACCTATATAAAAACGATCATCTTGGTTATAAACATGTATCGCATACTACGTCGTTAATCCAGTTCACAGTAAGAAAATCACTGTTTTGTAATGCTCCAAGTGTGTCAAGTATTGCTCAGTACATTTTTATATCTGCTAAGACAATCGCACTTTTTTAACTTTTATCTCGGCTTATATATGTCCCTGCTGGGCTCGAACCTCCTCCACAATAGGAGCATAATTGACCTCACTGTACCATGCTGGTCAAACAGGGTGACATAGTGTTTTATTGCCAATTTGCCTTGTCTTGTATAGATGTTATATACGTATTATATCCCTGAGTCGTTTTTTACGACATCCACGGGCATTGTTATACTTTAATATAATGGTTTTTCACTGAGGTTTTGATATTCTATGAATCTACTACGAGCAAGTTAATACCTCTGTGCTAAGTGGTTAAGAATGCAATGCGAAAAAATATATCACAAACCCTTGCTTTTATCCGTGGCAGTCATAAAAATTGGCTGGGCTAGATTGAGTACCAGTACTCTCCTGAAAACCTTATAGAGGCTACTATGCTTCCTAACACGCATGCCGAGTGTGGTTTTTAGCATAGTATTATGCCATACCGATTAACCTTCGCTTCGTTGAATAGAAGCATTTTGACAGTCCATTTCTGGCACCTATAGCTCATATTATTGTAGCTCATTGCCATTAAACAAGAAGAAGAAGACTTAACAAGGAATGGCATATCAGGTCTTATTACTATTTTCCATTAGTGAGCTATGAATATAAACACATTAGTACAAATGGCTACATCAAGTGACCTTTTTATTTAGCGGTGATGTCAATGCAACAGAACCATGACTAAAGTCACTTAAAACACCCACGAACAACCTTTATTAGTCTAACTATTCTTTAAATGCACAATGGATTTTTATTGAGGTAAATTTTGCAAGATTTCTGACATCATACATACTTTTGTATAACGTAGACGAGGTATATGTCCAGCTATGGATGGACTTCGCGTTGCGATGAATTTCATTCTTCATCATCTCGGCCCACGTATATACACTGCACTACTGGACTCGGGTATCCTCTTGTAGGAGAGAAATTGACTTACTATACCACGCTGGTCAGACGTGTTGGTATATATAGGCTTTCATTTCGAATTTTCCTTCTCTTGCATAGATGCCGTATGCATACTATACTCCTTACGATTCCCTGCGTCTTTTATGATTCCTTGCGGGTAAGAAATGGGGCAGTGAATTGTATTCTTACTCCATCACCACACGGTAAATTTATTTATTATTCCACATATCATCATCCTTTCAGCTCATATACTGCCTAATTCTGGACACTGCCATTATTACTGCTGTATAACGCTGGTCAGACGGGCAGAAATAAAGTTTCATTTCGGGTTTGCTAACATGAATATTGTATGCAAATCTTTTACTACAGCCCCATGGCTGTAGATAGTCGCCACGCGAAAGATGTTCATCATACACTATTCATATTTAACATACCTATATATAACTTTTTATATAAACTTATACTACATATTTACTGCCTATTACTATCTACACATTACGCATAACGGACTACATACAAGTATTTATATACCATGGGTACTCAACTATTTTTATCTAAAATATTGGACGAATATACCGTCCTATATTTTAGAGGAGACTGTTTGTAAAAGTTTACAAAACAATAAACTTTAACCGTTATATGAATTTTAAATGAAATATATATAGCTACTGTAATAAAAACTATTCGTATTAATAGTTAAACAATGCATTCATTTGATGTGTTAATATCTATATATCTAGTGTTAATGCAAATATCAATTAGCATACATATTACAATTTGATTATAAGAATCTCTTACAAATTGTGAATTTGTAACTGTGACTCATATTGGTTATGATTCATTAATCGAAAATTTTCGATAAGATTCCTTTTGTTTTGTATAACTCGCGCATTGAGGCAATCTTTTATGCTCTATAATCATCATCATCTCAGCCCATACCACTCGGGCCTTCTCCACTATGGAAGAGAAATTTATCTACTATTGCGCGCTATTCAGTGTTCGCATAGAGTTTTGTTTCGTGCTTTTCTTTTCTTGTATAGATGTTAAATGCGAATTATATCCCTTAATCGTCTTTTACTACACCCACTGACAAGAGCGGAGGTGGTGAATTGTATACCTATTCCGTCACCACACGGATATATGCTCTATAATGAAACCATATAAAACCATAACCAATAGTATCTTAATGATAATTTCTAACCAAAATCTTCCTGAGAGTTTTATTAAGAAAATATTTATTGTGTGTAGTCCATTTTGTAAGAACGTTTAAATATTTATCATAAGCAAAAAACTCTAATGTGTGCTTAACACAATTAAAATATTCATATTAGTTATCATCATCATCATCTTGCTCTTATCCCAATTACTTGGGGTCGACGCAATATGTCATCTGTTTTGACATATTGCAAAAAGTTTCGGCAATGACTTTTATAACCGGCCGCCTGCCTAACGTCAACCCTCCTTGGGAATGTAATCGTTGACCCAAATGGTACCAGATGGAGTTGGTCCGGGTCAATCTAGGGCTCTTAGTCGTCTTTTACGACACCCACGAGCAAAGCAAGGGTTACTACCAACCCTTCGAAGCCGCTACCACACAGCACCTCATATTCGTTATCATGTTAAAATAATATTGCTAAGAAAAATATACTTTTAAACGAAACTTTTAGTTAATCTCGACACACCAACTTGTAAGCCGCACCCACTTTGGCGTATACGAAAATAGATAGCCACGTTCTTAGCTATAAATTATTTAGAAGCTAAACGCTATTTGTAATCAACTATCGACCTGACCTTAGTAAAAATACTTTAGTATATCGCCTCGCCCAGCTTTCAAATCAACAATATCTTGGCCCTTCCTAAATATCGACTGATTTCAAGACGAAACAGCAATTAATTCTACTCTAGTCTTTATGGTGACGGATTAGTTTTTTTTTGTTATTATTTTATTCACGACCGTGGATAAAAAATATTTCAGTCGAATACATAGTTCAACAATAGGGAATATGCACGAAACTCCAAAATGAACAAATTATTTTTATTTGTAATCTTTATTGCTTAAAAAACGTACCTATACAATTATTTTTTAATTTTATCATTATTTAATAATTAAATTTAATTATCAAAAAGTGCCTTTTTTGAGATTCGCGCGCAAAATTTCTGAAACGCACCGCATTGGTTGGAGTACTATGATGTCACGTTTTGAACACGTGACACCCGAGTCTTCTAGTTAGGGCTGTCTATATTAAATATAAATATAGTTTGTCGATATATCGATATTTTTAAATATATCAATATCGGAGTTCGATATAACGAAAAAAATATCGATATTTCGATATTTTCCCCATGACCACTCTTTAACTTCGTTCATTGCGGGGTTGCAGTGCCAAGCTTTTTTTTATCAAATTCTAAGAGTAAGTGATAACTGATCATCAGTTTCATGCCAGCGCTTCTACAGTAGATTAAGTTTACGGTGATTTTGTAGAATAAATACTTTAGAAGAAAAGATAAAACACCAAATTTATTCAAATAACCCTCGATACGTACTTTTTATTATCGTCCAAAAAAAGTTCAGTATTAAGTATCGATATTTTTAAATAATAATATCTATATTTTGACATATCGATATTTTATCAACAGCCCTCCTTGAACCTTGGATAGGAGAACCTTGTGATATCAAGTTGCTGTTTGTATGTTTCTTGTGATTATTTTTAGGGATGTGAGTAAATAATCGATTTTTATAAAAATCGATTTTTACAAAAAAATAATCGATTAAGAATTGATTTTTACAAAAAAATAATCGATTAAGAATTGATTTTTACAATCGATTATCAAAATAATAAAAGTCGATTATTAATCGTTTTATTATTATTCGAAATTCGATCAAAATTCATCATACTATGTTAGAAAATAAAGCTCACATTTCCTAAAAAAAAAGTCATCATAATACTGTTGGGAGAAAAAATCGATTATTTTTAGAATCGATTTTTTTTAATTAATCGATTATTTTATAATCGATTTTTTTTAAATTAATCGATTATTTTATCATCGATTTATTTTAAAGAACATAAAATCGATTATTTTAAAATCGTTTTTTTAATTATCGATTATTTTACAATCGATTTTTTTAAATTTATTGATTGATTTTAAAGAACAAAAAATCGATACTTACAAAATCGATTTTTTTCTCTCCAAGTCACATCCCTAATTATTTTGTATTGTTACCCAGTTATTTCATAATAAGTTATTAGTTTTCTGTGTTCAAGTATTAATCTTGTGAATAAGTTTTATTACAATGACTGAAACCGGTTTCGTCAAAGTATAGTCAGATAATCTTCCTAAAATAGACGTGTATATGATGACAACATATTTCGCGTCTAATTCAGATTTAATGTCTGTTAAACTCTGAGGAATAAAAGCTACAAGGTAAATAAGATATAATATATTTAATAATCGTAATAATAATAAAAAAGTCGATATTTTTATCGATATATCGATATTTTTCCGATATAGCGGACCCCGATATTGCAAAATATCGATATGTCGAAAAACGATATTTATAAAAATATCAACAGCCCTAGTTGGCAGCCCTAGCAACTTGTACGAGTGTCGACTACTCTGACGTCACAGAATACGCGCGCCGAAGTAGTCGCGTTTTCATCGCCCATAAATAATGGCGATTTTTAAATTTTTTTTTTAGCGTAATGGCCTATATTTTGGATGTGTTATATTTATTTCTAGTAATGTAATAACTAGAAGAAACGTTTAAAAAAATAAAAAAATATGCATATTCCCTATTCACAAATATAGTCCATCAGTAAGTCAAGTCATTATCGTGATTTGGTGCTGCTGACAACCAAATCAATTCACTGGGAATTTTGGAAGAATACGAAAATTCACGTATTTCGCATTATATTCACTACACTTCCGAACTTTCTCTGCATTAAATCGCATAATATACCAGCAAAATTATTCAATACTAGCAACTCGCCCTCGCTTTGCTTCGGTTTCAGTCGCTTTACCCACGGCGTAGTTCCCGTTCCTGTGGGAATACCGGGATAAAATATAGCCTATGTTACTCCCTGATATTATAGCTTTCCATTGGAGAAAGAATTTTTGAATTCGGTTCGGTGGTTTAAGCGTGAAAGCGTTACAAACAAACAAACAAACATCCTTACTTTCGCATTTATAATATTAGTATGGATAACACTGTACTACACTAAAATAATGAAAAAAATATAATAAAAGAACGCCACATGACTTTTGACATTCGCGCCAAAAACCCCGACGGATTAGTTATATACATACACTGTGCTGCCACCCGTTTCGTATTGTAGATATCGTGCGAGATAATACAGAAATGTAGTGCTAAATAAAACGCTATATCAACCTAAATGGCTAGCGGCAGTAGATTAAATTTCCTCTCTTTGAATAGGAGACTTATTTGTAGCAGTAGGACGATGTCATAACTAAAAACATATCATTTGATGCAATGTGAAGAATTCTAATACGACTGATACCATCGGATAATTTTTACTACAGTTAGAAATGGTGAATTCACCACTCCCTATCTTGAATGTGAATGTCCTAAAAGTCGACTAAGGGAAATAATACGAAACATCTAGGCAAGAGAAAAAAACTCGAAGTAAAACTCTATACCAATCTGTCTGATCAGTATGGTAAGGTAAATTTTTTACGTGTTTTTTTTTTGTGGGTGGGCTGCGGTCGGCGCGCCTCTGCACCACTCCGTCGGGGCGACAGAGGGGCTTAAGCACGCAACTCCCGCAACCCAGAGTTAACTTGTCGTCAGTGGTCGGCCCGACGGAATACCCCCTACTTGGGGTACCCTCCCATCGACCGACGTCCCCCCCTCGGGGAGGACGTCGGTCTTTCCTCACGCGGTCGGCCTCTCGGCGGGTGACGGCCTAATCCCCGGTCACGTCACCCGCGGCCTCGGCTAGGGAAGGTAAATTTACCTGTGGAGGAAGCTTGAACAGACGTATGAGTTGAAATAATGAACGATAATGAATGATATTTTCGCCTTATTTTATTTGTAAGTAATTTGATGATGTAACTTCGAAAATTTGAGTCCAAACATGTATTCAAAATATAGATATGACACAATCAATAATGTATCTTTACCAACTAAATTTAGATATGTAATTATATATATGAAACATACGAACTACTTAAGAATTTCGTAAACAAGGTTTAGTCATCTTTTGGTTGTCACTCCCATTCGAGCCTTTGCATCTTTATATACCTCAGGTATATGTAGATGCTATATTTGGTACAATCAAGTCGATCTTTTAGAGCAAGTACATGGAGGCGAAAACTCTCCGATGATTGCAGATGGTTCATTTACAACAATATCTTTGATTTTTATTAATTTGACGGTCACGTAAAAATGTTTTTTTTTTTTTGTATTTTAATAATTCTAAAATATCCAATAACGAATGATTTAATGATTTATGATGTTTACGCGTGTGTTACACATGTGAAATAAAAACTATTTTTACGGATTTTATCGCGGTTGTATTTGATTTTTAATTTTTCGAAGTTTAGAATACTTTTTAGGCGGTATTATTACGGACGAACAGTCGAAAAAATTACGCTGAAAGTGTTCAAAACATCGGTAAAATAAATATTCAATACAAGCGCGACAAAATCCATAAAAATACTTTAATTTAATAAACATTTATTTACTTATGATTTTATATTCTGCTACTATTTCCAGACAGATTTTAAAAAAAAAATCAATAGCATAATTATCATTTTATTAAATGATACGGCATAACATGCTAAGCCTTAAAACTTAAGAGCAACATCGACTTGAATAGTAAATTTACTCAACACTAATCCCAATGTCTCGTAATGTTAGCTGATTACTACGAGACTAAAGGAGCAGTTTTAAAACTAGAGTATTATAAATACACCTGTTTTTCTTCTGTTCACATTTAATTATGCACGCAATTAGTACTAAGTGTTGTTAAGATATTTTTATTGTTGACGGAACGAGAGTTGTGTTGTTCTCTAAAAATAATGTGTGATCTGACATTGACGGTATTGTCCGTTCAGTATTTTAATCATGAACTCAGGGCATTTCATGACACACAATTTGGCTACAGTCTCATCGACGTCACTAACGAGGAGGGTTCTTATAATTATATGCATCAAAATTATCTGTATGGTCTCTGAGTAAAATATAATTTTCATAATGACTGAAATATGTAAGCTAATCATTTTACTTCGAGAACAATTGCAAATAAGTCTTATTAGCTGAACATCGTCTAGTGATGATTGGCGTTTAATAAGTATTTTCATTTATCGGAGGGTTTATTTATGGTCAATTAAGAAATGCAATGGA
The DNA here is from genome assembly GCA_032191425.1 of Lymantria dispar. Taxonomy (NCBI): domain Eukaryota; kingdom Metazoa; phylum Arthropoda; class Insecta; order Lepidoptera; family Erebidae; genus Lymantria; species Lymantria dispar. The sequence continues at coordinate 10,667,730 of CM063466.1, read as the reverse complement.
CTCGGAAAAACTTAAACAAATGCCAAAAAATGAGTAAGCTTGGTTTTATTTACGTTTGAGCTTGTTATGAAGACTACAATTCTGATCGCTATAAACTGCAAAATTATATTTGTTTTTTTTTTTTAATAATATAATATGGCACGGAACGTAATGCACATCGCACAGAGAAGATTAGCTCTGATGTGACCTTATTCATGATAGAATCTTAGTGCCTATTTTTTCTAATTTTAAGTTGTTTTTAATATTAGTTAAAAAGTCACAATGTTTGATTGTGACTTTTTATCTTTGATACCTTTTGTACACTATTGCATATCAGTCTCTTCTATAATTTTATTATAAAAGAGACTGATATGCAAAAGTGTAGTGTTTCAATTGAAAAGGATTTAAACTTTTATTAAAAGTTAGTCAAAAAGGTTGACATAGGGTTTTATGACGTGTTTTCTGTTTTTTAATTTTGTCTCTTTACTTGGTCATTCCTTGCTTTACCCGCGTATTGATAGAGGGTGGCGATACATTTCATACTTAATATATTTTAACGCAATCACTGCTTGATATGAAAACAATTCGAAATGATTATTTTTGTATTTCACTGGAATACTGATAGTATTACAGTCGAATACAAAAATAAAATTTTGCGAGAGCGTTCATTGGCGTTACGCCTATAGTATTTTATGTCAGACTCTGCTGATTAGGATCGAGCTTTCATCGTCATCATCATCTTAGCTTATATACGCCCCACGAGTTCGGGTCTCGAGCAATACCATAAAGATTTACTTACATATACCATCTAGTCGACTAATACATTCTCAAGAAGGCTTGACATTATGCTGGCCACCGGTCATAAGATTATTGCCAAAATGTTCTTGCAATATGTATGGTGGAAGAAGAAACATATGGCGTCGACTATTTAACCCCTCACGCGCCAAACATCGCGGCGCTCTCGAGTGCCCGCGTCGCGCGCTTGGGTATATTGAAAAAAGTTCAATGAATTTTATGATTTTACGTAAACTATTATTGTTGCTATATGACTAGGAAACATGAAATAAAATATATATATTAATAGCTTTTGATTGGTTGATTTAAATAAATGTACTAAAAGTAATTGCTAATTGAAAAGTATTTTTTTGGCTCAACGTGTGTCCCAAAAGCGCTTTGAGCACATTTTTTTTTTGGGTCAAATGGTGTCCCAAAAGCGCTATAGGGGTTAAGTAATTGGGGTAAAGAGCAAGATGATGTTGATTTTTTTAATTATCGATACATGTAAAACATAATATAGTTGGATTAACTGAAGCGATAGAAACAGTAAGGTATACATAAATAACAACAGATGCCGTAGTACTGTATACATTAGAACCTTTAATGTGTTTACTTTAGGCAAAGTTGATTGTACTACCTCTGTATACTGTTACTTTGCTCATTGTAAACTGATACGTTGTGTCCTCTTTACAACCGTATGCCAACTGATAATTGAAATAAACCTCTTGATCTATTCCAGTAGTTGAGTCCTGTATTTTTATATTAGTACTGTTTAACCCCTATCGCAGAGACCCTCCGTTACGTCTTCATGATTTATAAGTTTAGTGTGCGTATTTTTGACTGTTTATGTAAACGTAACTCACAATCGCATATTCCAGTTTGGTGGTTTTATTTGAACTAGTGGTCGGCGTGTGGTCGAAATTCGGCCATAATTAATTTTAATTATTTTTTCTGCTACACAATTTTCTTTAATTTTATTTATGTAAATTGAGCAAGCTGTATTTCACTAATAACTAATATATAAGCACAAAACTCTATTAGACATTGTCATCATAATTATGATTGTTTGACATTCAGTTCATTTCATTAGTCAATTATTTTATTTTAAGCTACATTAATACTTCCGCCTTTAATAGTTTAGTCTTTTGTTTTCCTTTCTGGCTGTCTTCTCTTGCATGCTCACATGTGCAGCCAGTACACGACACTGGCAAAAGTTGCTGATGGGGAATGTCGGCAGATTGCCATTAAAAAAGAAAAAAAAAAGACATTCAGTTCGACCAGAGATTTTAACCGTAAACAAAAGTGTATAAGCGTTGCTACGCAACGCACTCTCAAAGTCGTGTGTGTGTACACACACGACTTTGAGAGTGCGTTGCGCGATTGCGTTGCAGTGTGCGTAATGCCTTTTTTTAATGAATTTAATGCATTTCTAATCCATTATTTTATGAAATTTAGTTTTATGCACTTCTCCTCATTATATACTTCATCTGTGCCAAATTTCATACTTGTCCATCCACGTAATTTTCGTAAAAAGAGGTACAAGTTTACAAAGTTTACAAAGTTTTTGCTTCACGTATTTATATATAGATAACTTGGCAAAAATGTTCTAAGGATAAAGATCATTTTTAGCCAATTAAAATATCATCCTATCATCGTGATCTCACCGGACCGGGGATTTTAGTCCGTCAACCGCAGAGAGGCTGACCGTGCGACGGCGACCGATGTCCCCGGACAGGGACGTGAGTGGTGAGGGTACCCGAAAGGGTATTCCGACGAGCCGACCACTGACGACAAGTCACCCGGCTCTGGTGGTCGGCCCAACGACAAAGGCGATGTGGTTAAGGGTGAGTTATGGGCCGCCCGTCGTTCTTTCGTCGCTCCGGACGGAATGGACCGCGTGTGCGCTTACCATAGCCCACACATAAAAAAATAAAATCATCGTGATCTCAGCTTTTATACGTCCTACTATAAAGCTCCAACCCCCTCATCTATGGGATGGAACTTATATAGTATCTTAGTATATAGTATCTTGTATACCACTATGGTCCGACGTGTTGCTATAGTTTTATTTCGAGTTTTCTTTCTTTTGCTTCAATATTATCTGCATATTTAATCCCTTAGTCGTCTTTTACGACAATTACGGGCAAGATGAATTATATTTTTACTTCGTCACTACACAGGTGAAAGAATCGATAATTTTAATGGAATTTAGTTCTACAGTTAGTAATTAATTTCATTTCATCTCAGCCTATATATGTCCCACTGTTGGGCTCAGGCCTCATCCATAATGGGAGGGGAATTGACCTACAATTCCACGTTGGTCAGTCGTATTGGAATAGGGTTTTGTTTCGAGTTTTCCTATGCTTGCACAGATGTTATATGCTTATTATACCCCTTAGTCGTCTTTTACGACATCCACGGGCAAGATAAGGAGTGGTGAATTGTATTCTTACTCCGTCACCACACGGAAAAGTTAGTAATTAAGCCATAGACATATATTTATTACTAGCAACCCGCCCTCGCTTCGCTTCGGTTTAATTCGCTTTACCCGCGTAGTTCCTGTTCCCGTGGGAATAACGGGATAAAATATAACCTATGTTACCCCCTGATAGCTTTCCATTGGTGAAAGAATTTTTGAAATTGGTTCGGTGGTTTAAGCGTGAAAGCGTAACAAACAAACAAACAACCTTACTTTCGCATTTATAATATTAGTAAGGATGTATTAGGTCATCACCTCACGGAAAAGATCTAGATGATCCTTTCCATGTGTTCTTTCTAATTGATGAAAAAGTGGTGGCAATTAAGAATGCGATAGGTCACTACCCCTTACTTTGCTTCGGAGTTGTAAAAACAGCCAAGGGAAAGCAAAGGGAGTGGATAGCGACATAAACTTAGTACCTCATAATCTATCATAAAACCACTCCACCAATTGAACTAATCACCGGAACCAATTCCTTGATTTCGATGTTCGACCCAGCAGTATAGTTGACCCTAATACCCAACTTACGACATTTTATTAATAACCGATAATTGTCAATTATGGCATAAGGAACAATTTCGTCAGCCTAACAATTTCTGATGTCAGAAGTCACGTGACGATGTTGGAGCCAATTAACAGAGGTCGTGCTCTCCGACGCGTGCATAGGCCCTCGGCCACTTGAAATGGCATGCCGTTAAAGTTGTTATAAGAACTCTTCCTTATTGCTGCTTAGTATAAGTGTGGAAGTACTGATCGTTAGGGTTTGAGGTGGTATCGGGCGCAGCTGTATCAAGTATTCTGTCATAATGTTCTGTTTTAGTGTTTGAGCATAAGTAAACCTAAAAGACTCCAATAAAATTGTATCCTATTATGCGGGACCTACGTTTGATGCCACCTTAAGGAATAAGGGTTGAATCTCGTCTGCTTGTGTCATTAGAGATGAGTAGAAGTTATGAACCTGTAAATAAATTAAAGTAATACACTAGAACAAGATGTCCTACAATATTTTTTTCTAGTTATAGGATTTTAAACAAAAACTATAAAGCATGTTCGTATTTGCTTAGCAAACTTCTTATAAACTCTCGAATATTCTACACAAATAAAAGTCTATATAATGTGGTATATTAACAAACGTGCAATTACTTATATTATATATGTAACTGTCTAAACAAACACCTCTAATAAAATAAAAATGAAAATTTCTTTAAATCGATTGCAGCGACATCTATTCACCTGAACTTACACAAAAATTTCATCAAAATCGGTTCAGCTGTTTAGGAGGAGTTCTGCTACATCTAAGCGTACAGAAAAATTATATTTTAAAGATATGCCTGCTAGTGCCACTTATATGGTCTTCTGTAATCTCTCTTTCAAATTATAAGTAAATTCTGCACAAATATTCATTTACCAATTGAATAGTAAAATTACGTGCAATCAATTATGTAATGGTTGAATGAATATTAAATTATCTACTATATGAGTAATGAAGACACACATTGCAGTAATAAAATGACGGGACCGATTGATCTATAGTCGCAGCTACTTCGGCGCTCCTAAATTGTCGAGATGTATTTTTTATTTAATAATACAGGGCAATTGAATCATTTAGGCTACATCGAATTATTTAAGTGTGACCCTGTTTATTTAGAATTGTCATTATTATCAGTTTATTTTTTTACCGACTTTATGGCCCACTATTGGGCACAAGTGTCTACTATAATGAGAAGGGCATTGGCCCACTATACTTCCGCGTGGTGACGGATTAAGTATATAATTCACCACTCCCTGTCTTGCCCATGGATGTCGTAAAAGACAACTAAGGGCTATAATAAGCATATAATATATCTGCAAGGAACGAAAACTCGAAATAAAACCCTATACTAACATGTCTGACCAGCATGCTATAGTAAGGTCAATTTCCCTCCTATTGTGGAGGAGGCTCGAGCCCAACAGTGGGACGTAAATGAGCTATGATGATGATACCACACTCTTTAGACGAGTTGGTTGTTGAACCATTTTCCAAATTTCCCCTTTTCTCTTTTACAGTAAAGTTATTAGTCATTCCTAAGGACGCTTACTTACACTGTTCCTTTAATTTTGGATATAATCATGTAAATACGCGTTTGTAATGTTTGAATTATGAAATAAGGTCAGGTCGTAGTCTATAACTAATTTGATGTCGTTAACTTAACATAGTTAACAAGGTTAAGTACAGGTTTGTGATAAATATACATAACCTTATTATATTAATATATTTGTGATAATTTGATCTTGAAGTGTTTTAGGAACCTTAAGCTTAAATTATTGATTTCCAAAAATCAATCTTATAATAATGAAATTGATTGTTACAACATGTTTGCATTAAATTTTTAATTTTTATAATAATTTTTCATCAGAACTCCGTCGACCACCTAAAGTTAATCTCACCATAGATATGTAATCCTTAACCGAACATTAAATGGAATAAGCTTACATTAATATACAACATATATCCCATGTTGTAGCGGAGTAAAAATAAAAATTGTCTCTTACCCTGTCTTACCTCCGGATGATCGTAAAAGATAACTAACGGACACTAGCAAATAACATCAATTTAGAAGAAGAAAAACTCGAATTAATATCCTATAACAAGCCGTTTATACGGCATATATAATAGACCAGCTTTCCTCCCGTTGCGGAGGAGGTTTTTTTGCCATCGGGCCTTCTTTGTCAGTAAGAGGTACATGATCTAAGATGTTACTTCCATTAGTACATTTCAGCAGTAGTATAGCCACGCTGCTGACAGTTCTTTCGTCTGCAGCCATAAATGTCTAGTTCGTCGGTGACATGACATTGTCGCCTAAAATCAAAGTTTCATTAGTAGCAATTTGTTATTTCTCTTCGTTTCTTCCAGAGTGACGGTGATCCTAAACCTTATGGTAGACAGCAATCTAGCTATGTATCTGATATTGCAGAGATCAATAAGCTACAGTGAACACTTACTAAGTGTACTGTCCACTTGTTTAATACCAAAGGTAATATAAATGCGTTGCACTCAGCTTCTATGTCATCTACAAGTCGTGTTTTGGGGCGGTATCCGTCATCACGACACGCCATCGTTGTAATGATGATCTCAGAACTTATGCGTAATTGTATAGTAGAGTTTTTATTCCTTTTGTTTGAAGTGACATCATACGTTCTCAGCATTAATTTATTCCTAATACACATTAAAATCAACATCAGTTTACTACGTATATGGCTATATTATTATTATTATTATACTCGTGTATCTCCGATTCACGGCTATCTGCCAAGGGAAGATACCCGGTCCTTTGAAAGGCTTACATGGGGATATGGATCCAACACGCAGAGGCCTTTGGAGAAATTTAATGTAAAAATAGGATGGGACGTCTACCGATGACACTCCACGTCTGCACATAACACACGTGACTAAAACTTGATGGTTTGATGGACTGGCTAAACTAAAAACTGTTGATTGAAAAACTGTCGTCTGCCTTCAATACCTTTATCGTCTTGAACTTTGGCAGACGGTGACTCTCCAACTCACTGAATGAACCCCAAAAACGGTAGCCACAGACACACAGGCCATACGGGCAACAGGGGGGCAACATTGGTGCAAGTGGCTTGGGGTGTCGAGCGGTGCGGCGCCGGTTTCACCAACGCAGTGGTTTCCCCGTAGTTATGCCCTTGAAAATGACATTTCCACCCCCGAGCATATAGCTCTGGCGACCCCTCTCTGACCGGCCGTTTAAGGCAAGCCAGAGTTGAGAATCCTGCGGGCACTCTTCGGTTTCCACTCCAGCCAGCCAATAAAGACCAGCTGGATACGAGGCCCTGGCCGACTCTCTGGAACACTCAGGACCGCAGTGTCGCCACTCACATTCAGCACGCCACAAGCTGCCCTGCGCTGTATTGGCTTTCCTATAAATCTTGTGATACATTTTTCTTTTATATCAAAAGAATTTAGAGAGCCGTATAATGTTCCTCCGAGGTTTGCGTTAGTCTCATGGTGAGATAACGACTGGCCCAGAGGGTGAGGTTATTATTATTATACCAGATTTTTTCGTGTGATGACGGAGTAAAATTTAATTCACCACCTCCCTTGCTCTTGGGTGTCGTAAAAGACGACTAAAGCATTAAATATGTATATAACATCTATGCAAGAGAAGGACAATTTGAAATAAAACCCTATACCAACAACTCCCAGCCCAGCGTGGTATAGTGGGTCAAAACGCTCGGGCCTGGCAGTAAGACGTTTTCCAGCTGAAATCATAAAATGATAATACATACTTCGGAATACAGACACACAAGAACTACGCAGTACATATAAAAATAACTAATTGAATTAGTTTTTACAAAGCAACGACTCATCACGTCATTCACAAGCTACGCCAATGTCTGTCGTGTCAAGGATAATCATAACTCTATTTGTATTCTATTGAAGATTTAATTTTGTTTGGACATGCATTTATTGTCTTTCGTCAATATATGTATGCTGCAGATGCTTATGTTATATGATGGATAGATTTATTATCTATTTTTATAAGCCCGCCCATTGTGAAGCAAAAGGTTAGGATACTCGTTCACGCCCAAGTGTTATTAAGGTTTTCATCAAAAAGATATTTAACAGCAGGTACGAAATCTTGAACTGGATTCAGTAAACTGCATTAAATTTATCTCAAGTAGTTTTTCTCACCCTTTATTATTTAGGTGTAGGTATTTCAAATCGTGCTTCAAAACTTCTTAAAATTAAGTTTTGAATAATAATATTAATGATGTTAGTGCTAATAAACCAAATAACATTATCGTAATTTTTATTAATTTAAATATTCATTATTAACTCATAATAATTTTCACGACAATACTTTCTGTAATCATATTTTCATAATATTGTAATAATAATACTATTATATAAAGTATTCTTTAATAGAATAACCTGTCGAATTCAAATGCTGACAACCTACCAAAGATGTTGTTATGTATGTTACATGAATTTAAAATATTTTTATTAAAAAAAATCTAAATATTTTAAATAAAATTAGTCTGTAGGACTACGATATTGCAGCGTATAATTGAAACGAACACTAAAACTGCCAATCAAGACATATCCTAATTATATAAATGCGAATGTGAGTTCATTATGATTTTAGGACTTAAGTACCAAGTGGAGTCCGTAAGATGATCAGTGGAGCATCTTGATATTTCGCATATTCACTAATTTAATCTCGATAGATTCGTTTTTAGGCAAACAGCTGTAACAATCCTAAGCGAATAATTATTTGATAATACATCATTTCAAAAATGATGAAAAAATTATTCGAATTTGTTGTAACAAATCTCTTGATAATTTGGCGTTTAACGTTGAACCACTGCGTTACAAACATTGGCCACTAACAAAATACACGTAGTTTTAATTAAAGTTGCTTATCATCCAAAATAATAGCTTAGATCGAAATAATTCCATGCAAAGTCGAAAACAATGGCCACACTTAGCCATTAGCCCTCTATTCAGCTGCCAATGTAGTCCAAACCTGCCGAACTGCGGGTCAAAAACCATGCTTCTGTGTTATTCAAATAACTGTCATTGACCTTAACTGTAAAACACAGTTGACAAAATGCAAAACTGTGCATCGTTACGCCCCTCAACCGTCACCGAACAACCGACAAAAGAAGCACACCATTGAAATAAAAAAACAACATAGACATATTAGTTTGTTTATAGGCAGGACATTGTCGGTTTGCATACAGAATCGATATTATGTAAGTAGCGAGTGCTTAAAATGATTGTTTGATTTTTAGGGTCAAAGTTTTATCGTTATATAAATATAAAAATTTAAATAATAAATTTAAAAAAATCATACATTCATTTTTAACAACTTATATTTCGCCTATGTAACTTCTTATGCCCAGTTTTCTTTCTGTCAGATAAAGTTGTCATGGTTTAACATGCAATGTCTGGCTGTTAGAATAGGTGGTCAGTTTGTCATTATATAGAAATTTCTAAATACAAGATGTATTTACTAGATGGATTTGTGTGATCAAAATTTGAACTCTAAACAGTCTGTCCTTATATTAACGTGCCAATGTTATTTAGTTAGAATTGCGATTAGGTTTATCCTGAATTAGTCCTTTAAGTCTAGTATTTCAGAAATGCGCGAAGACTCTGGTTCTTATATAAAAACCCTATGAAATAACAAAATAAAGATTATTATTGTACAGTGTCACCAGTGTGAAATTATATTTTTCAATTTATATACATTTTTGCAACAACATTTATGGGTGTATACGTAACAAAATCCAAAAAACATTTTTATATAACATTTGCTGTACCGATTGAGAATACAATGTATCATCGCCCCTTGCGTTTTTTTAGGGTGGGCCATATTCAGCGCTCCAGCCGCCCGGCTCTGTCCGGAGCGGCGCGGGGCCCCAGGACCCACCCGTGGCACGTCGCCTTCGTCGTTGGGCCGACCACCGGTGCAGAGTTACTTGTCTTCAGGGGTCGTCCCGACGGAATACCCTGGTCGCGGACCACCCATTGCCTGTGGGGGTCCCAAAAATCTGTATTCTGATAGGCTGATCCATAGTTGGATTCAAGTATAGATCGAGGTTTTCAGGCATTTATGGGCTTCTGCCTAATAACACGAATTTTTCTTCTATATAAGCATCACAAAGACAAACGAACATTACCGTCGCGCTCTATAGATCTCTATGTAGTTTCAAATACTTTTGTATGCACGAAGGCAGATGCCTCATCGTAAACCATACATATATTGTAATATGCTGACTTCCTTGCCTTGAGTACTTTCTTTGGAAAGTTCTGTCACTGATCCAATGCTATATATAAGAAGCACGTTAGTTATTTATATATCCTTCAGGCGGGTCGTTCTAGTTCTCTGCTAATGCCAGTATTCAGTGAAAAGGAGGGCAATTAGCGTAAAATAAGATTCCTACAAAAGCTACTATGTACTCCAGTGGCTCCATTGGGCTGGGCTGGCCACGGACGGCAAGGAACTTGGTACCAGTGGTCGGCCTAATGGCGGAGGGGTGGAAATAGAGTGGTTTATGGGGCCGCCCCTAGTGGTATGGACGGCGTGTGTGCTTGCCATTGCCCAACAAGAAAAAAAAATCGACCTCATTGGGCGAACCACCGAAGCCAAGGCATCGTTGCCGTTGTTCCAATCAATTGATGGAGAGGAAGTAATACGCCAAAATTTTACTTTTCTGTCGCCTATGACAGCTTTGGGAGTGTGTAGATAGGTTGAATAAGATGAATCTATAATTATTTAATGTTACAGAAATTTTTTATTTTGAGTTTCAACTGGTGGCTACAGATGAGTTGCAACGATTTCAGTAACCGCCGCGTTTTAATTTTAGTTTTTTTGGGTTAATCACTAGTGAAAAATATTTGTGTATCACGGAAAGTATGCGTTTATTTTATGCGGAGAGCAAATCAACATATTACAATTTAAAGATGATATGAAATACTATCATCATCTTAACCCTCATACCTCCTACTACTGGGCCTGGTCTACTCCAAAATGAGAAGTAAAATTAACCTATTATACCATGCTGGTCAGACGGTATAGAGTTTTATTTCAAGTTTTTCTTCTCTTGCATAGTTGTTATCTGCTTATCATACCTCTTAGTCGTCTTTTACGACACCTACCATGCCTTCTGTAAATAGCGATTATGTTCTCTTCTCTCTCTTCTCTCCAAGGTTGAGGGGAGTAATGGTTATTCTAGTAGTTATCTAGTGAGCGATTGCCGTTTGTAGGAACTGCTTCAGCCATAATCTTATACATTATATTTTGAATAAATTAAATTCTGATTCAAAGGACATCGAAGCTAATAACTAAGGTATATAATATGTATATAACATCTATGCAAGAGTAGGTAAATCGCAATAAAGCCAATCCTTTTGACTAGCATAGTATAGTAGGTCAATTCTCCGACAATAGAGGTATTTTTTTTTTATTCTTATTTAATTTGGGGACTTTTATTAAAGAATATGCCAGTCCCATCGTATTATACAAGTGTAGAGTTAAAAAAAATTACAAACAGCTTAAAACTAGTATAAAAAAGGAAAAAGAAGGAATTTGTCATCTCAGTTGGCTTATGGCCTTAAATAGTTGTTTAGCAGCGGTAGACTACGTCTACCGCTGCTAAAGCCAATATATCATTATGCCACCCGACGTTCAACCGATTTAAATCATACATCAGCTCGAGCGCTAACCTCTCTTGCTTAAAGCGGACACATTCCACAAGTAAGTGATACACATCCTCAACAACTCCACATGTATCACAGTTGGGTGTATCAGCTTTCCGCATAAGAAAGGCAAATTTTTTTAATGGCATGTGACCAGTCCTCAGCCTGTGCGCTGTTACAATCAATTTACGTAGCAAACTCATATTACTAAACCACGGTATATGAGGAGGCTCAGACACTATTGTTTTATACCATATACCTTTGGTAATTGACCGAACATTAAAATGTTCCTTCCATATTTTAGAGCATTTCTTCTTAAATTTAGGTAAGATTTCACTATAATGTGGCAAGATGTTATACGCATTACCGTCTAAAGTAGCTTCCTTTGCAAGTGCGTCGGCCTTCTCATTACCCCTTAGACCAATATGCGATGGGACCCATTGCATTTTAACTTCGAATCCTTGAGTTTTTAATTCATTTAGTTGTACTTTGTATGCTGTCGATACTCCTCTCCCCACAATAGAGGAAGCTCAACCCAACAGTGGGACGTATATGTGGTTAGATGACGATAAATTGTATATTTGCAAGTCCCAATACAAAGATTTATTCCTCAGTGCTGGCAGATTTTACTTAAAAAGTATTATCATACATTACATTAATTTGGATCCAGCTAGAGCTGTCATTTGATTCTTCCCAAAAAGGTTTTGCTCATTAAGATGTTATGCCGTAAAACGCCAGTATAGTAGTTTTTCTATAACTACACGTTCATATAACAGTTGAAAATCCATGCCACTGCCATTTTGGTTAACATGTGGCCCGACCTTTTTAAAATCGACCGCCTTATACCACGTTGATTACAGCTATTGCCAACTATTTACATGTTGAATAAAAGATCGATGAATCATTAATGTTTTTAGCTAGTATATTTTATTTTTTTTTTTTTTTTTTTTTTTTTTTTTTTTTTTTTTTTTTTTTTGTGTGACTTAGTTGTTAGCCTCAGATGGCTGTGACAACTTTACCCGGACTGGTGGGTGAGCGCTGAGGGCTCTCAACCCGCTTAAAGTTAAGCGACCAATCCCGAGGGCACCCCCTGTGGGGTACGGACCTCGGCTCGGGCGGTCGCTGGCAAAGTGGGCACTCCCACGTTTATGACTTTAACGCGACACGTTTTCCTTCCCCGTCGGCGGGGGCGGTAACGTGGATATTTTTTATTACTATTTGTCAAGGCCGCGCGGGCTGTGTATGCCTCAGTCTGGGCGAGCGTAATAATGTCGTCGGGCTCTTCGAGTATTAGTCGCGGTTGTTTGATCGCGGACATTTTAGAGGGAATGTAAGAAGCCGCCCTTACCACTAATGGGTTCGGGTGTGTCACGGCAGAGTCGAAGTAGCGGCGGGAGCACTGTTTCATGAATTGCCTGATGGTCGGCAAGCCAAGATCTATGTGAAGATCCACATTGCGCATGAACCACGGTGCTCCCGTCGCTCGGCGCATGAACCTATTCTGTAATGCCTGTAGCCGATGTAGCCTGCGTGGCTTCGCTTGTGTAAACACTACACTTGCATACGTCATGATAGGACGTATACAAGCGGTGTATAATCTAACTTTATTACGGAGAGATAGCTTAGACTTGGCGTGTACTAAGCTGTGTAACCATCCTAGCACTAGGGCTGCGCGCGCGCGGACTCGCCCTATGTGAGGACCGAAGGTCAGTCGTCTGTCCAAGGTCACACCCAGATATTTGACCTCCCTTGTCCAGGGGATGGGTTGGTCGAACATCTTTATCTGTTTGTATTCAGCCATTGGGTAGCGGCGATCTATCCCCTTATGGAATATGATCGCCTGGCTTTTGGTGGGGTTTATACCGATTCTCCATTTCCTAGTCCATTTCGCTAGGGCGGTAGCCGCAGTTTGGAGAGCGGTTATCACTGTTGGGGGGGATTGACCTGCATAAAAGATGGCAGTGTCGTCAGCGAATAATGCTGTTTGAATTCTACTATGTTGGGGTATGTCGCTGGTGAACAGCGAGAAGAGTATTGGAGAGAGCACCGATCCCTGGGGAACGCCGGCTTCTAGTTTGTGCGGTGCTGATAGAGTACCTTCCACTCTGTAGCGAAAGCTACGCTCGAGTAGAAAGTCCCTAACTATCATAACTAAGTAGTGGGGGATTTTGAGCTTTATTAACTTGAAAATAAGGCCGTTATGCCAGACTTTGTCAAACGCTTTTTCTACATCAAATAGAAGCATACCCGTATATAAACCGCGTTGCAGTTTATAACTTGTATACTCGACTATTCGATGTACTTGCTGAACGCAAGAGTGTTGCGTGCGAAAGCCGAACTGAATCGGCGGGATGAGGTTGTTATCCTCAGCGCACTTTCTTAGCCTACTAAGTAGTACGCGCTCATATATTTTACCTAAACTGTTGAGTAAACTAATCGGGCGATATGATGACGGTTCGGTACGTCGCTTGCCGGGTTTAGGTATACCTATTACCACGGCTTTTTTCCATTGTTTAGGAAATATGTGATTGACTAATGCGGCGTTAATAATTGCTGTTAATATTAATAATAATGAATGAGAGAAGAGTTTAATAACTCTATTAGAAATACCGTCCGAACCGGGGGATTTCCTAGGGTGGAGACCTCTAACAATCGACTGAACCTCCTCCACTGTCGCTGTTGGTATAGGCTCTTGTGGCTCAGCGTCTGCGGTACGCGTACGCGATGTACATCGTTCCACTTCGCTGTTAACGGTGTCGGTGTGTCGCGCGTCTGTGTGTTGTGTACTCGTCGTACATTGCTGCTCAAGGTCGGCCGCCAGACATTCAGACTTTTCATCGTCATCGAACGCCGGCGGTTGATTGGGGCGGTTCAAGGGTGGCATGGTGGACACCGTATCCTTTTTGAAAGAACGGGCAAGCCGCCAGTAAGCCTGGTGCGAAGGCTCCAGTTCGCTTAAGGTGGCGTCCCATTCGTTTTGTCGAAACTCATTTATAGCCGTTTTAACCGCCCTCTGCATTGACCGCATGTGATAGCGGTTATCTTCGCAGGGGAAGCGGTCGTAGGCTCTTATGGCTGCGTTCTTACGTCTCAGTAGGTCGCGGACGTCAGCGGGTAAGCGCCCTCTACGATTGCTCGTGTCAGGCACTCTCCGTGAACAATCGTTAACTAACGATTGTACGTGACCGGTGAGGGCGTCGATCGCGGATTCGATGTCCTCTTTGTTATTTAATGTGCTACATACACTGTCGAGATGAGCGGACGAGGAGGGGGACTGGAGTTTTACCTTCAGTCGCTCCCAGTCTGTGCACACTTTCTCAGTGGGGGGGGTGGGGCCTGAGGGGCCGTATCGGGGGGCGAAGTCTACGACCACCGGGCGGTGATCCGAGTTAAGCTCGTGTATTACCTCTATTAGACATAAACGTAGGTTTATGTTCTTTAATAGGGCTATATCTAATACGTCGGGCCTGTGCTCGGCTGTGTAAGGGAAGTGAGTCGGCTCCATTGGGGCTATGATGTCGAACCCGAGCCGATCTGCGTAAGTCTCGAGGGCCAGTCCCCTGCGGTTGTTGGTGTGGCTATTCCACGACTTACTTTTGGCGTTTAAATCGCCTGCGATGATGACGGCGTCGCCGAGTTTTAAGAGGGCTTGGAGATCACTCTCAAGCAACTCTTTTGGTGGGTCCCCATTAGGAGGGGAGAGGTATACTGATGCTATGATCAGTGGCTGGTGACCGGTAAGGGCCAACCGACAGACCGAGGCTTCAATGTACGTCATGGCGGGGGGATCTAGGGGTGTGCAGTGCAGTGACCTTTTATAATAAATGAGAGTCCCGCCTAGGGGAGAGCCGACCCTATCGTTGCGCACTAGATTGTAGTTTGCAATTTTAGGGTCTCTTGAATAGGGTTTGAGAAAAGTCTCTTGGACTAGTAAAAGGTCAAGCTGCTGGTCTTGTAGAAATGTACCTACTTCGTCTCTCTGGCGAGCGAGACCGTTCGCGTTGAAAAACCCTACGCGGAGTGATCGTGTTTTGACTCTGCCTGGTGTGTACCTATCCATTATTTAGGCTCTGAAGGAACCGAGGCTCTCTAGGACGGGTGAGAACCTCATGGCGACGTTAAGTAACGCGAGGCTATTGCCTTCATTTTTTCGCAGTTCTGCTGCGATTACGCGTATTTCTGAGATGTTTATTATTTGCGCGAATCTGGCCACTAGGTCTAGATCCGGGTCTAGACCGCTAGTGGCTGGCGCGTGTGTGTGCACTTGTTTGCCTTGAGGAGGCTTAGGAAGGCCCGCGGGTGGCAGTTTTTGCCCAACGGTTGGCGGTTTGTATAAATTATTATTAGTATTAGTTCCGGCCTTTGCCGTCGGTGTCGCGATCGCGGGTACCGGCGGGGTGGCTAGTTTGGTGGGCAGGGGGGGGTATTCCGCCCTGCTTTGCGAATTAACCCACGGGTTGCGTGTGGGTTTAGGTGCCGGAAGGAGTATATTTTAAGTGTTCTCTAATATTTATGTGTCGTTAGTGAAAATATGCGTATATAACTA
Source organism: Lymantria dispar (assembly GCA_032191425.1). Classification (NCBI taxonomy): domain Eukaryota; kingdom Metazoa; phylum Arthropoda; class Insecta; order Lepidoptera; family Erebidae; genus Lymantria; species Lymantria dispar. The sequence continues at coordinate 10,651,740 of CM063466.1, read as the reverse complement.
CACTAGCAACCCGCCCTCGCTTCGCTTCGGTTTCAGTCGCTATACCCGCGCCGTAGTTCCCGTTCCTGTGGGAATACCGGGATAAAATATAGCCTATGTTACTCCCTGATATTATAGCTTTCCATTGGTGAAAGAATTTTTGAAATCGGTTCGGTGGTTTAAGCGTGAAAGCGTTCATCATCATCATCATCATCATCGCAGCCCACATAAGTCCCACTGTTGGGCTCGGGCCTCCTCCTCAATGGGAGGGAATTTAACCGACTATACCGTGCTGGTAAGACATGTTGGCATAGGGTTTTATTTCGAGTTTTCCTTCTCTTGCACAGATCTTATGTGCATATATCCCTTAGTCGTCTTTTACGACATCCACGGGCAAGATAGGGAGTGGTGAATTGTATTCTTAATCCGTCACCACACGTGAAAGCGTTACAAACAAACAAACATCCTTACTTTCGCATTTATAATATTAGTATGGAAGTATGGATAACTAGTATGTATTAAAATTAAATAAAATTCCTCGTGTAGCGACGGGATGGTATACAATCGTCACCTCTTGCTTGTTCATTGCAGTCGTAAGAATCGACTAAGGGTCTCACCAGGAAAGTGGGCACCAGCTCCTGGGCATATAACACCTACTACGATCGCCAACCCAAAGCGTAGTGATTATGGCATTATTTGCACCAAATTCTCGTGGGCAGGTCTATGTCCAACAGTGGACGTCTATGGGCTGATAGAAGGATGTATTAAAAGACATCATAGTAACGTTTATTTTCAGACATTCAGACCTTTATTTCCATAACGAAAAATAACATCGTTCATTCACCCTTTTGGTGTAAAAACTTCTATTTTTACATCAAATTCTGACTCATTATATTATGAATATTACGCATCCCAAAACCTTAAGAAAATAGCGTTAATATAATTTCTTTTATATTGTTATCGATATAAATTTTATAAGCTATTTGTTATATTTACTAATGATTTAATTTCTTTTGTTATAGGTGGCTTGGAAGGCAAATATCGTGTCGCTGCGCCTGAGCTCATGCAGGATACATTCATGAGTGATTCGGAAGACGAGGGAGGTGAGTTACTTGCACGAAATATTAACAGGATCTGACATCACCTGTCACTTGCCACGCACATAGCTAAATATTCCTAAACTGTGTAATGTTGATTATCCAAATATTTATAAATAAATATACGAAGACTTGATCGCATGGGTTAATTAAGACTAGACTCACATTTTTGACTATGGAGTTATATGAACCACCAATAGAGATCTTACCATGTACTAATTTAAATTTAAAAGATTTCTGTGTGGTGACGAAATAATAGTGAAATGCATCACCCTTGTCTTGCCGGTAGGGATGTGAAAAAATAATCGATTTTTGTAATAATCGATTTTTACAATCGATTATCAAAATAATAAAAAATTGATTATTAACCGATTTTTTACTATTCGAAATTCGTTCGAAATTAATCGAGTATTTCACTGCCAGATTTCCTAAAAAAAAGGTCATCACGATACTGCGTGCACTGTTTCATACTATATTAGAAAATGAAGCTCACATTTCCTACAAAAAAAAAAGGTCATAATCCTGTTGGTTATAAATTTTATTATTTATAATCGATTATTTATTTTTAATTAATAGATTATTTTATAATCGATTTATTTAAAAGAACAAAAAATCGATTATGTTCCCTCCAAGTCACATCCCTACTTACCGGTGTGTGTTGTAAAAGACGATTAACTGATATGATATGCATGTTACCTCTGTGCAAGAGAAGGGAAATTCGAAATAACTGCAGTTATTTTGTTGTAAAATGTTCATAATTGACATTTTTTTCTACAATATTATTATTTTTATGTGTGCTATCATCAACATTATTTCAGCTCATATACATCCCACTGTTGGGCTCGAGCCTCCTCCACAATAGGAGAGAAATAGACCTACTATACTACGCTGGTTAGACGTATCGGTATTGGTTTTCTCGAGTTTTCCTTCTCTTGCATTGACGTTGTATGCATATTATATCCCTTAGTCGTATTTTACCGACACCCACGGGGAAGATGATGAAGGTGGTGAATTGTATTCTTACTCCGTCACGGCACGTAAAAAAAGATTTTTTACTATAAAATGGTTATAATTGATTTTCTACCACATAATATTTTAGATTTAGATCTTTAATTTTGTTAGATTTCTTACGATTTCATAAGATTATAACCACGTAATCGACCTAATTATTGTGAAGTACTTACAACCCAAACATTGTGTAGTACAAGTACTTAGCAGAAATACATTTTTAAAATAGATATCAGGCGAGAAAGAACATAGCAGCTCTTGCAAAATATTTACTTTGTGGGGCCACGCTATTAACGGCAAATAGCAACAACACGCTCGCCCACTCGTGGTTTGAATGAAGTTTATTGTGGAAAAATGTGGGATTACTGCTTGTCGAGTGATGTAATAATATACTCATATGAAGCTGGGAAATAGTTCCGTTGATTATATTTTAACTGTAGGTAGGAGGAGCTTTGTTAGTAGGCTCTGGTTCAGACCTATTTTATATTAGGCGTAACGGCTAAGTCTAGAGTGATTTAAGTATACTAAAAACATCCATCACTTGTTATTAATTTTTAAATTTCGGCTCATATACGTTCCACTGCTGGGCTCGAGCCTCCTCCATAATAAGAGGGAAATTGACCTTACTATACCATACTGGTCAGACAGGTTAGTATAGGATTTTGTTTCAAGTTTTCCATCTCTTGCATAGATGTCACATACGTAATATATCCCTTAGTAGTATTTTACAACACCCACGAGTATGATAGGGGGTGGTGAATTGTATTCTTACTTCGTCACCACACAAATTCAATTATTATTAGGTTTTAATTAGTAACTTATCGTGAGCTATCTAATTATTTCTCTTCCTATTATCGGCAATGACGATCGACGATTTGCGGTTTTGTCTATGTTTTAATATTGTTTTTTCATAATTAAGCATTTACAATTTAGTTTATTACATTAAAAACTTTACTAAAACGTCCACTGCGTTTCACTTAGAAATTTGTTTAATATTAGAAAAAAAATACTTATAAATTATTCTATATCTATTAGAAGATATGCATAATAATTAGCTACGCTATTATATTTTTCGGTTTACCAGAGTACCTAGATGCTGTCCAGTAGCGTGTTTCAACGGAACGGTTGCTATTTTAACACCGTAACCCGAATGGGCAAACGATGTTCTAAAAAAAGATGACTTTGTGTCATTATAGAATGTTAATAAAACTGACTCTCCATATAGAATATCAGCACGTTTTCTCAAAGGCACACATTTACTGTAATATCTTTAATCTGGTTGACCGAGCTATGCTCGGTATATTTTTTTGGTATTTTTGCTGAACTTATTTAGATATATATTAATAAAAAATAAAATAATGAAAAAAATATCAAAAATTACAAAAAGATAATAATAATAATAACACCGAGATTCGATCCCACGCTGTTTGAATGCCAAAACAAAACAAAAAAGTGGGCAATTTCCTAACAGAGCTATTGTCACTCTTGACGGCGACAGCGGAATTTCAATTCTTATTATTTTAAAATTTAATGTTATTGTAATTAAATATGTATATAATATATATTTTAAAATTTAATTGTCAATGTATTGATTTGCTAAAAACACCGCTAAAACAATATTTTCTATAAATAAAACCTAGCTAGATCGACATTTTGGCCTCGAAACCTCTAGTATGCCAAATTTCATCAAAATCGTTGGAGCTGTTTCCGAGATCCTGAATACAAGAATTGCTTGTTTAAAGATATAAGATATAAATGTTCTGTTCTTGTGTTTGTAATTGAACTTCTTTTAAACGGCTGGACTGATGAAACTACGGATTTTATCGCGTTTGTATTTCATTTTTGATTGCCCGACGTTTCGAACACTTAGCGGCGTTCATCGTCACGTACGGAAGGAGTAAAGTAAAATATATACGACGTATAAATACACATTGTAAATAAAATTACTTTACTCCGTCCGTTTAATTTTATTTACAATATTTGCGTAAACATCAGAAAAAATCCTGTTATTATTTTTATAGATTTGAACGGGACAGCGTCTGTTGGGTCAACTAGTCATATATAATATGTACTTTACAATTCCATTTATAATATTCGTAGCAACACGCCCACGCTTCACTTCGGTTTCAGTCTTCTTACCCGCGTAGTTCCCGTTCCCGTTGGAATGCCGGGATAAAATATATCCTAAGTTACTCCTTTAATAGATAGCCACCTAGTAGTAAAATATTATAAAAATCGGTCCAGCCGTTTTGAAGATTACCCAAAACAAACAGACAAAAAATTTTTAAACTGATTTTTAGGCCTTGGTATCGTACAAATAACTGTATCAGCGTGAAAAAAAAGCCCATTATTTTGACATTACAAACACACTTCAATTTTATTTATTTGTATAGATGTCACGGGCATAGCCAGTGGGAGACTTTTGATTGGGGGTTCAAAATAAATGTTCAAAATTAAAGATAAATTGACATGAATACAATTAACCACAACCTATTTTGTCCGCGGATGTCGTGATGAAATACAAATCGTGTCCATAGTAATCTACTTATTAGCCTATTCTCAACACTATCGCTGCTATTTCGTACTTTAAACATTACATAAATATATCACCTAATATAACAAATTAATTCATTGAACAGTTTATAGCCACTGATATGATATCAAGCGATAATAGCGATAATAACTCGCCGCGGCAAATCTATGAACCGATGACCGCATGTGGCCTTTAACATAAATGATATTTTTAATATAAAGCATCAGCGATTTAGTAGCTTTACAGAAGCTCGGTACCGCGGCCGAGTACTTCATTGCATCGATGCATAACGAAATTGCGATTAAGTTGCCAAAGGGTACAATTTTGTTGTAATTATTCCAAAATCACTGTTGCTTTAAATATCGTACGTATGTATATGTAAATAAAATGTCAACCTTCCTTATTGTTAAGCAATTAACGTTAAAATAATCTGCGAAAAGTGCTTTAATCTATACCAATAAATAAAATTGGAGTGTCTGTTTGTAATATCAAAATAATAGGCTTTTTTCGTGCTCACACGGTTATTTGCACGACACCTATGCCTAAAATAGCAATTAAAAAATTTTTGTCTGTCTGTTTGTTCCGGGTAATCTTCAAAACGGCTGAACCGATTTCAAAAATTCTTTCACCAATGGAAAACCATAATATTAGGGCGTAAACTAGGCTATATTTTATCCCGGTATTCCCACGGGAACGGGAACTACGCGGGTAAAACGACTATAACCTATAACCGAAGCGAAGCGAACAGACAAAAATTTTTTAATTGCTATTTTAGGCATAGGTGTCGTGCAAATAACCGTGTGAGCATGAAAAAAGCCTATTATTTTGACATTACAAACAGACACTCCAATTTTATTTATTGGTATAGATACATGAATAATACACTCATTTGCAAAAAAAACGGGCACCTAAGCAATGAACCATTTCAAATGTTAATATTTCTTTGTTTGATAATTATAGGTAGTTTTATCCACACAATTTGCTAAATTAATAAGAAAATAATCGTTTTCATCAGTATTTCATAAAATTTAGATACAATTTATGGGAAATAATGCTAAACCTCGCTAGTAGTGTATATTCGCTAGTAGTGCATATGCTCATGAAGTAAAAATAAAAAAGTTTTTTTGTTTGTTTTTCTTTAATAAAGTAAAAGCAGATAAATGTTTAGTATCGAGTGTGACCCCCTCTAGCTAAAATCACAGCTTGAATTCGTCTGGGCATGCTAGCGAGTATATCCCGGATACTTGCTTGCGGAATACGTTCCCACTCCGCAGTAATCACATTCTTCAGCTCTCTGATGGTTTGCGGAGCCAGGTGTACTGATCTCACACGCCGTTTCAGAACGTCCCAGACATGCTCTATGGGATTGAGGTCGGGACTTCGAGCTGGCCAATCCAAACGACGAATGCCGACCTCTTGCACATACGCATTAACATCGCGGGATCGGTGGGCGCGAGCATTGTCGTCCATAAAAATCGAGTCTTCCCTAGAGCGGCCAATGCGGGTTGTGCATGAGAAATTAGAACTTCCGTTATGTATCGATGCCCAGTCAGGGAGCCGTTTTCAATGAAGACTAACTCTGTACGATCCATTGAATTTATTCCTGCCCAAAACATAACAGAGCCCCCACCATAAGGTGTGATTTCTTCGAAACATGCCTCTGCAAAGCGTTCTCCTTGTCTTCTTAGCACTCGCCGACGTCGATCTTCACCGAACAGAGATATCCTGGCTTCATCAGAGAACAAAACCCTATTCCAATCGTCTTGAGTCCATGATTCACAATTTCTAGCGAACCTAAGCCTGTGAACTCTGTGCTCACGGAGTAATTTGGGGCCGCAGGCCGGGCGGTGACTGCGTATATTGGCAGCGAGAAGCCTCCTCCTGACCGTCCATAGACTAATATGCACATTTCTTACTTCTTGGAGGTTGTTCTTAAGATCCACATACGAAGATTTGCGATTTCTCAATGCGCGACTCACAAGAAAACGATCATCCCGTGGTTGGGTACATGGTTTTCTTCCAGAACCAGGCCTTCTCTCGACGGAACCAGTCTCCTGATATCGCTGCCAGGTCCTTTGGACTGTCGAGCGACTAACATTTAGCCTCCTAGCCACGAAACATTGGCTGCAACCCTCTTCAAGCAGCGCGATAATTTTGGTAGCTTTTACCACTTTATCTACCATTTTTGATACAGCCAAACAGCATTAAATAAAGCTTTGACAGTCAAGGATATGAAATTAATCGATAAAAATTGAATAAAAGTTATGAAAGTCGATGTTAACTTCTGGAACTTCGCGCCAAAAATGTAGGATAAAAAGGGGTTTTCTGTAAAAATGAACATCAAATGAAAAATTGAATTTAGAACGTACTTTTTTAAATACCACAGCATTTTTAAAACCGGCCAGTAACGTGTACAAACGATTGAAACCTTTTTGGTATTGTATCTTTTTAAATATGAATGAAAATCAAAACCGCCCGTTTTTTTTGCAAATGAGTTTATGTCGCTCTTTTAAGAGTAACGTCTAAAGAAAATATGTTGGTATTGTCTAGTGACAAAAAAGCTGTGAACGTTGGATATAAAGACATTCTGTAGTATATCTAGTATCAGCATTGGACCCGTGCGAAGCCCGAATTTTATAAATTAGCACAAGAGACGTTGAAAATCATTAGAGATCGATCATTCATGGTCCGGTTAGGAACCTAAACCATCCAAGTACTCACTCGAACATCACAATCGTCTTCATCATGTTCTTATCCCAATTATTAGGGGTCGAGGCAATATGTCATATCCTTCCATACAGCCGTATCAGACCCTGTGATCACTCCCTGTCCATCCATATCACGCAATATCCTATTCATTTATCTTTTTTTGACCTTTCCTTACCCCTTAAGCCTTCAACATTCATTCTTGAAGCTTTCCTCATAACATTACTTAAACAGGCCTATACCACGCCAAGCGAGATATCAAGGTTCACTCAAGGTACCTAATCGAACATAAACAATTCGTTTTGTCTATAAAGCCGGTTAGGAGGAGTTCCCTCACCTATCTTAATATATAACGACTCTTTACAGCAGATTTTACAGATTACGGAGGAAGTTCATTGCTTACGCAATGAGGTCGTTAATGATATAAGTTCTCGATAAAATTCTAATGAATATTTATTATTTATAGGTGAAGTAGAGTGTCCAATTCAACAGCAACAGCAATACAGATACATGAATAGCGAGGCGGGCACACTACACCGAGCGAAGCCGCTCGAAGACACAGTTACCGACGGACACCTGTGGCCAAGCAACAATGATAAGAAAGTGGCTACTATCGACCGACAACCACTCGACATTGGGTATGTACATTACTAAATACAAGAGCTGCAATAAATAGTTTCGTAACATACATTTAATTTTTCTCTTCTCCCCAGGTACAAGATAGACTTAGATACGTACTGTAATTTTTTTACATTTTAGTTCAAATTAATTCATCAAAATATCTCCGACCTGAAACGCAACCCTGAGAGGATCCGACAAGGAACTCAGTGGGTTTGTCTTTTTTTCACTGCCTTTTTAACTAAAATTGTATACATATTTGAAGAACAATGTAATATAATTTTCAAATATAATGTATATCAATATGGTTGAATATCGTTTGTAGTGGAAGTTAAGGATGACGTGGCAGCGTGTGCATTATATCCCACTATCGGCACCCGAACACGAATAATAGATCATCCGTATGGGTGACGAAGTAAGAATATAATTGTCATTTGTCACAGCCTCTTCCCTTTCATACATCCATTTATCAGTCTATTGAGATGTAAATAATTGAAATTTTACAATTTCTACTGTTCCGTAACAACAATAATAAAAAAATTTAGTTAAAATGTAAGATATCCTCCATACTTGTGATGGGAAACATCTTTTACAAATGTAATAGTGTTAAAGTTTTGTACGGCGTTGTTAGCGAGTCCGACTCGCCCTTAACCAGTTTAATTAAGTATAGATTATAAAAAAAAACTGTTAAAACGACACAATTAATATTATTCCCAGGTTCTTGGTGTCGTTCGTGGTGGACGCTAGGGGTGGTGCCATGAAAGCAAAGCGGCGTGGCGGAGTGCGCATTATTGTACCACCAGCCGCATGTGCAGCACCAACCAGAGTAACTTGCAGGTAAATTAATAAAAAATTATACTAAAGGCTTAGAATAATAACGTATAGAAGGTAGTTCGCGCACAAAAAGTAAAGCATTTCGATTGGAGCCTAATGGAGCTTACGCCGGAACCGTTCCGTGATGTACAAGGTCACTGTGCTGCATGTATGTACGCAACTCTTAAATAATAAATAGGTAATTATGACGATTTGTACATTCAAATGGTATCACAACACATTTGAAAAATTTAAAAAGGTTTTTAACATTACTTTTAAAATTATTTCGACGATTTATGTTAATAAAAACAAAATTTGATTTCATAATTTGTATAGTGGTGTGCGTGTGTACGTGTGTAATCGTCTGCGCGCTGTAGTATTTTTAGATTCATGTTTCGAATGTTCCAAGTAGGGACACTATCCTTCTATACGTTATTATTCTAAGACTAAAGGTAACAATTGCCCAAAATACTCATAGAGAATTCTAGTAATGAAATTAGCGTGAGATTGATACATATTATAATATCTATAACGGCAAAGCACTCGCATACTGAGATCGATTACGTCGACCCGGATTTCGAGCATATCCGATGCTTTTCATCAGGGCGAATACGCAGCAACGTCTGCGAGGCCCCGGCATGCATTGAGAAGAGACGTATAGTTGGATTAAATAGCTTAACGGCAGACAGATCGCTAAAAGTTAATCATCACGGTGTTAGTGGTCCGCTCCAAAGTGACGAAAGCTTATATGACAGCATATCAAGCTGGTTATTGATCTGGCAGAAATATTTCAGCAATTCTGAATTATTTAAGGATAAGTTGGTCAAAATTAATTACTTTTTGTTGATGCAAAGCTAAATTTATTTAACAAGACCTAATTATGTAAACTTAAACTTAATTTTAGTTTATTTTTTATTAAATATGAATTTTATGGTCAGGCACACACGCCGTCCATTTCGTCCGGGGCGACGAACTATAACAATTTTTTTGCTAGCAAATGAGTCTCAAGATAATATTCTATACATATCCTAGCTATGGCATTCTATATTCAAGCTATGATCTATATTAAAATCTATTTAAAACCCCTCGGTCGAGGATGATCCTCCATCAATTCGAAGGCGTATCCATATTTTACATTTCACATAAACAACTGATTGTGACTTGGTCTTATTTAGTGAGGAACAAATAATCGATTTTAACTTTGGTAAAAATTTATAGTAACTGAAATTGAGGGTGAGAACATCGGTTAAATATTGCAAATCCTTTAAATGTAATAAGGTATATACATATTTTACTTAATTCTCCGAAATTTATGTAGATAATCAAAGACATAATTGCTGTAATCATTTATAGAGCGGCGACTCGTTGGGCACATTCTCCGAAATTTATGTAGATAATCAAAGACATAATTTCTGTAATTATTTATAGAGCGGCGACTCGTCGGGCACCCGCTGCAGCACCACCTCCTCTTATGGAAGGCGAAGCGCTGGCCTCCAGACTCCTGGAACTACAACCACAAGGAGCCAAATTCTTAGCGTAAGTATTACTAACTAATTTTGTTTCCTTAACTACGCTATGTTAATAATATAATATTACTACCGCTTACTTTTCTATCAAGGTCGCAATTTTCGGTATCATAATAAGTAAAAATGAAAATGTTTAATAACCCCCGATACAAACTAAAATAACAAAAAAAGTATTACAGAGCACGTAATAGGAATTACCTGGCATGCGTGAGCACTTAATCGAGTAATACGCCATTAGATCATTTTGGAAAAGAGCTGATACTCTTATACTGCCGGACCGATGTTCACCAAACATAGCTAAGAACCTTCGCAAGGAAACTGGCTTTCAAAATAAAACAAACCTCATCGAAATCGGTCCATCCGTTTGAGAGTTATGATTCCACAGACAGACACACATACACACAGACATCATCGTCAAACTTATAACACCCTTCTTTTTTTGTCGGTGGTTGAAAACTAATACCATAATTGCCACGCCTTAAGAAGATCTATATTCAATAAAGGACGTGGACATACTGACAAATAGATTTGCCCCTTTACAGCCTACTCGTATATACATTTTTTTCTGAAGAAAAAATGAACGTGTGTACAAAGTACGCATAGCAGAAGTGAAACTTCTTTATCCTTTGTCCCGTTGTTCCTTTGTCTTTTTGTCCCTTATCCCTTTATCACCTTATCCCTTTATCCCCTTATCACCTTATCCCTTTATGTCCGCTTAAACGACATGCTATCCCTACTCCACTGGAGAAAGTACTCTTTATTCGAATCGACCGTGGTGGGGACGAGAAAAAGATGGCGCGTAACGAAAAAATGTGACGCGTAACCGAAAAATGTGACGGTAAATTTTTTTCCAACGCCGATAAAGAAGTTTCACTTCAAAAATTGATCTAGCATACCACACTGGCGACGATTTTAACAGTACACGTCCCTTAATTGTATTTTACAGGTGGTATAACGGCGTAAGGATAATGATTAAGAAAACAATTCACCAGCTCCTCTCTTACACGCCGTAACAAACGTCTAAGATAACATCTATGCAAGGGAAAGAAGACTTGATTAAACCTTGTGCCAATACGTTTGACCAGCATGGTATAGTAAGTCAAATTCCTTCCCAGTTTAGAGAAGGCTCGAGCCCAAGAGTGAGACTTGTTTGAGCTGATATTATTTCTATTACTCGGAATTAATTTAATAAATTAATTCCAATGAGTTTTATGTATCCAAACGATTTGCGAACACCAATCATCGTCCCCGTGCGATTTTAATATATACTGTTCCATATCATCGTTTATCATCATCATTTTGGTTCATATACGGCTCACTGGTGGGCTCGAGCTTCTTCCGCAATAGGAGGGAAATTAACCTTACTATGCCATGCTGATCAGACAGGTTGGTATATGTTTTTATTTCGAATTTTTCTTTGCATAAATGTTATATGCATATTATATCCCTAAGTCGTCTTTTACGACATCCACGGGGTAAGGTAGGGAGTGGTGAATTGTATTCTTATGCCGTCACCACACGGCACTGTCCCATAAGATTTGTGACAATTGGCTAAAAACAGCAAAAGACATGGGCAGTAGCTCTATTCTAGGAAATTTAAGCATCAATTGTGATTTATAATATGACTGCTAACCGTGGCTATATACATAGTATTATCACCCTTTTTTGAACCTAAGGCCCAGCAGTGGACGTCGATAGATTGCTAGTTATATCTATTTTATTTCTATTTTGCAGACCCGTAGTGATTGAAGTACCTATATTCACATCATCGTGTCGCGAGCGTGAGATTGTAATTCTTCGCAGTGACACTGGAGAGACCTGGCAGGATCATTATTTACACAATAACGACAATCCACTCATACAGGTATAGTTTTACCATCATTATCTCGGCTCATATAGGTCCCACTGATGAGCTCAAGACTCGAGGAGGAGTCCACAATAGAAGGGAAATTGTCCTTACTATACCATGCTGGCTGACCTGGACCAACTCCATTTGATGTCGTCAGCTCAATTACATCCACAAGGATGGTTGATGTTAGTCAGGCAGCCGATCATAAAATTATAGCCAATAACTTTTGCAGTATGTACTATGAAAGAAAATGTCACATTCATTCCACACCAAGTAATAAGTACATATATTAAGTCGACCCCAAATAATAAGTACATATTAAGTCGACCCCAAGTAATAAGTATATATTGAGTCGACCCCAAGTAATAAATACATATTGAGTCGACGCCAAGTAATACATAAGTACACATTGAGTCGACCCCAAGTTATGAGTACATATTGAGTTGACCCCAAAGTAATAAGTACATGTTGAGTCCACCCCAAGTAATAAGTACATACGGAGTCGGCCCCAAGTAATAAGTCGACCCCAAGGGATAACAGTAGATGATATTTCGAATTATTATTAAAGCGTGTCTTTTTAGTTTTTTAAACTATAATTTATGCACTTTATATTGTATATCAGTTTATTCATTTTGTATTGTTGAAGTCTTAATTAAAATTATTATCACATAGTTTTGTATAATAATACTATTTAGTTTTATATTCTTCACACATTATAATTAACATAAAATTAACTTAAATAATACAGTTGTGTACAATAATAAACAGTATATTTATGTTAAACACGTGCAATTACATAAAGCAATATAATTGTGACTTCGTATGATACATACTGCATTTTTTATTTTATGTAGTGGCGGTTACGAATACTAACAAACCTAACATTTTTTATGGGTATCACAAAAGACGACTAAGAAATTTACATCGACCTAGGCCAACTGCTTCTGGTACTGGTCAATAATTATATTTCCAAGGAGGATTGCCATCAGACAGGTGCCCGTTCATAAATCTAATGTGAAAATATTCACATACATTTATGTAGATTTCAAGTATTCGGAATAAGAGTACGATGATGATGTACCTATACCTAGAATATAAATTGTCATTTTCTCTTCATCATCTCCATCATCATTATAGCCCACATACGTCCCATTGTTAGGCTCGGGCCTCCTCCGCAATGGGAGCGAAAATGACCTACTATACCATGCTGACGTCTTGGTATAGGGTTTCATTTCGAGTTTTCTTTCGAAGAGTTAAGAATACAGTTTGTTGGCGGCTAAGGGAGCAGCAAGGAACTGGGTAGCAGCGCTTTTTTTGGGAACTCATTATATCTATAACGCCCGTCTTTGTGTTGTGGCCTATGTCCAACAGTGAACATTGATAGGCTGATAAACAGTTGGCAAGTTTATAAACACTACTGCAATACTATAAAAATCTAATGTAATTAATTTTATTTGCAGGAGGCATTACAACGCGAACGTCAGGAGTATGGCAACACCGGTGAAACTATCGGGGAAAGTGGGGAGCGCGTCACTCGTATCATTACCTGTGATTTCCCCCACTACCTGGCCTGTGTGTCTAGAGTGAGACAGGAAGTACACATCATTGGTCCTGAAGGAGGAACTATCTCCAGTGCACATATACCTCAGGTATTTTTATTTCTTACTAGCAACTAGATATGTGTCGTTCGTTCAATTTTTGAGATTCAGATCAATACTGACCTGTTAACAAAATGATTCGGTTCGTGCGACCCGTTCAGTCGAACGATTGGTTCATTAAAGGATTCGGCACTCGATTGTCATCTCAGTACACAAACTAGCTCACGAACCAAGCCGCTTGATTCTTTGGTTCGTGAGCTAGTTGCGTACCTTCCAAGTACATACAACCAAGCGGGTCGTATTTACTTATATACACGCAGATAATAGAAAAAAAACATCACAAAAAGTTGAAACTTGTATTAATAAAAGTTCCTAGAAAAGTTAAAAGATAATTATTTTAAAATTATAATTAAAAAAATCAACTGTGCCGCTTTTTCGGGTTTAAGTCTACTTCTATGTTCCTTTATTGTATTATTATGTTTATTGTATTAGGTAAAAAAATACTAATAGGTAGTTCTGAAAATAAAATCTAACTCAGTAGGTATCTTAGAATCTTCCTTACATTAATAATAGTCTGAGGAATAAAGTTTAGTGTCGAATAGCAGTAGGTATAAAGGAACTGTTATAATTCGATTATTTACGTGAGATCAAAACAATTCAAATGCGTCATGCGACATCGAACGACTAACCGAGAAGCCTATGTTACTCCCTGATATTATAGCTTTCCATTGGTGAAAGAATTTTTGAAATCGGTTCGGTGGTTTAAGCGTGAAAACGTAACAAACAAACAAACATCCTTACTTTCGCATTTATAATATTAGTAAGGATATTGCATTAGAAACTGTGGACGGTGTATTAAATTTTCTCGAATTAAATTATGTTGTTTTCGTACCAATTTTTCTACAAAAATTATATAAATCAAAGGTTAAGATTTCGACTTACCATGCCAAATATCGCGGGTTCGATCCCGAACAGGACTATACCTTGTGCTATCCGCAAATTGTTGTCCTAAGTCTGGATATAATTTGTGAACGTTAATAAATTGTTTATCCGTGTGGTGACGGAGTAAGAATACAATTGACCACCCTCTTTCTTATACGTAAGTGATCGTAAGATACGACTGAGAGCCATAAGCAGATAACAACACATTGTAAGAGAGGGAAAACTCAAAATAAAATCCTAAACAACCTGCCTGACCAGCGCTTCATAGTTGGTAAATTTTCTTCTCATTGTGGATCGGCTCGAGTAGTGAAACGTTTTGGAACTGGGAAAACGATATATTAAAAAAGAGACTCAAGATATTTCCTTACGAAACGCCTTCTTCCATAGGCTTTATTATATGTATCACTAAATTTTATACGTTTCTTTATATTAAACTAGCTGACCCAACAGACGTTGTTCTGTTCAAATAAAGCTCCACCTTCCGGGTCCAATTGTAAATCTAAACCATCACCGAATCCCCTTGAACGCACACAAAAAATTTCATCAACATCGATCCAGCCGTTTAGGAGTTCAATGACCTACACACGTACACACGATATATATTAGGATTTTATTTAATTTTTTTTTTTTCCTCCTCTTGTTATATGCGTATTAAATCCTTGATCGTCTTTTACGAGACCCACGTTCAAGAATTGATGGTAAATTCTATTCTTACTCTTTTACCACAATGAAAGTATAAATTACTGTAAAAAAGTTGTTAAAATGCAATTTGTTTTTCTATTTAACAGGTCCAAGCGCAGTTCCCAGCGGCAGCTTTAACGAAACGCATCCGCGTAGGTCTTCAAGCACACGCGGCGAGTACAGATTTATGCCGACGTGTATTACCACGTCACGCTGCCGTTTCACCTGTACTCACAGTTGAACCCCGTCGCCGCAAGTTCCATCGATCAATCACACTCACCGCTCCTCTCCCGGCGACCACCGTATGTATCATTTTTAAATATTGCTTTTTGATAAGCTATCTAACCGCCCAATCCAAGATTGGGCGTGTATAGCCTGATCATCATCATCTCGGCTCATATACGTCCCACTGTTGGGCTCGAGCCTCCCCCACAATAGAAAGGAAATTGTTTTTACTATACCATACCTACCTGATACCTTGTCAGACAGGTTGATATAGGATTATATTTCGAGGTTTTTCTCTTCCCAACTCAACCGATATTATTTTCTACGTTAGCCTATTTAGCGAACCACTGGGATCGACTCTGTGACTTCTGTGATTACCACTGCTATAATTTGGTTCGTATTTTATCAACTAATTGGTAACTATTCCCGTAAACTAATTTTATTTTGCAAGGGCAATACCTAGTCTAAATCTATAATAATCAAATAGTATAGAAACAAAATATTTAAAAAAATATGCCATTATCCGTGTGGTGACAGAGTAAGAATACACTTCAGCACTATCTTACCTGTGGATGTCGTAAAAGACGACCAAGGGATATCTTATACATATAACAACTGTGCTAAAGAAGAAAAACTATACCAACCCGCCTGTCCAGTGTGGTGTATTAGGTCAATTTCCCTCCCACTGTGTAGGAGACTCGAACCCAGCAGTGGGACCTATATCACATGTGATGATGATAGAAACAATTAAAAACATTTCTCAAATATTTTCAATGTCACTCATTGAAAATATTTGAGAAATAATAATATGGCGGGTGTTAGAATCATTAACAGAATATATTGTAATCATTTTTGGAATTTTTCACTACCTATCTATTTCTTACATTCTTCGCTTATCATTCATAACGTAGACAGAATTACTTGAAATTTAGTATGACAAGAATTTATACTCTACAGTGATACATAAGATTATTTAGCACTAAAAATTTAAGTTTAAAAATCACCGTCGACAGCTAGTCATTGGCGGCATAGCTAGAATGTTGTAAATTGTTATTTGTATTTTCAGGCTAATGGTACAGAAAAACCATCGACAACAAACCTTCGTCTGCTGTGTTCCATAATGGGCGGTCAAGCTCGCGCCGTCTGGGAGGACGTCACAGGCTCGACTCCACTGACCGTCACCGACGACTGTGCCTCATTCACTACTACCGTTTCGGCCAGGTAAAAACACTTCTTCTTTTCTTGGTTTTGATTTTTAACTATTTTTAATACGTTTGTATTAGCTTCAGACGTATGTATGTTAATATATTAGTATGTAACGGAATCTTTGAACGTCATTTTGGCCCACTTTGAACAAAAAGAATTTATTTAAACTTTGCACACTCGTCAAAGGCCCATGACAATATAATAATTCGATCAAAATGGGCGAATATCCTGATTAGATTTGCCAGTATTTAGAAATTTGTAATCGTATCCTTTGCATAAGAGCAAGGGAGACAGAGCTAGTGTGCGAACTACGTATGCGCGAAATTCGAAACTTCTCTCATTCGGTCTGTCTGCTTGTAAGCGTGTTTTTTAGTTTTTTAAACTATAATTATTACTTTGATACGTGGTGACCTACTATTCAACAATCAATCTCTTTCATTCGAGGCTATCGTAAAAGGCGACTAAGGAATCTAAGCAAATAATATCGGCTAATACAAACCAGTGTTGCCAGTGTAGAACATGTTAGTTTTAGGAGTCATTTTGTATAAAGTTAATGTAAAAAATATCTGTAGGAATATAAGAAGGCTATTTAAGATTTCTTTCCGATTTATCACAAAACATGTGTACACATATAAAGCACTCTGATACATTTAAATTTTACACTGTAGCATTCTATTACACACACACTAAACACTCTGCATTACATTATATAAAATGCTATCAAAATCATTTATTATAAACTGGAATACACTATAATATCAATTATGATGTAAAAACCTCTCTCTCTCTCTCTACCTCCCTTCCGCCCCACTCTCCCTATATCTCTCCCTCCACTGCTGCAATTTCTGTTACAAAACGCAAAATATCAAAAAATGACATACAATCCTATTTTTAAAGCGGCCGTCATATTGTTAGTCCTTCATATAAATAATAATGGACTATGCACACAAATAAATCAATAAACAGATTGATCAAGTGCAATCTTGTTTAAGTACGTCGATTCTATCATATTACCTAATATATTACGCTAGATTTTGTCCGCGACTTCGCTTAAGTTAATATACATTTTGGCACTCTATGGTTGATTTGACATGCAAGACAATGTATCATATACTCCTAAGGAGAAATACGGTTTTTGAATGAAATACCTTTTTGAACTTTTAATTTCTAATGTTTACAAGGGTATATACATTATATCATGTCAGCCCATACATGTCCCACTATTAGGCTCGGGCCTCCTCCGCTATGAGAGGGAAATTGACCTACTATACCACGCTGGTTATGTGTGTTGATATAGGGTTTTGTTTCGAGTTTTCCTTCTTTTGCGTAGATATTATATGCATATTATATCCCTTAGTCGTCTTTTACGACATCCACATGCAAGAGAGGGGGTGGTGAATTGTATTCTTACTCTGTCACCACAGGGACATTACATTTACGCGACGGATTTACGCGAATATCACACAATTTTTACGGATTTTATCACGTTTATATTTGATTTTTGATTGCCCGACTTTTCTAAAATGTCATAAAATACAACCCTAGATGGTTTGCGGTACCATTGCAGTATAGATCGACTTACCTCTTATTGTGTAGGGGACTCGAGTCTAGCAATAAGGCGTATATAAGCCGAGATGATGATGGATGAATCTTTAAAAACGTTTCAAACAAACAAACTTACATTCGCATTTATAGTAAGTAGGATTACGTCAGTAAACTAAATAATGATGATGTAGCCTGAAGTCATCGAATATGCGCAATAAATATTTAGAGGTTGAAGCGGACATTTTATATTAACATTTAATAGATATCCTTTACAGATATCGCACAGCATCAATTGCTCGTGTATTGAAGGAAGTTTTTTTAAGATAGTGTTAGAATTATCTTGTGTTTTTATTAGTGGTATTTGTCTTTTGTTTTTACCACAATCTTGTTAATTGTCATATTGTACAGACACTCCTGTTTTTGTACGTTTAAAAGTAAGTATTATATTTGTAGTAATAAAAATATTTTAACCGTATTTGTCCGTGGCGATAGGTGAAGAATTATAACAGTTCATATACGTCCCACTGTTGCGCTTGAGCCTCCTCCACAACCTACTATACCACGCTGGTCAAACGTGTTGGTATAAGGTTTTATTTCAACTTTTACATCTATGAGCGAGAAAGGCGATAGTGCATTGTGTTCTCACTCCGTCACCACACGGAGGGTGAAGAAAACAATGTGTCGATATACCTTACTTTCCCTTGTCAGAGTCATAAGAACCGACTGAGAGGATCGCCAGAGAAATGAGTAGTAACGTTTGCCTGCGAAACTTGTAATATGATTACCAAACACTTATCAAGCTCCGGCACTATATATAGCCTTTACCTGAGAATAATGTATCTATCCATCCACACGCAGATATTATTAACCGACTTCAAAAAAAGTAAGAGGTTCTCAATTCATCGAAATATTTTTTTTTTAATATGTTCACCGATTACTCAAAGACGCCTGGACCGATTTGCAAAATTTTTTTTTGTTTGTTAGGGTATACTTCCCAGGTGGTCCTATAGTCATCAGGTCAAGATCTGATGATGGTATCCTTGAGATATTGGTGGAATTCTTAAAATTTTATAGGCAATTTTAACGTTTTTCTTATACTTCGTAAAGTTTTTTGCTTTTTAGTTTACTGTTTGAAGTCGGGTTTGTTGTTAAAAATTATTTTCGAAATACGAACTAAAAATATAATAAGTCTTTATCTATTAGTAGCAAAAAAATCATATTGTGGATATTAATAAGATTTATCCGTCTGGTGATGGAGTAAGAATAGAATTCACCATCCCCTCTATTACCAGTGGATGTCTTTAAAGACGACTAAGGGATATGATATGCAGACATTGACAACATTGACGCAAAACTCTATGAAATCCTATGCCAACACGTCTCACCAGAGTGGTGTAGTTAAATTTTCCTTCCCCTGTGGAGGAGAACTAAGCCCTAGAGTGGGACTTATATAAGCTGAGATTTTTTTTTTATTGCAAACGGTGGCAAACGAGCAAACAGTACACCTGATGGTAAGTGTTGCTGCTGCTCTTGGACCTTTACAAGGCCGCTGCCTACCGCGAAGAAAGTGAAGGGAGTGTGAATGAGTGCATTGAGGCTCGGATTTTGGAGGATTTTCGGAGGATTTTGGTGGTGCCCTTGGTATCACCAAGGGCACCACCAAAACCCTCTACACGCAAACACCCTCAGAAAGTTGGGCTTCCGGCTCTCTCGCTTATCGAACGAAGCGCAGTAACAAATTGCTACTACTCAGACGTCGATTTTCTGCGAGAGTGTGGTACTACCCCGGACGGACCGGCCCGCGGCTGTAGACAGATAACTGTCGACAGTGTGGTCCTACCACTCTTAAATGATTATGATAATAATAGGTTATGATGCTAATATTACTTCTTATTAAATTGAAAACGTGCGTACCGGTTCGTACTGCCCTAATTTTTTCGTAAATATCTTTTCTAAATTACCGAAAATCTAGTCTCGGATTATGCCGCGCAGGGATCTTACTCAGCGTCTTTTAGCTGTCATTTACGTTTTGTTATTACATGTCAGATGCGTTCTTGTTATACTACGCCTATATTTGTATTTTCTTTGACGTTTTATGTCACGTCATACGTAAAGCCAATCGAACAGGATAAAAAGTATCCTATGTCCGTCTCTTGAGTCTAAGCTACCTCCCCACCAATTTTCAGTCAAATCGGTACAGCCGTTCTTGAGTTAATAATGTAACTAACACGACTTTTTTTATATATATGTAGATATAAAATAAAATTAATATGTTATCTGAATCAAAAAATATAACAAAATATTTGTCCTGCCGTTATATTATTCATCTTTGTATCTGCATATATGATACATCATCATCATCATCATTTCGTCTGATATACGTCCCACTGCTGGGCTTGAGCCTCCTCCGTAATAAGAGAACTATTGACCTTACTATACCACGCTCGTCAGACGGGTTAGTGTAGGGTTTTATTTCGAGTTCTCCTTCTGTGACATAGATACTATGTGCGTAATTAATCCCTTAGTCGTCTATTACGACATCCACGGGTAAGAAAGGGCGTGGTAAATTGTATTCTTACTCCGTCACCTAACGGACAACATACATTATATCATATGTAATTATTTTTCTTTTACAGATTTTGGATGATGAATTGTCAAAACGTGAGCGACGCTACTAAATTAGCGACAGAATTATACAGGTATTAAATATTATTTAGTAATAAATTTGTTCATTTTGTAATTTTACTAAGTCCCTTTTAATAAACGTAGACTTTTTTCAAATCAGAAGCTGTTCTTTACAGTCGAATGAAAGCAACAACAATAGTAAACATTGAGAGGACCTAAAACATCATTGATAGTTTTTAATATTTGCTTCCCATGACTAAAATGCTGAACTGATGGTAAGATAGTGTCCTACTGTGCCCGTGTCGTGGGTTCGATTCCCGCGCGGGACAATACCTTATGCGATTCAAAAATTGTTGTTTAAGTTGTGCTCGTTAATTGTGTCTTTTAACAAACGTAGATTCGATTTCAACGTTGGACAATTTCTGTAAAGGTTTGCTACGAGTTTAGGTATTATTAAGAATTATCTGTATGTTATATATTTGTTTATTGGTATGATTGATTTTCAATCGTGGCATAAGAATTTAATTTCAAGTGCGCTGATGTAAGGCTTTGAAATAGTTAGATAAATCATGTCTTCCCCAGGGAGATGTTATTGGTCCCGTTCGAGGTACGCATCGTGGTGCTTGGCAAGCGGCTGGATGCGCTTGAAGGTAGACTCCTCGTCATGTACATTACTGACAGATACGCTTACGAGACACTATTACAACAGGTATATTATTTTTTATTTTTTTATTTAGTCTCTATGCATTATTTAATAATTTGGGGGAGTTTTAAAACATTTTGCATATAAACTATTAAGTTCCTTAAAAGGATCGGTCTAATTCCCTTCTATTAGTATCTGAACATCTACCGAATATACATATCTTGAGAGGTAACACAATTGCATGTGAACATTTTTTATAATACTTTTAATTTATTCGCATCGGATCTAATGGGACATCTTTTAATCGTGCAAACTTAAATCGCACTCATCATATTGCAAATTCTCACATAAATACAGAGGTATCGTTTTCTTCTTCTTATTTTCTTACATTCTTCTTTGTACCATATGGTGACGGGAGTAAGAATTCAATTCACCGCTCCTATCTTGCCCGTGGATGTCGTAAAAGATGACTAAGGGATATAATACGCATATAAATAACATCTATGTAAGAGAAGGAATACGTGAAATAAAACCCTATAACCAACCTGTCTAACAAGCATGATATAGTAAGGTCAATTTCCTTCTTATTGTGGAGGAGGCTCGAGCCCAACAGTGGAAAATATTTGAGCTGAAATGAATGAAATTATTTTCTTACAAGCAATATGCCAATATAAACTACGTCACTCATGAGAATTATGTTAACTATAAGTGAGATTATTATATCCAAACTTCGTTACATAAAAACCTTTATTTGGTTACACATTATGGTCACTTGTTTATCACATAAACTGTCCCAATTCCTTTAAATTCTCGTGGGAATTATACATTCAAATGCGGGATCAACATAAAAAGTCAGCAACACTCTCTTAAGAAACTTGTAACGCCAAATGTGAACGATCAAAGGCCTTCCAAGCGTGATAATTGTTACTTTATATCAGAAGATACCTTATATACCGTACATAAACATATGTTCTTTTTGAACCTATGTTGGGTTTACGAAATTATTAATCATTACTCCGTGTGGTAACGGAATAAGAATTCATCACTCCCTATCTTGCCCGTGGATGTCGTAAAAAACAACTATGGGATATAATATGCATATAACATCTATGCAAGAGAAGGAAAACTCTTAAGTAAATCCTATACCAACCTGTCTGACCAGCATGGTATAGTAAGGTCAATTGCCCTCCTATTGTTGAGAAGGCTCGAACCCAACAGTGGGACGTATATGAACGGAGATGATGATATGAATAATTTTCTAGGAGCACTACACTGAAGTGGCTCACTCCACATCTGTCAAGTTCCTGGACAGCAAGGATGTATACCTGGAGTTCTCTGGCAACCTGGTCCCCGTTACCAAATCCGGCAGCCAACCCATGCTGACGTTTGAAGTAAGTTAATATTTAATTTTTTGACTGAAAACAGTATAACAATTTAGCTAGCGTAGTATACCGATATGCCTCGCGTAATATAGGAAGCACGGGGCTAAGAGTGGCAAAAAAATATGATTGCACAGATGGACGAGTAGTTACAAAAGGATGACTGTCATCAAGAATTTATTCTTTAACCCGATAAAATGTCTTTTAAATATATGCAGCCGTCTTTTTTTGCCCAAATATACTCGTATCATTACATGTGTAACCATCGCTCACATTTTAGTGATGGCTGTTCTAATAGTTAACTCGTGATTGGGTGCCGCTTGTGAGATCTTGTTCGACCGTTTGAATTATATTACGTACCTTGTGGTCCGAAGAGCATTACACTGGAGCTAGAATTTACAAGACATGTACCAAATTTTATAAATACCTATGTAGTAAGAAAAAAATATTTAATATAATCAATCCGTCCGTGACCAGGAACGCTGCAAAGTTTTCATCGAAACGTCGGGCAATCAAAAATCAAATACTAGATAAAATCCGTAAAGTAGTTTTATTTACAATATGTAATACTCGCGTAAACATCAGAGGTCATTATTTAAAAATAATAGACAAGCAAATTACTTGCCGGATTTTCTCACTAGCAGTCGCGTTCCGATCTGGTGATCATTTGTTGGATTAAGTTCATTTGTGTTAAAATTTACAATATGTAAGTGCCCTCTCGGGGTTTATGCATGATAAATGATTTAAATTTTACCACGGAAGTCGTAAAATTATTTAAGAGTGATCTTCGGGAGTATGGGCAGCAGCAATGTCCTCATCACGTGACACAATCGCCATTAATCGCTTTTAAGGAGAGTCCTATGATAAAGATTGGACGACTGTAGACTGTCGGATGGAAAGAGGGATATCCATTCCAATATTATCAGTCACATAGAATTTATATTGATTCATTGCTTTCAGGCTTTCAAAGATAATCGAGTGGAATTCACAGTGAGAGTTAAACATCACGAAGAGAACCCGTCCGGCAGGATTTACTTCATGAATGAACCTAAGGTATTGAATTTAAGGATTGTAACTACAATAGCAACACGTTTACGAGCTGAACAATGACGAAATTGGTTGTATAGATGGCGTATTGGTTAAGATACCGACCTACCGTGCCAGTGTCGTGGTTTCGAATCCCACGTAGGACAACACTTTTGAGCAATCAAAAAATTGTTGTTATTTATTTATTATTTATTTTAAGATTGCACTAAGGAAATAATCCTTGTATTGCGGGGGACTTTACAAACAAATAATTAACGGACACAAATTACATCCAGACAACAATTTGTGGATCGCACAAAGTGTTGTCCTGCGTGGGATTCGAACCCCCGACACTGGCAATGTAGGTAACTTAACTTAACCACTACGCCATCTGTGCAGTCGAGTGAGTGGTCTTATGAGTGTGGATATAAAGTTCCGTTGGTTTTGTTTGTCAATTCCTCTCCAACACAAGTACCCCTACACTAAGGAATTAATCCTTAGTGCAGGGTGTCTAAAAAAAAAAAAGAGAACTTCAACCTAAAGCATAATGAGTAAAAAAAATATTTTTTTACAAATTACATCCAGACTTAGAACAACAATTTGTGGATCGCAGAAAGTGTCGTCCTGCGTGGGATTCGAACCCGCGATACTAGCACAGTACATCTTAATCACTACGCCATCTGAGCAGTGTTGCTTGTATTTACGAAGTCCAATATTTACTGACCCAGGTACCTAAAGGTGAGCAGTCACAGACTCCTGCGTGTGTTTTGGACGTGGAACTTCCAGAGCGTATAGCACCGCGTGCTGGCAAGAGTCAGGTTGATTATCTCAACCTGGACCAGTCTGGTAAGAACTTTCAACATACATTACTTATAGTTATAAATTTGAGATCTTTATATCAAAATTGTTAAAAATAAATTGGCATGTCCATCTCAACTTATATGCATCCCACAGCTGGGTTCGAAAGGTGTAGAGGAGCCACATGAGAAGAATTGACCTACCATACCATTTTAGTCTGAAGTGTTTGCATATTTTAGTTTTCTCTCTACTGCTTGCTTATCTTTATATATAAATTTCTTGTGTACGTGTGTATGTCACTGAACTCCTCCTAAACGGTTGGACCGATGATGATGAAATTTTTGTACATATTCAAAGGGACTCTAGAATGGTTTAAATTCACAATTGAACCCGGTAGGTGGCACTTATTTGAACAGAACAACGTCTGTTGGGTCAGCTAGTATGAATATATAATTTAATCGTATTTTACGACTCTTATACGCAAAATAATGTGGTGAATTGTATTCCTTTACTTCGTAATCACACCTGAAAGTTATAAATATATAATCATCCTTTCGACGTCCACTGTTGAACATAGGCATCCTCAAGATAGGTAACTCTGTTATTACCGCAGGATGATCTAATTTGCGATCACCCGTTAGAAGGAGAATGCTGCTGCCTTTTTTTAGAGATTTCTTAACGGATTTTTTCGATTCCCAAAGATAACTAAGAACTGACGACATGCAGTATTCTCAATCCGTCACCATACGGGGTTTCATTAAAAGTAAATCTTATCTTACTATAATTAAAATATTAAATAGGCAACTAAATTTTCTAAAAGTATTTAAGCGTAAAGTTACAATGATATTACATGTTCGTAAATTTTTAGGTTTCGACGCATTAAAAGACGAGTTGAGCTTCCAATGGGGCGGTGATCATAACAACAGTATTGGTCCCATGTCACTTGATCGAAGACTCAACGGACACCACACAATTATCACCAATGGCGATGTCAAGTATCCAACAGATGATACCAACAAACATGTCAAACCACAACGTAAATATGTTTTTTAAATTTTACCTAACATTATAAGATAAGTCTGTTTATTTGTTACGCTCACGTTTTCTCATTTTCAATTATTGAGTGGACTATTGTGAAATCTTGCAATGTGTATGTCTGTCAGGCGTATAGAAAAGAGCATGGGGGTATTTTTTACGCCTGATGCCGCTGTAGCCAAGGTTGCTGAACTGGTAATAGTCGTAGAGAAGCTAACCGTGCAAGGACGTCGAAGAGAAATGGTATCCTAAAGAGTAACGGTAATTTAAGGCAAGGATTCTGTATCAGTAGTTCGCCCATATGGCGGTAGATGGATGTCACGGTATAGGTTTGTACGCATTCCTTTCGTTGCTGCCCGCAGTTAGGGCGTGACCTGACCGTAGTCTATATCAGATTAAGAAAACGGTAATGGTGTGACCTCTATCCATATAAAAAAATTACTGTCCTTTGAAAAATAGTGTTGGGGGTTTGGCACAGTACATGACTAATTAAGTAACCAGAGCTAGTATACTAACACTATATTTATAGTATATATAAGTAATACTAATACTACTAATGTATATATATATATGCATAAAAGCATATATTAATAAATTGAAATTTGAAAGTCGTTGTTTGTTTTACAGTTAACGGCGATTCTCTTAACGGTGACGCTCTTGTCGTGGATTCAAATAAGACAAAGGCAACTTTTGACTCTGATGAAGACAAAACACCCATGAATACTTTAGAAAAGGGTAAAAAGAAATCTGAGGGAGGCTTCTTGGGCGGCCTTGCTGATAAAGTATTAGGTGTATTCGGCCATAGCGATGAAAAAGACGAGGAAAAAGAGTTGACTCCGGTACCACAACCTAAACCTAGAGAATCAAAAGAGA
Organism: Lymantria dispar; assembly: GCA_032191425.1. Lineage (NCBI taxonomy): Eukaryota > Metazoa > Arthropoda > Insecta > Lepidoptera > Erebidae > Lymantria > Lymantria dispar. Next base: position 10,625,035 of record CM063466.1, on the reverse strand, counting down.
AATCTCCTGCAAAACCAAAGGAGCAATCTCCACAAAAAGAAAAAGAACAATCTCCACAGAAAGAGAAAGACGCTTCTCCGCACAAAGAAAAAGAACAATCTCCACAGAAAGACACTTCAGCGCACAAAGAAAAAGAAAGATTACCGTCAAAAGAGAAAACCCCACCAAAACCAGCGCCAAGAATCATTGATGAAGATTTACTATTTAAAGTTGAAGATATGTTCAAAGATCTAAAGACAAAACCGCATCTTGAAGAAGACCCCAACAGCCAAATATATGCTACTAAATTAGTAGTTGATGAACAAGATCCCGTAGAAGTTCAAGAGGACCTTTATGAACAATATAAGCATATGCAACCTGTAGATACACCATTATGTGCTTCTAAAATAGATCCTTTCCAATTTTATGTTGGTTGCTGCGAAGGCAAGTACGCTAAGGGACAAAAACACCGTCATGATGAAACTTCCAACTTAGTAGATAGAATAGAACAAATAAATTTCGCTGTACATGAATTACAACAAGATGTTACTGATAAAGCGGAACATAATTTAGAGAAAATCGAAGAAGAAACAGGTAAACTTAAAAATAAGCTCCATGATCTTAAAGACGATAATGTTAAGAAACTGAACAACCTTTCTCAATCTGCAGATGAATTAAAAGATGGTATCACTGCAAAAGCTACTGATTCAATATCAACAGAAATCGAAAATGCTAAAACAGCAGGTAAAGAAGCCAATGCCAATGTAACATGTTCTGCAGGAGTTTTAAGAGATGATTTCAATGCAAAGGCCATGGCATTAGATTTTGCTGCGCGTGAGAGAGCTGAACAACTTAGACTTAGTGAAGGAGATAGATTGATTGAGATTAAAAAACCAATTGAGTCCGTGACTAAGAATCTAAAAGATGACTTAGCCGCTGGTGCTAATGCTGTTGCAGATGTAGCTCATGATATTAAAGAAGATTTGAATCGGAAAGCTCAGGACGTCAAATCTGAAACTAAAGAATCACTTAATAACACAAAAGCAGTAGCTGCTGAACAATTACAGTCTGTGAGTGATTCTGTAGAAGGTACTAGAGAAAAAACTAAAAAGGAACTTAAAAAGGAAGCCAAAGAAGCAAAGAAAAAGGCTAAAGAAGGAAAAAGCTTCTTCACTGGTTTGGTACACAATATTTTCGGCGAGAAAGATAAAATAGAAGATGAAGTAAAAGGAAAAATTGCTGAGGGCAAAGAATCTGCTAGTCAAGCTTTAGATAAGGCCTCACAAAAGAAAGATGAACTTAAGAATGCTGCTGTCAAAAAAACTGACGAGATCAAAACAGCAACCGCAAAAGTGGCTGAAGATATAGAAGCTAGCAAAAATCAAGCTGAAAAAGTTGTAATTGATAAAAAGAACGAAATCGAAAAAATTGTTCAAGATAAAAGTGCTGATGCTAAGAATAGTGTTGAAAGTAACATTGCCAATATTAAATCTACTGTTGACGATAAAGTGGCTAACCTAGAGAATGCTGCTTCTGTCACCGCTGCCACAATTGAAGATAAAGCTGCAGAGGCTAAAAATGGCGTACAAAATAAAATTAATGAACTAGGAAATGTTATACACGATACGGGTTCGAATGTTGGCAAAACTATTCAAGACAAGACTAGTGAAGCTAAGGAAACCATTTGTGATAAGTCACAGCAAGTAAAAGGCGCCATTCAAGATACTGCCACTAATGTTTCCAATTCTATTCACGATAATACTGTCGCAGCTGGTCAAGCTGTTAAAGATGGCATGGGAGAAGTCGGAGATGTTATTCATAATATAACAAATAAAACAAAAGAAAAAACTACTGAAATAGGACAGGCATTACACGATGATGCCACTAAAGTTGGACAAACCATTCAAGATACATCTAATAAAGCATCAGATAAACTAGTCGAAGTCGGGGACGCTGTCAATGATAAAACAAATGAAGTTAAAAATAAAGCCCATGACTTAGGTCACACTGTACAAGATGAAGCAATCAGAGTCGGTCACGCTATCCAGGATAAAACATGTGACGTAAAGAATAAAGCTAACAAATTAGGAGATACTCTACAAGATGAAGCAAGCAAGATTAGTCAGAATATCCAAGAAAAAGCAAATGACGCTAAGGATGAAACTAACCAATTAAGTAACGCTATCCAAGATGGAGCAGGCCAGATTAGTCATAATATCCAAGAGAAAACTTCTGACGCTAAAAATAAAACTAATGAATTCCTTAACACTTTACGAGATGAAGCAAGTAGCATCAGTAACAATGTCCAAGAAAAAACATATGATGCTAAAAATAAAGCTAGTGAATTAGGTCACACTGTACAAGGTGAAGCCAGTAAGGTTGGTAATACTATCCAAGAAAAGGCAGATGAAGCAAAGGTTAAAGTGGATGAAATTGGAACTAACATTTTAGATAAGAGCAATGAAGCTAAGAATAAGACGAAAGAATTCGGCAATGTGATAAGTGACAAGTTTACTGGATTAAATTCTGCCCTTCATGACACTGTAAGTGACATTGGAAGTAGCATAAACGATAGTACTAACGAAGCCAAAAATAAAGCCCCAGAAATTAGTCATTCTGTACAGGACGAGGCCAGCAAAATTGGCTCAGCCATACAAGATAAAACTGCGGCAACAAAAGATGCTATTAGTGATAAAGCACAAGAAATAGGACATGACGTACATGAAAAATCCCATGGGTTCGGACACGCCATTAAAGACACATTCAGTGGAATAGGACACGCAATCAGCGATACTTTCCATGGCTTTGGTCATTCAGTACATGAAAAGAGTGAAGATATTAAAGACACAGTCAAAGATAAAACCAAAGACTTAAAAGAATCTGTCGATATTACAACTAGTAATATAGGCCATTCTCTTAATGAAACAACTAGTGAAACTACTAAAGCTCTTCAAGATAGGACACAAGCCATCGGAAGTGCTATAACCGATGATTTAGTTCAAACTTTCCACAGTAATAAAGATTCCGCAGAGACCGAATTAGATAGGATAAGACAAGAGGCAAAACAAACTACTGAAGAAATCTCAAAATCTGCTGAAGATACTATTAACGCTGCTGCAAATAAAAAAGTTGGGTTCCAAACTGACCTTAGTCATAGATACGACGATTTCAAAGAAGCTAGCAAAGACGAGGTAGAACATTTACAACAATCGGTTAGCGATAAGGTGAATGATCTACAGCGATCGTCCAAACAAGCATTCGATCACGCACAAGAATCAACCTTGAGTGCTTTCGATAAGGTCGAAAGTGCGGCGAAGGATAAAGTGAGCGAAGGCAAGGACAAATGGGATGATGTACAAAGCTCGACCAGAGATACATTTGCTTCGATGAGAGATGATGCATTAAGCCTAGGCAGTTCAGCCGAAGATACTTTACATAGCTTCCAAAGCTCAGCTGGAAATACGTTTGATAGCCTTGATGATTCTGTAAAAGGAGTATTTGGATCTGACGCTCAACAAAATGTTGAAGAAAATTCTAAACAATTATTCGGCGATGTCAAAAATCAATTTGAGGGTTTCTCATTATCGGCTGATAATAAGTTAGAGGAGATTAAAGCGTCAGCTAAAGATGGAGTAGAAAGTGCCGAAACGAGATTATCAGAGGTCGCCCAAGGAGTAAGAAGCGAGAGTCATGATATAGCGGATGTGGTTGGCAGTGAAGCTGATAAATTTACCAGCAGTTTGAATAATTTGGGAAGTTCCGTTTTCGGTTCTTCAGGCAAAGGTCAGTTAAAGTAATACATTTTTAGGAAATAAGTTATACATATTAAACAATAATAATAACGAATTGTACACCTGTGATGTCGCCTAGGGACATCCTATCGATCCTCTATAAACATAATACTGCCGTTGGTAAAAGATTGAGCGAATTTAGATCCGGCGTTAAGCCTAAATTAGTTTTGGGTATTTCTGGTCAAAATTTCTTTATTCTTGTAAATAAAACTATTTCACGGATTTTATCGCGTTTGTATTTGATTTTTGATTGGCCGAAGTTTCAAACACTACAGCTTTATGGTCACGGGCGGACTGATTTGGACTCGTCTATTATATTTCGTTAGTGGCAATGGGTTCGTTCCCTATTACATAAGATGGAAGAATTACCTGCCAAAAATTTTACATCATCAATCTTGGCATAGTGTATAAAAACTGGAAAAAATTAGTTTTTATTTTAAAAAGTGCATGATATTAATGCGAGGGATGCCACTTTATATAAATTTTCTCAACCATAACACCTGAACTGTAGCTACGATTGTACTAATTACTATACTAGCCTAATTATATTAGTAAAATATGGAATAATAATAATATTTTGACGTGACATCGTCTTATAATTCGATCGAGCCGGCTGCACACACGAAAAAACATGACGATGCGGCGTTACCTCGCTCTGAGGCGTTCCATTTAAGGCTAGATCCATACAAAATATCTATCAAACAAATAAAATTAAAATTTTCTTTTGAAAAATGAAAGCATTCCATCAGTATTTTCTTATGACGGTGTCACGTTCAACTATCGTCAGTAAGCAGACTTTACAGACAACCGATTTTTAATAGTAATAATATTTCCGTGTGGTGACGGAGTAAGAATACAATTCACCACTCTATCTTTCCCGTGGATGTCAAAAGACGACTAAGGAACATAATACGCATATAAACACCTATGCAAAAGAAGAAAACTCGAAAAAAGAACCTATACGAACCTGTCTAACCAGCATGATATAGTAGGGTCAATTTCTTTCCTATTGTGGAGGAGGCTCGAGCGAACAGTGGCACTTATATAAGATAGGATGATGGTGAATAAATATTTCAATTATTTGTTCAGGATTTATGAAGGATTCGAGCACCAAATTACTGGAGTCAGAGAAGGCACAGTCGTCACCATCACCGCAAAAGAAGAGTTCAGGGTAAGAAATAAATTTATATTAAAACATTTCTTTGTGAACGAACATTGTTTTTCAACCTTGAGGATCTGAAAATCTATAATAAATATTTTTATTGCATATTTATGTCTTACGTGTGGTGTTGGAGTAAAAATACAATTCACCCCCCTCTCATCCCCGCGGGTATCGTAAAAGACGATTAAAGAATATGGTATACAAAAACATAAGAAAGAAAAAGAATATTCGACCTAAAACCCTATGCCAATACGTCTTGCTAACGCGGTATAGTAGGTCCAATTCCCTCTCATTGTGGCAGAAGTATAGTAAAAATCGTCAATAAATATGACCAACAAGGTTGTAAAACAATGAAGTAGGTATTTATATCTAGATACACTTGCCATCACAGAACATAGATTGTAAATAATGGCACGCACTTAACTAATCCACAACGAAAATATTTACAAAAGTCATTGTAAAATTATCCTATCGAAGTATTATCACCATTACAATATCTTACCATTCATTTATATTGTAAAACTGTGAAACGTGCATCTGTATTAAAACAAAAAAAGTAGTATTAAAAAAACTTGTTATGATACTTAATATATAATAAAAAAATAATAATAATATTTGCATATTTTAGAAATACTTAGTTTCAAATTTGATGTCACTATAAACCCATACGTCGTTGATTATAGATAAGGGGTCGGCAAATAGTTATAGGTGGGCACCGGATACTGTGGTGTGGAAAATTTTAACGATATCCAGAAAAATACAACAAATGCAAATATTGATGAGTATGTCAGCTTGCAAGTCTGACGTTATCAAGTCTTTTAATTATCTCAATATTTAAAAAATATAATTATGTTGTATTTACAAATAGAAGTCATATTTATACCATAGAAAATTGTCAATATACCCATTGCTTGTATATTTATTTTGTGACAAATCTTACATCTAGACACGCAGTAGCGTGTCAATCTAAGTTCAAGCTAACAGAAAGGCGAGCGTTACAGTGTGTAATATAGATTTATGGGAATAAATGTGCAAAACGTTGCCAAAAAACGGCTGCTTGAATATAGTCTTTTAAAAAGATGTCCTTTTCCGTTCTGTTACTCTTTAAAATGAAAATATTCTTCACGGTTAGTCACACGTTTTACAGTTTTAATATTGAATATAATACACGATTGCCTGCTCTTAACTTCACATGCACGCATTACAGAATACCGAAGCTTAAGAGGAAGAAATAATCGCAGCGAACGAACAGCGAACACGATGTATGATGTAGATATTTAATTTATTATTTATTTATACGCGACCGCTCGACCGATTATGCACCTAATTGTACACTTCACACGACAATCATTGATCTCTTATTTATTAAAAAAGCTAATAAGCCTGAATACGCGCGCTTGATAAATATAGCATGTGTTATAAATAGCGTGTTATTTTATGACATATTAATATATCAAAATAGCGTGTTATTTGTGCTGTCAATATATGTATTTAATTTGTTACTAGAATTTTGTACAGATTACAAATGTTATATTAAATGTGTAAATGAAACGGTCGTGCGGTCGCCCTGAGCACTGTACATGTAAGAGCAATTGTTCCATCGAAGTTAGTAGATCTATTTACAGATGATTTTTAATTTTATATATTTATCGTATCTTTCTTTAAATCGAAATAAATATAAATACCTCGTTAATTTGTAAGCGTCACAACAGCGAACAAGTCTACAGAGATCAGTCATTAATTGTCTGAGATTGTTAATACTTTGCACATTTATCGTAAGAAATTATTTTAATAAACATACCGTTTAATTATAATCGCATTAAGCTACTTTACGACAGGGAAGTACCTTAGTGATTTATCAAGTACATATATATAAAATTAAAAACATCTGTATGACATATTTATAAGATGTAATTGTATAATGTAGGTCTCACACAAGTACTTGTAAGTACATGTTACTATTTCAAATTTCACTTTTTGATTAACAATCTACGGTTTCAAAGAAATCATAATAATTATTAACGTTATTTTACGAATTAACTTTGAAAATGATTAATATATCATAAAATTTTTAACAATTTAAAGTATAAATATAATTTATATAATCATGTCTTGCCTCAATCAATATATATTTTTATAAATAATTATAATGAGTTTTATTAATTTATTAAATGACTACAGATCTGTTTTATTTTTAAATTTTAGATTATGACAACTTTGACACATTTTTTTTTTGTTATAAATATGTGACGATCTGCATTTTAATACTAAATGTTAAGTATTTATGTTAGATATTTTAGATCTGAGTTTCGTGTTGCATAATTTATTTTAATGTTTTTAATTTGTAGAGTTTACACGCTTTGTACAGTGGAACCACAGTTAATATATTCGTTATTGCAACACGCTTTTGTACCGCATGTTGAGATACGCAGAGCGTTAATTGGTAAAGTTATATGCACGATGCTATTTAATTCATCACTTCCCTCATATTAGGTGATGTGAATCGCTGCCCCGCTTGGACAAATATTTATATCATTTCAAACAACTAGTTTTAAAATTATAATCTACCAAAATATATTTAAGTCTGTCGAAAAGTAATGTATGTTCACAACAAATTAAAAATACTACAATTATAAAGTAAGTATGAAATCTAGTTATTTGTACCATTTTTTGTTTTATTAAAATTGCTTTGTGATGTGTGCTTATATGCCCTTTTACGCTCCGCAAAATTTCAACGAGCGATTATATTTTCCTAATATAATCGCTTTGTTATACTATACCTACCTAAATAGATCTGCTAGTGTTATTTTTTTTAATTTTGTTAAAGTTAAAAACACTATTTGTTATTAAGTTAGCGTGTATCTGTCTTATCTATGTCACAAGAGTGTTATAACAAAAATATAATATATAAGTCAATCGAAAATATATAAAAATGTTGTATTGTCTCACTAATAAATAGCTAAGCTGTATATTAAAACAGCATAGCTTGTTGCTTGTGATGCATCTATCTAAGTTGTTATAAATGTATAAGATTATATGAGATCATTCTCCAATAAGTCTTTCATTATTTTATTTATTCACAGTTATAATAGAAATTAAATAGTCAGTTTAATAACTTAAAATATCAATCAAACCATAATTTGATTTATAATACAAATGAAAAAGATCCCGTGATAGAAATGAAATTATTATCAAAAGCAAGTAGCATATTGTTTTTATATTCCAAACTTCTGTATGTTACAAGTTCTATAACTCATCACATCGTAATGACTTCACTAATCAACTTCAATTATCTCTATAATAAAATAGTAATTCGAATAAATAAAAACAAGTGTTGTCTGATTAAATCAAATCGATATTTTTAAAAATTTAAATTCATGTGTTACATTCTTTTATAAATTAACAATCCATTCATAAATGAGAAAAACCTTGATGTGCAAGAAGATCTTTAAAAATAATAACGCGTTATTTATTATGTCTTATTAGCGTTAAAATTGCTACCACTTTACACCCTGCACCAAATTGCACGTATGTTATTTAATATGTTTTATACCTACATGTTCATACAGCTATTTTGTATTATGTTGCATTCCACTTCATCTTGGTAAGTTATCTATTATTATTTTTTATTGCCTATATCATTAGCTCTTTGTGAAACCCTATTGCTTATTAAAAAACTAAAGTTTTAAATTATTTTTCTGTGGTTATTTATTGAGAAATTGTCTATTAAAATATACATCTATTATTATTTTCATATCGTTTACTGCAATCTATTCACGCATGTTTTATAACCTAGAATATTTCGTTTTTTTTTTTCATGTTTTATGTTTTTTTTATATCAAATAACAATTTTTAGCATTTGTAAATTTTGAGTAAATGCATTCAGTAAATTTAAATAATCCGTATAAACATTTTAATACAATAATTCTCAACGAGCTAATGAAATATTTAACTACGCTATAAATATTATATATTTTTATGTTTCAGCTTTTTCTCGAAACTTCGGCGCAATCATTGAAGAACAAGAACATCACTAATCTACTCCAGACAACATAACGATATTGTAGCTCTGTTTAAATATAACCGCTTATATGTCAATTTCAAATTAAATAATACATAATTGTATTATAAATCGTTTGTCTTAATAAAGACACTGAATATTTTTTTTTTTTATTATGCCTGGTGGCAAACGAGCAACGTAAGTGATACTGCCGCTGATTGATAGGCTGCTGTCTAATGTGAAGAAAGTGATGGGAGTGTCAATACGTGCTATGAGATTTGGTGATACTGAAGGCATCACCAAAACCCGCACGTAAACGCCCTCACAAAATTAGGCTTCCAGCTCTCTCGCTCACCTATTGAAGTCCAGTAACAAAATGCTACTACTCAGACGTCGATTTTCTGCGAGAATGTGGTACTACCCCGGATAGACCGGCCCGGGGTTGTCGGCAGTGTGCTCCTACCACAAATATTTTTGGTATTTAATCGGGGCGTATTAAAATTAATAAATTTTAAACTTCTTTTACGATCGACAATATTATTATTTATAGGTCTTATACGATAAATGACACTCTACGTGTGTATTTTACGTAGAGACAGGCTGGGATACGGTTAGTATAACTCAGCTTTCGTAACGAATATGGAAGCAGGCAGGGGCGTAGCTACCGCAGTATCAATCGTATCAATGATACCGGACCCCTAGACTGTGAGGGACCCAAGTCATCTAAGTAAAACTTCCTAAAATGTTGTAATGATCAATAACATTTTTGAGACTAACTTTATTTAAAAATTCCATTATCATTTGTTTATTGCTTCTTATAAAAAAAAAACCTTTGGATCCTCTAACACATTTTGATACAGTGCCCGTCTAAGGCAAGCTATACCACATGCAAAACTATCTTTTTATTAGTCTCGTAAAATTGTCCTTATAACATTATGTTCAAGCGGTTATATTTGAATTACAGTATTGTATGTAGTTATTAGTTTATGAGACGTTGTACGCAACAAATGTAATTATTGACTCAATATAAAATTATTGCAGTTGTAAAGTAGATATATATATATATATATATAAGGACGGGATATGGACGACAAATCTATACTTATATATTTTCAACTGAAATATTTATTTCTAATACTAGAAAGCCATTATAATGTTTTATTTCTATAAAAAAAAATCATTCGCTTCTCCATTCGTGAAGCTAATAAACTAATGCAAAGATTAACTTCAAACTTTATAATTATTATAAAGATAAGGAAATAAGTATTTCAATGTTACGTGCATAACTGTATCTATCTAATATTACGTGCATTAACGACACAGCAAATGATGTCAGTTTACTTTTTACAATAGAAATTTAAATATGATTCAGTTCAAATCCCAATTTATTGAAACTCAAATTTATATCTTAATATATATAAATTACGTGTCACGTTGTTTATCCGCGATGGACTCCTAAACTACGTAACCGATTTTAATCAAATTTGCACACCGTGTGCAGTTTGATCCAACTTGAAAGATAGGATAACTTACATCTTAATTTATAGTCGCAATATTATTTTATTGCAAATTATTTGTATTACCTATATATACCCATTATTTGACATTCACAATTATCTGTTAACTCCAAACGATTTTAACAGATGGCGATATCTGTTGACTGGATTGAGTAATTAATTAATATATGGCGCTGCTATGTCAAACCTGTCAAACGTGTCATATACGATTTTAACTTGCTTTTTTACATAGATGCCATTTGTAAAAAAATATGACGACCTCCATGACAGATGTTCTCCTACAGTTCCACTTAAATAGTTTAATAAAATGTAATATAACAAAAATATTAGCCACAGCAACGCGTGGCCGGGTCTGCTAGTTAAATATATATAATCATATTAAATTTTGTCGTCCTATCCAAGAATTCTTATACAACAATAGTTAGGCGAATGAATTCCAACAAAATGTGTTCCTTATTATATTAATTTGCTTTATAGTTACAGTCTTATAAGCTCTATAGAAAAATTAAATTGTAAGTTTTAAAAACTTTATAAAATTATAATTCTATAGAGTAAAAATAAATATTATTGTAGGTAAGTAGCTAGTGGCTACTGGTAAACCCTTTGACGGTGAAAACTTTTACTCAAAAATTACGTTAAGATATTGTAAGAAATCCTGCCGAAATTATAATTTATTTTCATCTAAATGAAATTTAAAACTGAATAGGTCTAGAGGTGCTTATAATGGTGGTCATGAAAATTCATGAAAATATTAAGTACAATCTAACAGTTCCCAACGATATGTCCCAACCAGTGTAGTAGGAATAAAAATATATAAAAAACATTTAGTATTACAAGATTTTGAATAACGCAAATAGTAGGTACGTTTATACCGTACAAAATAACTCCGTGTTTTATTTTAAAAGTGAAACTTCTTATACGCTCTGAAATTATGACCCGCAACTTTTTATGTGACGATAAGGATAACTACATTGCGTAATTACGCGTAACAGTAACATACATTGAGGTAAGGCTCTTTTCTCACGTACCTACTTGAAAAGACGTACGACACTTATTGTTTTGCAAAAAGTTTTATGAGCTGCTAAAGAATTTGAAAAGTAAAACTTTAAGTATATTATCATTTAAGCAGTATCTATTTCTTGAGTTTGAACTATGGTGGTGCTGAATGGGTAGGTGGAAATTGATATCAACGTATTATCACTACGCCTAAATATTTGCACCTTTTATATAAAAAATATTATTTTATGTCATAATAAATGACCAGTAATATTAAGAATTTTATTTGTGTAAACTTAATGGTGATTTACTGTTGAGATATTGCCACAGAATCAATATTTTTTTTTGTGTAAACCTATTGAAAATTTTTTGAAATAGTCTATTATTTTAAAACGAAACAAACCAAATACTAGGGATGTTATGGAGCTCTGTAAACGTAACCGAAATTATCGAATATCCGGAAAGAATATATAATAACCGAAACCCATAATAAAGTTTTGGATAATTTCGGATAGGGTTAGTGTCTTATATGAGACAGATTATGACAGGTTTTCTATCTACCAGCTGACTTGACAGCCTAAACATAAGCCTCTCTAAAGGGAAATAATGCACTGACCACCACAATTAGATAAATCCTTTTACAATTCCCTAAAAAACGAATATCCGTAACCGAAACTATCTAAAATTGTCGGATAATTCGATTTCATACCCGTAATCGTTATCGATGAATGTTCGAATGACGAATCGATCGAATGTTCTTTTAATATCTGTAACCGTATCCAGATCCAAAACTTCATATCCATAATATCCCTAACATTATGCAGTAATTATGATAGCACAGCTGATAATTGTTTAATTCATCGGCACATGTTTTTTTTAATAGACTACAATTCAATGCGATTTGGATTTTGTATTACATTCTGTTGATGCTATTCTGTTGTCTCCCAATTAAATCAACTGATAAAATCCTTATTATCTGCATATACCTTCACGTCAATGTAACATTTGTGATTCATTGTAAAACAAAAAAAAATATATTGTCTATTCTCATCTAAATGTTATCTATATGTAGATATATGCTTTGAACTAATATAATGGTTATACCATGTAACGTTATGTTTAATTGGATTTATTAAATGTTATTTGCATTTTATGTAAGCAATAAGTTTATGAATCGTTCAAAATTTTTATCTATGTTGTGTGTTCCAATTGAATAGGACTGTCATGGACACCTGATAATCCTATTCTTATTAATACTGTATTCTATGTGTAAACTTTAAGGTTCTAATGTCTTCGATCAATGTAGGTGTGTAATTTTTAATTGAAAATATTTATGTAAAATTTTATGTAATCTAAAATTATTAACTGTAATTTTTAATTATGTTTTAATTTTAGTTATTTCTCTTGAATTACGCAATGTATTGTAAACGTGCTACAATATAAAAGTTAATAGAATAATAATTATTACATATGATATATTCATGATAAATTATACAGGAAATTTACAAACATCATCAAATTAGCATCAATGAAATATCTAACAGAGTCGTAGCAACCGCCATATAGTGACACCGGGCCCCTAGTCTATAGGGGCCCCGAAACATTTATATGCAAGCAAAATTCCTAAAATGTTATAATGATTAATAACATTGAGAGCTAACTGCTGGGACAACCATTTTATTAATAAATCCTATTATTATTTGTTTTCTTGTTATTTTTTTAAAAATTTAACTTTATCCCTAGGTCCTCAAATACATTTTGATACAGGGCCTGTCTAAGGTAGGCTACGCCACTTATACTTAACTAATCTTAAAATGTACTGCAGTCATGCCTATCAGTTCTTAATTGTATAATATTCTTTTTGTGTGAAAAAATTATTGCGTAATTTCAGAGAAACATAGAATCTTATAACTAGAACTCCTGAATAACAACTTATTATTCTGTTACACTTTTCGATATGTTTGATAAAAACAATTATTTTCGAATTGCAACTGACCTATATAAATATGATAAAACGTACTGTGATGCCAAATATGAAGAAATACGTGTAAAGTTGACATAAATTTTGTTAATTTATTGATAGAGTTTATATGTTCAATATATTAATTGCTTTTTTAGTACATAAATAAAAAAATATTTAAAATAAATTGTATTTATTTAAACCTAGATAATCGAGGTGTGCGAGGTGTCCATATGGTGACGGAGTAAGAAAATAATTAATCAGCCTCTCTTACCCGTGGGTGTCCTAAAAACCGAGTAAGGGATATGATATGCACGAAATATCTATGCTAGAGGAGGTAAACTCGATGTAAAACCCTATTCCAACATGTCTGACCAGTGCGGTATAGTAGGTCAATTGCCCTCTCATTGTGGTGGATGGTAATGGTAATGAGTCAGACAAAGCTGTGATGTTTCATTTATTTATAACCTTACAAAGTGTATTGTTAAGATATTTACGATCCACTATCATGGGTTCGATGCCCACGCAAAAGAATACTTTCGGCATCCATACATTTTTTCTGTGTTGTCCCGTGTGGTGACGGGTTAAGAATACAATTGCGTCCACCCCTTGCTTACCCGTGGGATTCATGAAAATAGGGAATATGCATGATATATTTTTATTTTTTTTTAAACGTTTCTACTAGTTATTACATTACTAGAAATAAATATAACACATCCAAAATATAAACCATTACGCTAAAAAAAATTTTAAAAATCGCCATTATTTATGGGCGATGTAAACGCGACTACTTCGGCGCGCGTATTCTGTGACTTCAGAGTACTCGACACTCGTACAAGTTGCTAAGGGCTGTTGATATTTTTATAAATATCGTTTTTCGACATATCGATTTTACAATGTATCAATATCGGGGTTCGCTATATCGGAAAAATATCGATAAAAATATCGATTTTTTTATTATTATTACGATTATTAAATATATTATATCTCATTTACCTTGCAGCTTTTATTCCTCCGAGTTTAACAGACATTAAATCTGAATTAGACGCGAAATATGTTCTCATCATACACACGTCTATTTTAGGAAGATTATCTGACTATACTTTGACGAAACCGGTTTCAGTCATTGTAATAAGACTTATTCACAAGATTAATACTTGAACACAGAAAACTAATAACTTATGAAATAACTGGGTAACAATACAAAATAATTAGGTATGTGACTTGGAGGGAAAAAGTCGATTTTGTAATTATCGATTTTTTGTTCTTTAAAATAAATCGATTATAAAATAATCGATTAATTTAAAAAAAATCTATTGTAAAATTATCGCTTAATTTAAAAAAAAACGATTTTAAAATAATCGATTTTTTGTTCTTTAAAATAAATCGATTATAAAATAATCGATTAATTTAAAAAAAATCTATTGTAAAATTATCGATTAATTAAAAAAATAGATTATTAAATAATCGATTAATTAAAAAAAAAACGATTCTAATATAATCAATTTTTTTCTCCCAACAGGATTATGATAACTTTTTTTTTAGGAAATGTGAGCTTTATTTCCTAACATAGTATGATGAATTTTGATTGAATTTCGAATAATAAAAAATCGATTAATAATCGACTTTTATTATTGTGATAATCGATTGTAAAAATCAATTATTAATCGATAATTTTTTGTAAAAATCGATTTTTATAAAAATTGATTACGTTTTCACATCCCTAAAAATAATCACTAGAAACATAGAAACAGCAACTTGATATCACAAGGTACTCCTCCTATCCAAGGTTCAAGGAGTGCTGTTCATAAAATATCGATATGTCAAAATATTTCAAATGTCAAAATATTATTATTTAAAAATATCGATACTTAATACTGAACTTTTTTTGACGATAATAAAAAGTACGTATCGAGGGTCGATATTTATTTGAATAAATTTGGTGTTTTATCTTTTCTTCTAAAGTATTTATTCTACAAAATCACCGTAAACTCAATCTACTGTAGAAGCGCTGGCGTGAAACTGATGATCAGTTATCACTTACTCCTAGAATTTGATAAAAAAAAGCTCGGCACGGCAACCCCGCAATGAACGAGGTTAAAGAGTGGTCATAGGGATAATATCGAAATATCAATATTTTTTTCGTTATAACGAACTCCAATATTGATGTATTTAAAAATATTGATATATCGAAAAACTATTTTTTTTTAATATAAACAGCCCTAACTAGAAGACTCGGGAGTCACGTGTTCAAAACGTGACATCATAGTATTCCAACCAATGCGGTGCGTTTCAGAAATTTTGCGCGAATCTCAAAAAAGGCACTTTTTGATAATTAAATTTAATTATTAAATAATGATAAAATTCAAAAATAATTGTATAGGTACGTTCTTTAAGCAATAAAGATTACAAATAAAAATAATTTGTTCATTTTGGAGTTTCGTGCATATTCCCTATTGACTAACAGCTGCCAAGCGTGGCAATGAGTGTAGAATGAATTAGATGGACTGAAAACTTGAAGCTTACCTTGTAGTCGTTGCACTTTGTGGGGAAACATGAGGGAGACGTACTTTCAACAAAGTAAGGCGATAGGTTGAATGATGATGATGAATTTTATGTTTATAGAGTCCCCGCAATACAAGGATTATTTCCTTAATGCAGGGTGTTGCTTTATAAAAAAAAAGCGTGTGTACAAACAAAATACGCATGGCAGAAGTGAAACTTCTTTATCCTTTATCTCATTCTCTTGCCGGCTGAATCCTATTTATGTGTTTATGTCTCTATGGACTCGCTTTTTCGTTTCATCGAGTTTGAAATCACAACGATTCTAAAGAAGTTCCACTTCAAAAATTAGTTCATGATGTATGACTAGCTCATTATATAAGCGAATTTATCTATCACTATTGGACATAGACCTCCTCAAGGCGATATTGTCATAATAGTACCCTTGGCAGTCAGGTATCACAATTGTCGTCATAAGTTTCTCCGGCAATGTGATTGAGGGGAGTAATAGGCGCTCTAGTAACTCGTGATTGTATGCTTGCTTGTCCAGCCATATTTTCTTTTAATATTTGTACTCAATTTTGAAAAGATATATTCTGAAGGGTATCACACTGGAGCTAATAGGTACTATTTGTGTCTATACTTACAATTTTATTTAAAAACTAAAAGAAAATGACATCCCGCTGAGTTTTTGCCGGATCTTCTCAGCTTGTGGCCATAGCATTACGATCCTGTGGTAGATAATTGGATTGTTTCAAACGACGTGTAAATTTGAAAATATGTAAGTGTATGAGCACTTAAATATTTTCAGAGGTCTTATGTAGAATACATAATTTGATTTAATTACAGTAGTGGATATGGCAGCAATAAGCTGTGTGGTAGCGGCTTCGAATACTACCAACCCTTGCTTTGCTCGTGGGTGTCGTAAAAGACGACTAAGAGCCCTAGATTGACCTGGACCAACTCCATCTGGTACCATTTGGGTCAACGATTACATTCCCAAGGAGGGTTGACGTCAGGCAGGCGGCCGGTCATAAAAGTCATTGCCGAAACTTTTTGCAATATGTCAAAACAGATGAGATATTGCGTCGATCCCAAGTAATTGGGATAAGAGCAAGATGATGATGATGATGATGAGTGGATATGGCAGCAACACGTAAATGCACTGCAATTTTCATCGAGTTGTTACAAGATCTACATAGATCTTATAGCAAACTACTCCAGACGTGACTAACAAAATGTCGAGCTCGTTTCGCCAGAGATCGCACTCCCAGAGAATGTGATGAGATTATTCATATCCGTGGAACATTGACATAATGGATGTCAGGATACGATTAATCTACACCAATAAATAAAATTGGAGTTGTTTGTAATGTCAAATTAATAGGCTTTTTTCATGCTCACACGATTATTTGCACGACACCTATGCCTAAAATAGCAATTAAAAAATTTTTGTCTGTCTGTCTGTTTGTGCCGGGTAATCTTCAAAACGGCTGGACCAATTTCAAAAATTCTTTCACCAATGGAAAGCTATAATATCAGGGAGTAAACTAGGCTATATTTTATCCCGGTATTCTCACGGGAACGGGAACTACGCGGGTAAAATGACTATAACCTATAACCGAAGCGAAGCGAGGGCGGGTTGCTAGTAGAAAAGGTTTTCTTTTAAAATTGCCATTGCCAGTTAGAAATTGCGCTACACAATTGTCAATCTCCAGCCACACCTCTAGGCGCTTATCGATGCAACGAGATAAATAGATATAAATGACAGCCTTGCATCAAGGCCGTCATCTTCTGTTTGGACTAGGGGTGTTAGCCTCAGATGGCTGTTACACCCTTACTTGTACCAGTGGCGAGTGCAGAAGGCTGTCAAGCCAAAAAAAATTAAGCAGCGGCACTGTAAGGCATCCCGGTGGGTACGTACCTCGGCTTGAGACATTGCTGAGAGCAATGTCGGCATTCAAATGTTAGATTCATTGGTTATTGCGCAACATGGTTTCGCCTCTCAACCGCGAGAACGGAACCGCATATTCGTTCTATCCTCGCCGGATGTGTAAGCTAAAGTGATCTCGTCAGAAGCGTTAATGATTTTGTTGTTGGGCTTGCCGAGAACAAATCTCGATCAAGGAACCTTCGTGATTTGGGACGGGCGTAGTTGGTAGCGGCGCGACGTGAACATACCGCGTATAATTACCGATGTTTACGCGACATTTTAATTAAAACAACTTTTACGGTTTTTATAGCGTTTGTTTTTAATTTTGTGATTGCCCGACGTTTCGAACACTATGAACGCCGATGATGTTCGAAACTAGTGCCGAGTATGGACACTATAGCGCCGAGCATAGAGACTATAGTGCCGAGCATGGCACTATAGTGCCCATATTGGTTCTGGGGTTTTCAACGAGGCGTACCTTAAAAACATGGACAGTTTCCACGAGCCTATTGTTCATATCGTGCGAAGATTCGCACTCGACTAGAAATTGGAAGCGATTGTGTAGCTCGAATTGAAAGTCTTCAGAGTTCTAGTATTAAATAGAGGGTAAATAGATTCATCAAGCAAGTGGATTAAAAAATCTCTTTGATGTAACGTAGAGGATGCTTTAATGTAAAATAAAATTAATAACGATATGTATTCTCATTTATTCTCAGGTAACATTCATAGTAATTATAGATATAAAATCTGATTTGAAAATTAACAATTAAACCTCTTGATATTAAATATAACATATTTGTTAATTGATCTACCGGACAATACTTATTAAGGTATATGCATGATTATAAAAATAAAATGTTTTACTTTGGTTTGCAATACTGCAACGGCTAGCTAATACTACAATTTTATAAAACAGGTTTATTTAAGACTTACAATTTCATATCGTCGTGCCTAAAGTAAAAAAAATATATTTAGACATGAGTTCCATGAAAACTAGAGGGTGAGAACTCTTGACATACAATAGCGGGTATATATGGAGACACAAAAACTTCACATAGTATGGCTACGCTACCTCACCCTCACATGAAATCGTTTAACCAAGGTTGATAACGTAATAGAAAGATTATGAAGGCAAAAATAAATAATATTTGAATTAAATAAAATTACATGCATATACCCCTCACATAAAAATCAACAGATTCTATAAATATAATACGTAGGGTACTAACAATACAAATTTTAACTTCCTACAATTAATTTTGGACAAAACAATAGCCCCCCCATATTAAAAATGACTATACGTATACTGTCGTACTAAGTAAATTACTACGACAACATACGTCAAGCCGGTTATGGTAAATCACTTATGTTCACTGCGAGAGTGACGTCATGACCTTAAATGTTACAGTGACAATGACGCCATGACATTAACTACTGTGGGAATGGCGCCATAACAGTGACTACTGTGAGAATGATGCCATGACATTAACTGCTTCTGTGGTGAGAATGATGCCATGACATTAACTGTTTCTGTGAGAATGCCGCCATGACAGCAACTGCTACTGTGAGAATGACGTCATGACGTTACGTAATGTAACTGTACGTTTATACGTACAGTAAACCATCAATCAATTGCATCACACTAACGAATATACTTTTTATGAATACCTTATATCTTCTAATTTTCAAAAGTCGTTACGTGACCAATATTTTTTTTTTGTAATATATTTTTATTTGTTATTCCAATAAGAATAGCACATAATCCAAATTTACACATTACAAGCAACAAAAAAGTAAATGACACTATTGACTTTGTCTAACTTTTGGCTAAGCCGCTTAGAATGAAGAATATGAACTGCACATCCATTTACACGATTATATCGAGAACAAACACGATTATTCGATATTAATAATGGCAAATGTATTCAATATGGTTATGCCTTCAAAGAAAATTACTACTAGCCACCGTCATAAACTAAATTTTCTAAGTTGATACTAATAACACGCTAAGATTGTATGTTTTTTTAAATAAAAATTTAATATTTCTTCGTAAAAATATATTATAGTTTCCAAACATTGAATATATAACAGGAACACGGTGTATTTGTAAAATATAAATATGTCACACTTATACTATTTTTCACCAATAATCCCTAAAATTTATGTGTCCTCTAAGTTATAAAGGACACATAAAACGAATGATATTGTTTTTATATTCATTGATGTTGTATAGAATTATAATTACAAGTAGTTGTACGCAAAGCGATACCTATAAATGATATGTGACTGATATAGTGTCATATGTATACGCCTTAGGTGTTACCTAAAGTTTAGGGATTGTTGGTGATAGTGTGCAATACTCTATATAGCCACGTACCATATATTACAGATATCCCCTTGTAATATAATAAACATATCAAATTTTAGGTACTTTAGCACCATATTATATGGAATGTTTATACTTATATTAATATAAGGCACGTCTAAGTGTTATCACAAAGTGCTTAAATTGACAATTTACTATAATTATTTAAAGTAAAAAAAACAATATATTCATAAGGCACGTTCATAAAAACTTAATTAAAGTGCATAATGTCAGTCGAAATTAATATGGAGTCTAAAAATTCTTATATACAGAGTATGTTTGCTTTCAGTTTTGGTTTGATTAAAATTATAACCACTTTCGAGATAGATCACATAATCAAATGCAATGAGATCGGATTCGCATCAAATTTTTATATCTCAAATATTTGTGTTACAATGTCAGCTATTAAATAAAAAAAAAGTATTAATTTCGACCCATGGTGATACAAAATCATGATTATAAAATAACTATTATAATAAAATTATTGCCAATTATACAATATAAATTTATAATGATAATAATATTTTTCCGGTACAACACTATTAAATACTCCGTGTGGTGACGGAGTAAGAATACAGTTCACCACGCATTTCTTGTCCGTGGATGTCGTAAGTCGATTAAGGGATATAAATTCAGATAACATCTATGCTACCGAGTTGAGAGCCCTTAGCGCTCACCCATAGTCCGGGCTAAACTTATCACAAAACAAAAGACCTGTTTGACAGTTCACGCTCAAGAAGTTTTCTATTTTTTACTGATCGAAATGTTTTGAAGGTACCTAATTACATTTTTCATTGACGAGTACCGCCCACTGGGCTAAGTGCTGTGGCATAACGATTTTTCATATTGTCCACAGACTATTAATAATCGTTTAAGTAAAATTAAATCGATCAAGATATATTTTTTAAGGCGGACTCGTACTCGGCCGGTGTTATTAATTTTAATACTAGTATTTAGACCTTACTGAAAATTCGAGATGTCAATATTGACAATATGAAAGTGAAATAATATATATATATATATGGGTGACGATAGCTCAACTGACAATTTTGGCTTAAGAAAATGATTGACTGAAGATTCACTTTTTCGCGATATTTTTGTGATCGAGTGAATGTTATTGTAACACAAATATTAAATGATAGAAAAATGACCCTTCGTAACATTGTATCATTTCAAAATACCTACAATATCCCAGTTTAAGTAAAATTCTCAAATCAGAACTTTAATCCAATGCACTTTACATATTCAAATCGATTGTATACTCGTGCAAACTTGAATCAATTTATCGTATCGAGTATTATGATTCATCACTAATTACATCGGTAAGACCAAATGTCAAAACGGGCCTCGTATTTTGTGACAACTATAAGCTGTGAAAGCCATCTGCGGCTAACAGCTATACACACACACACAAAAAAAAACATCTATGCAAGAGCAAACTCGAAATGAAACCCTATACCAACCCGTCTGACCAGCATGGTAGAATATCTTTTCTTATATTTTACCTATCTTCTCTTGCATAGATGTCATATGCATATTATATTCCTTAGTCGTCTTTTATGATATCCACGGGCAAGATAGGGAGTGATGAATTCTATTCTTACTTCGTCAGCACACGGAAAATTAATTAACGGATTTAATTTACCATCGGCCAAACAATTTTTTGCTAATTGAAATAATAACAAAAGTATACAGTGTGCATTCATAGTATGATATTCATAATATAAATTTATAGAAAATCAGATAACTTCTCGTGTTAAAAATATATTTGTAAATACTTAAATATCTTTGTAAAATAATATCAAATGCGATTACCACATAAGTAATTATGATATTTTTTTTTGTATTTTATTGTTCGTATTTGATTTTTACTTTGTCATACCGTGACCATGAACACATTCGAAAAGTTGGCAAAGTAAAAATTAAATATGTACAAACGCGACAGAATCTGTTCAATTACTTCTTTTTCCATACGTAATTTACGTCAAAAATTGCATACACATCAGAATTATTGAAAGGTACAATATAATAGAAAGCATATTATATGCTATTATAGACTAAATACATACATATTATTTTCTCAAATTATATGGCAGGAGGAAGAAATTACTTACAGAGATGTATACGTCTGTCCTAACAATAAAATATTCTGAATCATTCAAACATATAATACGATTTAGTTATAAATCATACAATTAATACTGACGATGAGGGTGACTTTAGCTCATACTAACGAATACGTTCAACGTTAAAAGCAATTATTAACATATCGACGCTTGAAAGGCAAACATAACTAAGCGACAAAAAATAAATACAAACGGTAAATGAGTTATATACATCATTGGAATCGTCAGATTTTTTCTGCGTCGTAAACGACGATTAAAATCCAGTTCCAACAGATTAAGTTCCAACGCTCTACGACAAGTTGAATGTCGCTAAGATATTGCGTGATTTTCGTATAAACGTGAAACTTTTTCTTACTAACCGCCTAAAAAAATACTGTTTTAAGGATAATGGGTAGTTAGGAAATGTTAAGAATTGCACGTATTAACTTATTCAGATTTTCATGAATTTGCTCTTTCAATTACTTGCATTTGTATAGTTTTACTTGTTTTGGAATCTCTCTTTGGAACCACTTAGTATATTATACCCATAAAGAATAATTGTACTTTGTATAGTTATATATTTTAACTTGAAAACATATTTGGTAACATTATCACTTATAGATTTTGACCTGAAAAAAAACAGAATAATATTGAAACTTAGATCTTTTTACTTCATAATATTTTTTATTAATTATGTCGCATAGATAGTTTTACTCGATTCACTCGGATGGTTAATGATGTCCGTAAAGTGATATTTTTTTATTATCAACATTTTTTACTGTATTTTTTATAATTTATTTTAATTTTCAAGCATTTAACACAACAACAAAAATAATGAAATAATATTTAGATAAATTTATCTGATTATTATGATTCATTAGATTACTTTAGACAAATATACCCGAATCTAAACGGTAAATTGTGGCCATTTATCTAATTTTACTTGTTACTTCAAACCTTTCAGTAATAGCTTAGATAATTTTACAAGCTACTTCAAATCTTTTAGTGATAGCTTAGATAATTTTACGTGCTAATTCAAATCTTTTAGTGATAACTTATATAATTTTACATGTTTATCAAATGAAGTAAATTTTATCGATACGACATAAACTGCGGTATATAAAAATGATAGACACTTTATTTCAATAACTTGGATTGACAAAAATAAACTATTTCAATCTCTGTTAAAATTATTTCAATGTGACGCTTGGTTTCGTTTATAAGATATTTTTCAAAAGTTTTAGGTTTGCCTTTTAAAGCGTCGATATAGTTACAAGAAATTGCATTTGAAAGCAAAATCTTTTCTATTGATTCTTCTATTTATATTTAAAATTTGCCCCAAGCTAAAGTCAACCTCGAAACAAACAGCTTAGTCGTCATACATATTTCCATTAATGGTTATATCTTATATTTTAAAACTTTTAGCCTACAATTCAGCTTGTAGCCGCTCCAGAACGTGGCAATATCCCCGAAGCTTTCGTACAAAAGGATAAAATTTACCCCAAGCTAGAGTTACCCTCGAAATCGCTTAGTCCTCATACATAGTTCCATTAATGGTTATATCTTATACTTTAAAACTTTTAGCCGACAATTCGGCTTGTAGCCGCGGTATTCCAGAACGTGGCAATATCCACCTAAGCTTTCGTACAAAAGGGTAAAATTTACCCCAAGCTAAAGTTACCCTCGAAATTGCTTAGTCCTCATACATATTTCCATTAATGGTTATTACTTTTATTTTCATATTTTAGACTACAATTCAGTTTGTAGCAGCGGTACTTCAGAATGTGGTAATAGATTATATCCCTGAAGCTTTCGTACAAAAGGGTAATATTTGCCCCAAGCTAAAGTTACCCTCGAAACCGGTTAGTCGTTAATTAATAACTACATACTACATTTTATTCAATTTATACATTACTGTCTCACTATTATTACGTATATTACCTAACAATTTATTCGAGTCTAAATATATAATATTTTATAATTAAATTATATCTGCAATTACGAAATTCTAAATATAATAATTTATATTTTGCACTATACTTCTCGAATCACACTGCGTCGTTCACGACGCCATCTTGTATCATATTTCGAATAAAATAATAACACAATAAAATTAAAAATCTCTTTAAAATTCTTTAAAAAATCAAAATTAACATTTTAATATCGTAATATGCATTTATTCTAACATATGCAATGATATTTCGACATATTTAAAAAAATCAATTGCAATGTATATATATCTATATATATATCTTTATGTATAAAAATACATAAAGATATATATATATAGATATATATATATAGATAAAAATCTATATATATATATATCTAATGTATATCTTTATATATACATAATTCTTCTAAACATGTGTATGACTGAACTCCTAAACGGCTGGGCCGATTTTGATGAAATTTTTGGTGTGTTCTGGTGAATCTCAAGAAGGGTTTAGATTAATAATTAGACTCAGTGGGTGGCACTAAGGTTGACTTCAAGGCATTATATTTTAATATGCACAGAACAAAATCTGTTGGCTTAACTAGTTTAAACCTCACCGACTATTAGCTGAGGAATCCAAGGCGGAATCACTATTCTCTTTGTCAAACTTTATATGACTATCACAGTCTAAATAATCCATATCGGTTAAATCACGTTTAATCAACAAATATGGCGTTTTCTTAATCTGTTTCTCCTTTAAACACTTTGGTATGAACTGTTTGTACTCCATCAAATATTCTACAATCACCCTTTCAAAGAATAATGCTAAAACAAAATGGAATGAAGCAATTGCTAATATTATATAAGACAATAATGAATCTTTAGGCATTTGAAGTTGAAGAAACTTCGCTATCCAATGCGCTGGGGTAACCGTTATATAAACGCATATGGCGATCATAATAATTATACTTATCATTAGTTGTTTGTTTGTTACGATTGATTTCCTATAAGGCGCTCCGTGACTAAACACTATAGCTAATATTATATATTGAAACATCGATACGGCGTAAATAGCGTAATTTTCCCAGCATTCGTAGGCTTCGTCACCATCGTAAGTATGCCTGACATACCAGGGGAAATTGGTTAACGCGTAATAACTCAAATATTGGCCTACAGCTATCAAAGTCAATTGACCTAGTATTGAGAATAATGGTATTAACCCCAAAAGTGATGTTAGGGGTGGATTTTTACATAATTTACCAGTATAAGCTTCAGTCATACCGAAGAAGAATGCGAAATTCACTATTAAAGCGAGATCGATGAAGAGGAATTCGAAATCTGTGAGATTACTATCGAAGTAGTAGAGGAATGCTACAGAGAAGAATTCCGCTAGAGAGTACGCAACCATGAATTTAAAAACGCCGAAGGACGTTGAAAGAGCAGCACGTCCCTCGCGGAGTACGCGCGATACGCAGACGATGTCAGGATCTGCGGCTGTGAATGGCGCAGCGACACTACTTTCCAACTCCGATAATGATATTCCCGTATGGGCGGAGCGTAGAGCTCCGCAGTCGTTCGCACCGTCGCCGCACATACCTGTTAAATAAAAAGGATATAAATAAATTATTTTTATACGAAGGTATAAATGAAGACCCATAAGTCCATTGATATCCGGCGGTGGACTTAGGCCTTCCTTTTTTTGTGGTAATTTATTGTCTGAAATCGGCACGGAAACGTGGTCCCTAAATGAAGGCCTCATAACAAGGCTCAAAGTCGTTTAGCGTGTTATGGAGCGGGCTATGCTCGGGATTTATTTGCGAGATAGAATCCGGAATACGAAAATCGGCAGAAGAACGGGTGTAACCGACATAACACGAAGAATTAGCACGCTGAAGTGGCAATGGGCTGGCCACATCGCTCGACGAACCGACAGCCGCTGGGGAAGAAAGGTTCTCGAGTGGCGACCACGCATCGAACGACGCAGTGTAGGACGCTCCCCACCATATGGACCGACGACCTGGTGAAAGTTGCTGGGCGTCGTTGGATGCAGGTGACACAGGACCGCACTCTGTGGCGTAACATGAAGGAGGCCTACATCCAGCAGTGGACGGTGATAAGCTGAAATGATGATGATGATTGTCTGAAAATTTTCCGTGTTGTGACGGAGTAAGAATACATTTCGCCACTACTACGACTAGAGGATATAATAAGCATATAACATCTGTGAAAGAGAAGGAAAACTCGAAACAATACCCTATCATAATACGTCTGACCAGTGTAGAATATTAGGTCAATTCCAATTATGGAGGAGGCCTAAGCCCAACAGTGGGACATGGCTGAGATGATGATAATTGTCTGAATACATCCAGCCCAAACCGTCCGGGGTGATGAAAGAGCGGCGCACAATCCCGTAACCAATCGTATTCGCTCCCCATTGGACTGACCTGACTGGTACTAATTGCATAATCTGAAGGCACGCGCTTCCCTAGGGTAAGCCATAAAATTTATTGCAATCATCATCATTTCAGTTCATATATGGGCTCGAGCCTCCTTAACAATAGCAGGGATATTGACTTACAATACCACGTTGGTCAGAGGTGTTGGTATAGCTATAGGGTTTATTTCGAGTTTTCCTTCTCTTGCATAAATGCGGAATTGTAACTCTTATTCCATCACCACACGGAATAATGGGCAGAAATATCAGTTTTTTTTACTGAAAACGGTGGCAAACGAGCAAGCAGTACACCTGATGGTAAGTGTTGCTGTCGCTCATGGACCTTTGCTAGGCCGCTGCCTACCGAGAAGAAAGTAAAGGGAGTGTGAATGCGTGCATTGAGGTTCGGTGAAACTAAAGGCAAAACACGCCAAGACCCTCAGAAAATTGGGCTTCAAGCTCTTTCACTCACCAAACGAAGCGCAGTAACAAATTGCTACTATTCGGACGTCTATTGCGACAGTGTGATACTACCCCGGACGGACCGGCCCGCGGTTGTAGACAGACAACTGTCAACATTGTAGTCCTACCACTAATCTATACCAATAAATAAAATTGGAGTGTCTGTTTGTAATGTCAAAATAATAGGCTTTATTCATGCTCACACGGTTATTTGCACGACACCTATGCCTAAAATAGCGATAAAAAAATTTTTGTCTGTCTGTTTGTTCCGGGTAATCTTCAAAACGGCTGAACCGATTTCAAAAATTCTTTCACCAATGGAAAGCTATAATATCAGGGCGTAAACTAGGCTATATTTTATCCCGGTATTCCCACGGGAACGGGAACTACGCGGGTAAAACGACTATAACTTAAGCAAAGCGAGGGCGGGTTGCTAGTAAAATATAAGTATACTTACCAACATAGTATCCGAGCGCTTGATATTCAACAATGAGCTGTTGTTTCTGATCGGATGTCATGCGAGCGAAGACCGCTCCCTTTGCCACCACACGGGACAAAACGTTAGGGTAGTGATCCCGCAGCACCTGAAAATAATTCATCATAATCATCACAACTTCACCCACTACTGGGCTTGAGCCTCCTCGATATTGGGAGGGAAATCGATCTACTATATCTATTCCATATTTAGTAATGTTAATAAGTTTTCATCTATACTAATATATAAAGCTGCAGAGTTTGTTTTTGAACGCGCTAATCTCAGGAACTACTGATCCGATTTGAAAAATTCTTTCAGTGTTAGATAGCCCATTTATCGAGGCAGGCTATAGGCTATATATCATCACGCTAAAACCAATAGGAGCGGAGCAACAATGAAGAATGTTTCAAATCGGGTTATTTTTTTCCTTTTGAGAGCTTCCGCTCCATAAACGGTTAAATTTTCGCAAACATCAAATATTTTAACCTATTAGTTAAACCAAGTCGCTACTTAAACTTGGCGTTAGCCCAAAGTAACTATTCCACGCGGACGAAGTCGCAGGCAGCAAGTTTTACAATATATTTATTGCTAAGCAACCAACAAACTACCCCAAAGACACAGTTCGATAAAACATAAAACCTCTTTCTATACATCACAATACGACACTGGTCAGCTAGACGTATTGGTATAGGATTTCATGTCAAGTTTTCCTTCTCTTGCATACATATTATGTGAATATTAGATCCATTAGTCTATTTTTACGACACCTATGGGCATGATAGAGGGTTGTGAATTGTATTACTCCGTCGCAACACGGGTTAAAAGATATATAGAGGAAATGATATTCATTTCAAGAATCGCTAGATGTCTGCGAGTCTCTCTGTAGGTCGTAGACTAAACCCCAGTTCGTCACCTTCAAACTAGGGATGTGACTTGGAGGGGAAAAATCGATTAATAAATAATCGATTTTTCTTTCTTTAAAATAAATTGATTTGCAAAAAAATCGATTAATTATTTTTAATTAATCGATATTTTATAATCGATTTTTATTTACTATTGGTATGGTTGGATTTATTTGTACTTAATAATATTTTATTATAGTACACTGACATTCGATCGAGTACTTTTCCTGGCAGAATAGCGATGATTTTTTTTTTAAGAAATCTGAGTGTGATATTTATTTTCTAAAATACAATAGATAACTTTAAGTTTAAACAAAAAAGCAATTAGTAAAATAAACGATTAATTATAATATAAAAAAAAATTATTATTATAAAAATCGATTATTTTTCACATCCCTACTTCAAACACGGATAAAAAATAGACTAAACTAATTTGTAATAAAGAATTTCATATAAATAACAGATCCTTAACAATAACTTACTTTCCAAGTATCTCCGGTCATTACGATTTTATATCTGGGATCGGTGTTGGGCGCTTCTATGTCGAATGAGTTGGTGTTGGAACCGGATCCGGAAGCGGAGGCGGAGCCTCGCCATGAACCGTTACCGCTATCTACACTGCGCCATTCACGGTCTAGAGGACGACGTCGACCGACTGTAGCCTGAAATATTATTTAATTTTCATTGCATTAAGTTCCTCATATGGGTTAAGAATACGTTATGTGTAAATCATGCCTGACGACTGAGGAATATAATGCGCATATAACATTTGTCCAAGAGTAGAAAAGAACAAAACCCTATACCAACCTGTCTGACCAGCTTGGTATAGTAAGGTCAATTTCCCTCCTATCGTAGAGGCGGCTCGAGCCCAGCAGTAGGAAATATATGTGCGGAGTTATAAATCAGGCTTAAAAATCGCACCGAATATGCCTTAGAGCAAAAACGCGTGTCCTGGTCTAAGTTTTGCGTCAAATCGCAAGATTAAGTTCTGGAAATTTGCAGTTACACCAGAATAAGAGTATGCCTTACAACCTAAATCTATTTCTTATCCCCTTTTCTGCGTTTTGCAGTAGCATCATCATCATCATCGCAGCGAACACACGTCCCACTAGTAGTGAGTCGTCGACGATTTTACAGTCGACGCAACGAGACCGTTTATCGTCGATGATAAACTAGTTGAAAAAAACAGTCTAATTTTCGACTAGTTTACGTTGTCGACGCTTAGACAAGACGAGACGTTTAGTTTATATTATGACGTACGTTGATCGTCCATTGGTAAAGGACAACGAAACTTCAACGAATTTTATTAGACAACAGTTTAATTGTACAATATACATTGACGCTTCAATATCTAATGATAGTCCCATCACATGATAGCAGAGTTCAATGAATTGCAATCAATCTATCTATGCGTTATGATTTCGGCTCGACTCGAACCTACGGGCGGTGAGGTTTGCGGGGCGGGTAAAGAGCGTAGCGAGTCATGAGAGCGCGCGCGCATCGCGTCGTCCAAGTTCGGGCCGATTCGGGCGCTTTCGAATACTCGCAAGTCGTCGTCGTCGTGTTCGTGTCATTCGTTGATGTGGCGACCGATTTGCGAAGCCGTTCATACATAAACATGTTTATTAGTCAACTATAAACTAGTTGATAGTTCACGGCAAAGAAACAGTCGAAAAAAACTGTTCGTTTATTCAACGACCACCACTACGTCCCACTATTGGGCTCGGCTCCACAATAGGAGGGAAACTTTTCTTTTTTTAATCATATGACTTTCTCAATACATGTACGTACCTATTATTATCTCTGCACTACCTATGGTTGACTGGAAGAGAATGCCTCTGGCATTAAGTCCGCCATTGTACTCAAAACATGAAGTTTAATTAATAAAAAAATAAAAAAAAAATTGACCTACTATACCATGCTGGTCAGACATGTTGGTATAGGGTTTCATTTCGAGTTTTCCTTCTCTTGCACAGATGTTATATGCATATTATATCACATAGTCGTCTTTTACGAAATCCACGGGCAAGATAGGGAGTGGTGAATTGTATTCTTACTCCATCACCACACGGAATTGCAGTATAATTGATTTATAAGCTGCTCGTATCGCCCTGCTGCTGAACACAAGCCTCCTCCACAATAGAAATAAAGATGACGTATTATACCAAATATACCACGCTGGTCAGGCGCTTTTATATGATAAAAGTTTTTGTTAAAATTTATAGTTTACATCGAATGAGAACAGTGATCTGTAGACAGTTATGTGTACTAAGATAGTTCATTCAATTTTATAAAACATTCTTATATTTTGTTCTTCCTGTTACGAGTGAATGAATATGGAAATAAATCTCTCTGTTCTTTGATAGGCACCGTTTGGACAACACGTTTTATTTTCCTAATAGTTTCATTTCAATATTTCTTTTCTCTTGCCTAACTTGTGTATGCATATCGTAGTTTAGTCGTCTTTTACGACATCCACGAACAAGAAAATGGTAAATTTCAATCTTACTTGGTCACCACACAAATAAATACAGGGTGTATCAGGTTATGGGACAACTGCTCAAACGGGGGGTAGGCAATGGTGGTAAGAACCCATAAAAAAAATTTGAAGGAAAAATATCGATTCGTTAATGAATTAGAGACATGTAAAGTTTTCAATTTTGTCATTGTTTTTTCGTTTAAATCTGATTGAAATGTATAAAGTCAGTGATACTTAATCTGCAACATATTCGCACTTTGTTAAATGTTCAATAGAAATTGAAAAAATCAATGATTACGGTCGCATAAGCAAAACGAACTTCGCATTAAATCAGCTGATCGGCCGATTATCGTCGCCGAGTCACGTTTGTACCTACAGTTATTGTATTGTTATTTGTACCTACAATTATACTGTCGAAGCTTTACATGCCTACATGTATCCTGTCTATCCATGCGTAACATTTAAGGCGTAGACTGTTTGACACACATTTTTGAAATTACTATAACTTTTATGTTATATTGTTTTTTGTGTAATATACATTTTAATTACGATCTATGGCCGGTACACTACAACATACTCGAACAGTTGCTCCATACCCTGATACACCCTGTATATTGGTTAAAAACAGAAAAATGGTGGATCTCACATCTACTATCGTTCATCATCATCATATTATCTTCATCACCCCACATAAGTCCCACTGTAGTCTATGACTATCGTTTATTTCCAAGTACAGTAGGAACTCGATTATTCGGCCCTCAGTTATACAGATTCGCTATTATCCGGACTACGAAAGGCGACCTATGTATTGTACCTACAAATCGAATTTATGCAATCATGAACGTCTGAAATGGCATGTCCCGCCCACACCCCGCGTGATCGCTGCCCCACGCGTTTCATTATTATTTTAGTTAGTAATTGTTACTCCACTCTGACATGCGTGCCTCCCGGGATATGTATTCGGTTTTAAATAAACCCATAAAATTATGTGTAATACTACATATGCACAAAACCGAAGAAGGTTTTTCATACATCCGATTATCCGAATGCCTAAACGACAACAATTAATCCGGTTAATAGAGTTTCTACTGTAATATGTCATCACTCTATTAATTTCTAAATACCGGTTCGTGGGGGTAGTCAGCAGTATTCTTCTTGGAAACTTATAACAGCACCTGTGAACGCCAACTTGTCAGCCAAACTTAACGATTACGGGATTATTACTGACTAGCAATCCCCCCTCGCTTCGCTTCGGTTATAGGTTATAGTCGTTTTACCCGCGTAGTTCCCGTTCCCGTGGGAATACCGGGATAAAATATAGCCTACTTTACGCCCTGATATTATAGCTTTCCATTGGTGAAAGAATTTTTGAAATCGGTCCAGCCGTTTTGAAGATTACCCGGAACAAACAGACAGACAGACAAAAATTTTTAATTGCTATTTTAGGCATAGGTGTCGTGCAAATAACCGTATGAGCATGAAAAAAGCCTATTATTTTGACATTACAAACAGACACTCCAATTTTATTTATTGGTATAGATTAGGGAGGCTTGTATGTAAAAATTAACATGTATGATCCGATGCACGAATGAATGGATAGATAAATGGACGGATGAAAAGATTATATAGTACTTACTCCGTGCAATATACTTTCACAATATATAATAGGTGTTTTCCCTGAAGTATCAGTATGTAAATGTACCACACGTTCATCACTCATCAAGATACCACACTCTTTGGCAACACTTACAGCAGTCAAAACGTTATCACCTGGAACAAATTACATAGTATTTAACAATAATACGTTTTGACAAAGAATGCCGTGTGGTAGCGGTTTCGAATACTACCAACCCTTGCTTTGCTCGTGGGTGTTGTAAAAGACGACTAAGAGCCCTAGATTGACCCGGACCAACTCCATCTGGTACCATTTGGGTCAACGATTACATTCCCAAGGAGGGTTGACGTCAGGCAGGCGGCCGGTCATAAAAGTCATTGCTGAAACTTTTTGCAATATGTTAAAACAGATGACATATTGCGTCGACCCCAAGTAATTGGGATAAGAGCAAGATGATGATGATGATGACGTTTTGACAAAGAATACTATCAACTCTGAAAAAAAGGTAAACTTGTAATAAAACCCTATAGCAACAAGTCTAATCAGCGTGGTATAGTAGGTCAACTTCCCTCCTATTGTGGAGGAGGCTCGGACCCAACAGTCAGACATATGTGAGCTAAAATGGCGAAAAAAACTATCAACCCTTTAATTGCTTGTATAACATCACTGCAAGAGCTGCCTAACTCGATATAAAAATCGATATAATAATACGTTTAAAACCATACGGTTCTGGACAGACTATGCTCTGCTTACACTCAACCCAAATCTTCTGAGAGAACAGAAAAGACAGCTCCATAACAGCGGCTATGTTACCGCAATCTCCATTAAGGCTGATTATCGTCACCGGTCAACGGAGGCCTGTAAGCGGGTTCCTCTTCGGGGTACTCTCTCAACCAGCATAATATATATAGTAGATCAATTATTATCAAATTGTGGATGAAGCGCGGGCACAATAGTGAGGTAGTATCTGCATATTATATCCCCTTTTTTTTTTTGTGGATGGGTCGCGGTCGGCGCGCCTCCGCACCACTCCGTCCGGGGCGACAGAGGGGCTTAAGCACGCAACTCCCGCGACCCACCCAAAAACCACGTCGCCTTCGTCGTTGGGCCGACCACTGGAGCAGCGTTAACTTGTCGTCAGTGATCGGCCCGACGGAATACCCCTAATTGGGGTACCCTCCCATCGACCGACGTCCCCCCCTCGGGGAGGACGTCGGTCTTTCCTCACGCGGTCGGCCTCTCGGCGGGTGACGGACTAATCCCCGGTCACGTCACCCGCGGCTTCGGCTAGGGCGGCCTGAGGCGCAGATAGTTGCGCCTACGCCGCCCCAGTCGCCGGCGGCGGATCTCCTCATCGAGGCTGCGCTCCTCGCGCAGGCGATCCGCCGCCTCCTTCCGCGAGATCACTGTCTGCAGAAGGCTGGCATATTATATCCCTAAGCCGTCTTTCACGACACCCACGGCCTAGAAAACGGGGGTGAACAACGAACACAAATTACATTCAGACTCAGAGCAACAATTTGTGGATCGCACAAAGCGTTGTCTTACATGGGATTCGAACCCATAATACTGGTACGGTAGGTGCGTATCTTAAGCACTACGCCATCTGTGCAGTCATTTTGTATTCTTACTATTTCACCACACGAAACAGCTATGTATTTTTTCTATATACTTACCAGTAATCATGACAACATGTATATTGGCTTCCTTTAATTCCCTGATGATGCCAGTAGTGGCTCCTTTTAGACGGTTCTCCATGATCACCAAACCAAGGAATTCCAATTCGCATTCCACCTGAATCAGTAACTTGAAATTAGTTAAACTGTAAACACATATTTTTAACGATTATTATCAGAATATTTACGAATCTATTATCGCTATCTGTGCTCATATGGGACATAAAAGAAGAAAATTGATCAAGTCCAGTCAGACAGGTTGGTTGAGTTACTTCAAGATTTTATTTTCTTGCATAGATGTTACATATGTTAAACAGTTTGCAAGTCACCTCTGGAGTAATATACTATAAGGTGGCGCAAAAATAACCTTCCGATGTTTTTTGGCTGTAATTTAAAAAAAAATGAAAAACTTTGATTCTTCTTGTGGATTATTTTTATTTGGTCTTATAATTTTTTTACATCAAGTCGAGAATATGATGTCATGTAAATGGCCGCCGCCACAGTTGATTGTCATTTGAGCCCTTTTTATGGTATTTTCCATCACTTTGGCCAAAATTTCCGGCGATAGGTCCTCACATTCTTGACGGATATTGTCTTTAAGAGCTGCAAGAGTCTGAGGCTTGTTGACATAAACCCGCGACTTCAAAAAGCCCCACAAAAAGAAGTCTGCAGCGGTCAAATCAGGCGATCTTGCTGGCCAGTGCAAATCGCCAAAACGGGAGATAGTCACCAATATTCCGCGTTCTGGAGCAGTGTAGCGTAACATTGTTTATTAACGTGTATTTCGCATGTGTTTACTACACAAATGTCAAAACAGAACTGACATTAGGGACCAATCGCAAAATTTATAGCATTTTCTGATAGGAGGATTACTTTTGCGCCACCTTGTATATGGAACTTATAGCAACTCGAGAAAATTAATGTGCGTTCAGGCGTTTCGACCATACCTACATATGGATCCCGTCAAGCTCTCCCATATCCCTGGTGCTGTGTACCTGCGCTTATCGTAGCTGCACATCCTCTTATTTATTGACTAACTAGTCAATTTTGCTTCATGTCTCCCGAATTGCATAGGAGGGAAGTGGAATCACAATCTCTTCCAGTTGGAAGGAACAGGAGAAGTCTCTCCTGTTTAACTTTCTATTTGAATTTGTTGCGGGTCCCAAGATAATTCAAATCATTTCCCGGGACTGCCCGAGGTTCAAACCTCGGTGTGATCTATGGAGATCCTGGCTTACAGGACTTACAATGGTGGGAATGTGTCCCAATAATCTCACAATAATTTCAATATTAGGACAATATTGGGACTTGGGTCTCAAAAATTACATGCATATCTTCTTTTACGACACCCACGAGTAAAATAGGGGTGGT
Organism: Lymantria dispar; assembly: GCA_032191425.1. Classification (NCBI taxonomy): domain Eukaryota; kingdom Metazoa; phylum Arthropoda; class Insecta; order Lepidoptera; family Erebidae; genus Lymantria; species Lymantria dispar. The sequence continues at coordinate 10,589,375 of CM063466.1, read as the reverse complement.
GAATTGTACTTGTTCTTACCCTGTCACCATACGGCAAATCTTTCGAACATGTTTTTATGTCAAATATTATCATCATTATCATTATCGCAGCCTACATACGTCCCACTGTTGGACTCGGGCCTCCTCCATAACGGGAGGGGATTTAACCTACTATACCATGCTGGTCAGACATGTTGGTATTTTTTTTTTTAAGGGTGGGCTATGGTAAGCGCACGCGCGGTACAGTCCGTCCGGGGCGATGAAAGGACGGCGCGCGGGCCCATAACCCACCCGTACCCACGTCACCTCATTGTTGGGCCGACCACCGGAGCAGATGTGACTTGTCGTCAGTGGTCGGCCCGACGGAATACCCTTTCGGGTAACCTCACCCCTCGACGTCCTGGGACGTCGGTCGCCGTCGCGCGGTTAGCCTCCCTGCGGGTGACGGACAATTCCCCGGTCCGATCACCCGCGGCCTCGGCTAGGGCGGCATTAGGCGCAGATACTCGCGCCTGCGCCGCCCGAGTCGCCGGCGGCGGAACGTGTCGCCGAATAGGAGCTCTACTCGCACACGATCCGCCGCCTCCTTCCGTGAGATTACGGCCTCACGCCAAGACATGTTGGTATAGGATTTCATTTCGAGATTTTCCATCTTATGCGCAGTTCAGGTCAGATCTTATGCGCATATTATATCCCTTAGTCGTCTTTTACACAGGCAAGATAGGGAGTGGTAAATTGTATTCTTACTCCGTCACGACACGGAAGGCGTCAAATTTTATATATCTCTAATAATATTGCACATTAATTTCATACATTATAAATATTATTTTGCCATCTAATGACAAAAACAAATAGTAAATCTGCATAAACCTTCATTACAATACAATTTAAATATGTATGCATTTTAATTACATATACTTAAATTTACATTTTATTATGGTAGTTGTACCAAATAATTAAAAACACATATTTCTCTAAGAGCATATATACATAATATACCATTATAGAATTACAATAATAAAGGTAATAAATCTTCCGACTTTAGTTTTGTGTGTAAACTAAATGAAAGTATGTTATGAATAAAACTGACCTCTTCTCTATTCATCTTCTGCAGTTGTTTGTGAGTGACTTCGAGCACTCTGGTCGCACAAGCGATAACACGGTAACCCTTCTCAGTGTACGAGTTCAATACCTCGTGCAGATTGTCGGGTACTGTGAACAAACAGAATGAAACGCGTTATTTTCCTTCATCACTGTTGGGCTAAGACCTCTTCCATAATGGGAAGGGAATTGACCTACTATTCCACGCTTGTCAGACGTGTTGAAATAGGATTTTGTTTCTAGTATTCCTTCTCTTGCGCAGATGTTGTATGCATATTATTATTTACTAGCAACCCGCCCTCGCTTCGCTTCGGTATAGTCGTTTTACCCGCGTAGTTCCCGTTCCCGTGGGAATACCGGGATAAAATATAGCCTAGTTTACGCCCTGATATTATAGCTTTCCATTGGTGAAAGAATTTTTGAAATCGGTTCCGCCGTTTTGAAGATTACCCGGAACAGACAGACAAAAAATTTTTAATCGCTATTTTAGGCATAGGTGTCGTGCAAATAACCGTGTGAGCATGAAAAAAGCCTATTATTTTGACATTACAAACAGACACTTCAATTTTATTTATTGGTATTTATTAATATAATATATTTTATTTCACAAAAAGTAATACACAGGACATACATACAAATTTGAAACAGAAATATGTTGAATCATTCCGAACCGATCCGGTGGTAGTTTATTTTTATTGGATAATTTAATTTTATTTTGTAAAATTGACAATATGTAAGTGCCCTCTCGGGGTCTATGCATAATAAATGATTTGAATTTGAATTTGAATTATAATATTAAAATCCTTTAGTCGTCTTTTACGACATCCATGGGCAAGATAGGGAGTGGTGAATTGTATTCTTACTCCGTCACTACACGGACATCGTCAGTGGTTAGTATATTTATTGATTTTTCATTAATAAAGTGTACATACCCGTATCAGGTGTACACAATGTCTTCAACATCTCTGGCGCCCCTTTAGTATAAATACGTAGAACATCCTCGCCGAGCACGCGAGTCACTACCGAGGCGCGCTGAAGGGATGATACGAATTGGTGCTGTTGTACTATGCCCACTTCTAGTGGCAACTGAGGGCAGAAAAATTAATTTGTCAATTCTATTAATTATAATCATGATAACTATAGTAATTCATATTTGCGCTTGTGTGTATGCCTTTTTGATGTGAAACTTCTTTATAATCGTTGTGATTTCAAACTCGATGAAACGAAAAAGCGAGTCCATAGAGACACAAACACGTAAATGTATAGCATTCACCCGGCAAGAGAATGAAATAAAGGGTGAAGGACAAAGGATAATGGATGAAGGAGTTTCACTTATGATGTGCGGACTTTGTACACACACTCTTTTTTTTGAGGTGGGTTGTAGTCAGCCCACCCGCCGCCCGGCAACGTCCGGGCCGACAGCGGGGCGGGGGGCGGCCCCATAACCCACCCGTCGCACGTGGCGTACCCTCGCCTTTTGATGCACTTTACCCGTCGATCGCTGTTGCGCGATCAGCCTCTTTGCGGGTGAAGGACTAGTCCTCGGTCCGGTCACCCTGTCTGTGTACGCCTGGCTATGTGTGCGTCCATGTACATGTGCCTAGTGCCTATGTTTTTAATATGTATGCTTGTGTGTTTTTATGTGTATGCCAGTGTGTAATTATGAGTGTGCATTTGTGTGTGCCTAACATCTTCATCATGTTGGCTCATATACGGCCCACTGCTGGGCTCGAGCCTCCTCCACAATGGGAGGGAAATTGACCTTACTATACCATACCGGATTGAGAGCCCTCAGAGCTCACCCATAGTCCAGGCTAAGCTGTAAAAGTCATCTGCGGCTAACAGCTATACACATACAAAAAAAAAACTTTATTATACCATGCTGGTCAGACAGGTTGAAATAGGGTTTTGTTTCGAGTTTTCCGTCTCTTGTATAGTCGTCTTTTATAACATCCACGATCTTATGCGCCTATGTGTATTTATATATCTGTGTCTTTATGTGTGTGTGCCTGTGTATTTTAAGTTTGTGCCTGTGTGTATTTATGTGTGGATGTGTATACATGTGTGTATTTTAGGGATGTGAAAAATAATCGAATTTTATATTAATCGATTATTAATAGATTATTTTTTTGTAATAATCGATTATCTAAATAATAAAAAATTGGTTTTTAAATTAAATTTAATCGATTATTTTAGTATTTGCTTTTTTGTTTAAAATAAAATTACTGCCAGATTTCCTAAAAAATAGATCATCACGATACTGCGTGCAGGGTTTCATTCTATAATAGAAAATAAATCTCACATTTCCTAAAAAAAAAAGGTCATCATAATACTGTTGGGAGAAAAATCGATTATTATTTTAATCGATTTATTTTAAAGAAAAATAATCGATTAATTATTAATCGATTATTTTCCCTCCAAGTCACATCCCTAGTGCATTTATAAAAGGCACGCGCGTGTATGTATTATGTGTGTGCCTATATGTGTATTGTGTAAATATTTGTACATATGCCTTTATGAACATATATGTGCGTATGTGCTTGCAGTTTATTGTCAAAAATTGATAGACTTACATGTATGTCATCAACATCTATGTTAGCTGCCTTCTTTGGTTTCACGATTGTTGGAGTCAGTATCTCGTAGTTGGAACTTTCAGGCACATCGGGCTCTTCCAACACCCAACCGGTCGATTCGAACATCTAAACAAGATATAAGAGATCAGTGAGCTTACTCTTAAATCTCGATTCCAATCCTAAATCCAATCACAGCTCGAATTTGAGGAAGTTGGTACTCTTGAAAGCGACACTAGCACACGATTGAAATCAAATTTGGTGGAATTTATTTAAACTAAATGAATTCGACTCTCGTCGATTAAGTCAAATATTTGCTACTCCCGAAGTGATTTTGACGTAGTTTAAAATCGATAATGTTGCACAATTTCAAGAAAGCGTCTTTCAGCGTCAGCGTGATCGAGTTCGGTACCTAACGTTATTAATTTAAAGTAATAAAATACGACACATTTGATGAAAATAACAACGGCAAATGCGAAAAATTCATTCTCGATTTTGCTTAAGAGTACCAAATATAAGTTTGGTGAGATTGGAATTGAATCGGATTCGAAATTAAAATTGATTTCAAGAGTAGGCTAGTATTTTATTTGTGGGTCAAATTCTACATCTGGTAGATATAAAATAAATGATTGATTGATTGATAAATCTCTGTAATAACGATGATTTGTTGGATGTGAGACACCATAGTCTCCCAGTGATCATGACCGCTGAAGTATTCGAAACGCCGGGCAATTAAAAATCAAGTATAGACGCGATAAAATCAGTAAAAAATTGTTTTATTTAAAACTAGCAACCCGCCTTCGTTTCGCTTCGGTTTCAGGCGCCTTACCCGCGTAGTTCCCGTTCCCGTGGGAATACCGGGATAAAATATAGCCTATATTACTCCCTAATATTATAGTATCATGGCTCAAAGCTATAGCTTTCCATTAGTGAAAGAATTCTTGAAATCGGCACAGTAGTTTTTGAGTTTATTCATTACAAACATACACAAATACAAACTTTTGCTCTTTATAACATTAATATAGATGTGTAAACTCGCATAAACATCAGAAGCTAAGATATACATAACCATTTTATTTATTTATCAGAAAAAGGTTGTCTTTTACAAAATTCCATCTGAATAAGTGACAAATAAAATTATTTCATTACTCTGAGTCTGAATGTTTAAAAATGACCCCACAATACAAGAATATTTTTTTTTTTAAGACAACACCATGCACTAGGGAAATAATCCTTGTATTGCTGGGAACTTTACAAACATATAATTAACGGACACAAATTACATCCAGACTCAGAACAACAAGTTGTGGATCACACAAAGTGTTGTCCCGCGTGGGATTCGAACCCCCGACACTGGCATTGTAAGTCGCTACCTTAACCACTACGCCATCTGTGCAGTCATTAGAATTAGTTATACCGTGCATGGCGTTCTCTTAAAAAAAAACTATTCATGTATTTGTCAATGAATTAGGACAAACATCCACATATTTTCAAAAACTTTCGTATTTATAAGTACCTTAAGGTCCAAAGGATCTCCGGCTAGCTCGGAGTCTAAGAGGGTCAAACTGTGACACGTTGCCATAGCTAGTTTGAGCGGGTGCAATTCGTTAAGCTGCCTCGGGTCCCGTTGGGGTCTACCCAAGCGAGCTGGCCGCGTCGCCCCGGATACAGGGACTACGCCCCACATGTCCAGACCGTCCTCTGTTAAAGTTCCTGTCTGTAAAAAAAGAAAATAGAATCATTTAATTTTAATTTGCTTCGAGATTTGAACAAACATGACGGAGTAAGAATGACTGCACAGATGGCGTAGGGGTTAAGATACCGTGCCAGTATCAGGGGTTCGAATCCCACGCAAGACAACACTGTGTGATCCACGAATTATTGTTCTGAGTCCGGATGTAATTTGTGTCCGTTAATTATATGTTTATGAAGTCCCTCGCAATACAAGAATTATTTCCTTAGTGCAGGGTGTTGTTTTTAAAAAAAAACAATAAAAAAAAAAATCACCATACTTTTCTCGCCCGCGAGTGTCGTAACAGACTAATCCATATTAATATTATAAATGCGAAAGTAAGGATGTTTGTTTGTTTGTTTGTACCGCTTTCACGCTTAAACCACCGAACCGATTTCAAAAATTCTTTCACCAATGGAAAGCTATAATATCAGGGAGTAACATAGGCTATATTTTATTCCGGTATTCCCACGGGAACGGGAACTACGCGTGTAAGGCGACTGAAACCGAAGCGAAGCGAGGGCGGTTTGCTAGTGGTTTATGAAATACTAGCCGACCCGGCGAACTTCGTACCGCCATAATATTTGCCTAGCTGAGGCCGCGGGTGACGTGACCGGGGAATTAGTCCGTCACCCGCCGAGAGGCCGACCGCGTGAGGAAAGACCGACGTCCTCCCCGAGAGGGGGACGTCGGTCGATGGGAGGATACCCCAAATAGGGGGTATTCACACCTTAAAATTTTTCGTAAATATATTTTCTAAATTTACGAAAATATAATCTGTCTGTAGCTGTCATTTGCGTTTTGTTATTACATGATAGATGCGTTTTTGTTATACCACGTTTTATAGTGACTTGTATTCTCTTTGACGTTTTATGTCAAGTCCCACAGGAAGGCGGTCGAACGGGATATAAAGTATCCTATATCCGTCTCCTGGTTTTAAGCAACCTCCCTGCCAATTTTCAGGTAAATCGGTACAGCCGTTCTTGAGTTACAAATAGTGTAAACTAACACAACTTTCTTTTATATATATAGACATACAACATCTATGCAAGAAAAGAAAAACTCGAAACAAAATCCTACCTTAATAGAAATAAGTAGTAAGAAAAACAACATGGGCAAGAATTGTAAACATTATTCTTTTTTTAATAAAAACTGCCTGCATTTTATGGTCCTATAAACCAATCCCTAATTATGTTAGGAGCGAGGCCGCGCGTGACTGGACCGGGGATTTCGCCCGTCACCCGCCGAACCACGCGAAGGCGACCTACGTCCCCGAGGGGGACGTGAGGAGAGGGTACCCCGCGACCGAGGTATTCCGTCGGGCTGGGCCGAGCACTGCAAACAAGGAACTCTGCACCAGTGGTTGGCCCAACGTTTAAGGTGACGTGCCACGGGTGGGTCATGGGGCCGCGCAGCGCCCCCTGTCGCCCCGGACGGAGCCGGGCGGCGACTGAGCTGACCATAGTCCACCCCCAAAAAAAAAGGGGCCTCGCTGGCCAAGTCGCCTGACTTGGCATTTGGACATAAAAAAAAAGAAATAAATAAATCAATAAAAAGAACTTTACCTTATCAAAACATACGCAATTGACTGAACCGCTGACATTTACAGCTCTTGTGTTGAGACAAGCTATTCTGGCTCTCTTGAGGCGTGTCACGGCATAAAGCCGTCCCACTGTCATGGCGGCCGGGAGAGCAGGCGGGATCACTATTGTGAGTATATCCAGCGCTTTTATAGCTATATCACCTGGAGAAAGGGATCGATACGCCTGGAACGTAAAATTAACATTATTATATCCCGTAACTGAGCTCTAGCCTCCTCCACAAAGCACACCACAGCTCAAATATGTCCCACTGGCGGGCCCGAGTCTCTTCCATATCATCATCCATCATCATTACCCTGCTCTTTTTTGTAATTACGACTCAATATGTACTCTTCTTTCATAGTACATATAGCAAAAGTTAGTTTCCGTGTGGTGACGGAGTAAGAATACAATTCACCACTCCCTATCTTGCCCGTGGATGTCGTACAAGACGACTAAGGGATATAATATGCACCTAAGATCTGTGCAAGAGAAGGAAAACACGAAATGAAACCCTATACCAACATGTGACCAGCACGGTATAGTAGGTCAAATTCCCTGCCATTGTGGAGGAGGCCCGAGCCCAACAGTGGGCTGCGATGATGATGATAGCAAAAGTTATTGTCAACAGTTTTATGACCTCTTTGGGGATGCAACTGTTGGCCAGACGGCATCAGATGGAGTGGGCCCAGGTCTATTTATAATGACTCTTAGTCGTCTTTTAAGACACCCACGAGCAATGAAAGGGTTGGTAATATTGGTCGCCACACAGAATGAATTCCTCCATAACATGTTTTACTTCATATAAAATATATCATCTTCAACCTTACTTTGCCGCGAGAATCATAGAAACTGGCTAAAAAAATCAATTAAGGGAATGGATAGCAACAGTCCCCTGATCATATTACTACACTGCCACGCCAAATGCGATCCCCTAGGCACCCACGTGCCAAGCGCGGGGATTATATTATTAACCACTCATCATCTAGACGCCTTTTTCCAATGGTGAAAGTCTTTGAGCTGATGAATGGATACCTCGCAAAGATCATCAGGAAAATATGCAGTAGCGTTCTCTTTGGGAGTATATAACACCAAATGAAATCCCCTATCCAGGTTTGGCAGTTGCCAAACGCGGCGATTATGGCTTTATCACCCCTTGAACAGGCATATATCCGACAGAGGACGTACATAGTCTCGAAAAAGGGTCATCCCTTACCTTTAAAGCGACAGTATAAGCCAGTCCCAGTATAGCAATACATGCCAATATAATGATGAACTTGTAAGAGTCTCGATCGAACTTGAAGTCAGCCGGTACAGGATACAAGATGCTCCGTACTAATTGGCCCTTACTAGTGTTATAACCGGTTCGAAGGACCAGCGCCCTGAAAAGTAACACAACGAACTTATATAATCTATATAAAAAATAAAGGCCCCCGTGAATTTTATACCATCTGTAAGTTATTCAACCTTAGCTTTTAAAAGTATTTTCCGTGTCATGACGGAGGAAGAATACAATTAACTACACCCTGTTTTGTTTGTGGGTGTCGTAAAAGACGACTAATAAATGATATACTGTACAAAGATTTTTATAAGCTATCCGATTACATTAGTATGGATATAACGAAGTATGACGTCGTCTTTCAGTATATGCCTCTCTGTCTAATTAAAATTAAAATGAGTGTAACTAATGCAATATATGTAAAAATAAACCCTACGTTTTTTTCACAAATCGATATACCTAGTTTATATTCATTATGATTTAAAAAATAGAAAAAGAAAAGCAGTGACTAGGGCAAGACGAAGTGAATACATAAAAGTATGACTAAACAGTTGTTATTTTTGGTTTGGTTTTGAATTAAAATTTGCAAACTAAGTTTTTTCGCATCTATCGTCACAGATATAGTGACATTAACATAGCAACTGAGTGTTAAAAACACGTCACGTGATCATTTCGTTGACGACTTACACAAATTAACTCTCTATCCAAGCTTATTTATAGAATTCTCTTCAAAAATACCAATAGTACATTTTATAATTTAAAAAATTATGTGTACTTATGTAAGCACATAAGAAATTGTGTAATGCCCCGTCCACATGTTGGCCGAGCCTAGGCCAACGCGAGCGTCGGCAAATAGGTACAAAGCAAGTGTTAGTGTCCACACGTTGGCCAAGTGCGGCGAACGCCAACGCAAGTGGCCAACGTAGACGAGTATTTGTAGAGCTGTCCACACGTTGGGCTCGGTCAGTATTTCATTGTGCACTGAAACACTACGGACGTTGAAATAGACGTCGCTACAGCTTCGGCTAAATATTTAATGAGCGTATATAACTATTATCTCAGTGTATAGCACAGTAAAGTGGGGAAATAAGAAGGTGGTTGATACTGAGTATTCACAGAAATAGAACAATGTAAGATATATCCGTGTGGTGACAGAATAAGAAACAAATTCACTAGTCCCTATCTTGTCCGTGGATGTCGTAAAAGACGACTTAGGGATATAATACATAATACGCACGATTTTATATCTATGCAAGAGAAGGAAACCTCGAAATAAAACCCTATACCAATCTGTTTGACTAGCATGGAATACTAAGGTCAGTTTCCCTCCTATTGTGGAGGAGGCTCGAGCCCAACAGTAGGACGTATATGAGCTGAAATCATGATGAACGATATAGGGTGACTTGGATCTAATTATTTACGTCGCATATCTAGAAGTAGTGATGCAAATTTGAAAATATATTAATTTATGTTGAGCGACATTATCACATTAAACGCGTCTAACAGCGATGGATGTCAATCGTGCAATGGCGAGCAGGCCAACGTGTGGACGGCATTGGCCGAGCGCAGACGAGCGCCTTTGATTTGTGCACAAAAACCGACACCGAGGCAAGTAAGGCAAGTGATCACGAGCGACGGCGAGTGAACACAAATCAGCTGTCCACAGGTTGGCGCTTGTATTCGGCCAACTAGGCGAGTGTTGGCCAACTAAGGCAAATCGGGTGTACACACGTTGGCGTTGGCCAACGCTCGCCTACGCTCAGCCAACATGTGGACGGGGTATAACAAGATAAAAACATTAACTAGTTGACATTTGTGACGGTATGCGCGCGGATAGTAAAAATGTTGACTAGTTAACTTCAGGGTGTCATTTTTTCGTTACGGATTTTTCACTAACGCACCAAAGGATGTATAAATTTTATACTTTTATATTACTTTAAATTACATACCTGACTGGTTCGTTGTTGTAGTATTTAGTTTGTATGACTCTTGTTCCACAGAATAATATATTAGAAGAGTGCTCCTTCATTGAGAACGGTCGGTCTACTCGAAGCAACGCAGTCTTTGTTACGGGCACCGATTCACCTGTCAATATATAGTTTTGGGAATTAATTAGCTGATATTTATATTGTAAAGGTTACAAAACAGAAAAATAAAAAAGTATATGTTATGAAGAATACAATATACTAAGCTGCGTGTTGGCGACTATATTGCTGGTACATTGCTCGTGGGTGTTATAAAAGACGACTTGCTACATGTAATATGCAGATAACTTCAGATCAATGTAAAAGAAGGAAAACTCGAAATACAACCCTATGCCAACACGTCACCGATCAACGTGGTATAGTAAGTCAAATTCCCTCCCATAAAGGATGCCTGCCGCCCAAGGTCATCAGTGAACATACATATATGAGCTGAGATATGATGAGGTTGATGAATTACATATTTGTAATCATCATCATCATCACCATCATCACAGCTCTAATACGTTTCACTGCTGGGCTCGAGCCTCCTTCACAATAGGAAAGAAATGGACCAACTATACAACGCTGGTCAAATGTGTTAGTACAAGGTTTTATTTCGAATTTTCCTTCTCTTGCATAGACATTGTATGCATACTATAATCCCTTAGTCGTCTTTTACGACACCCATGGGCAAGAAATGTGAATGTTATTTTTATTCCGTCAGAACACGAAGATTGTTAAGTCCCGCAATAAATGAATTATTTCTTCAGTGCCGAGTGTTGTCTAAAAAAGAAAATAATCGCCATGATTAGCGCCCCCAGTTTCCCAGGTAATTATCATCATCATCTCGGCTCATATAAGTCCTTGGTCTCCACAATAGGATAGAAATTGACCTACTATACCAGTGGTCAGACGGGTTGGCATGTAGTTTTTACTCTGAGTCTTCTCAGGAGAGTGGTACTGCCCTTTATTATTCTGTGACTTCTCAGCCGGTTTTTACGACTCCCATGGCGTAATAAGCAGCAGCGAGTTTGTATTCTTAACCTTACGATATCATATTGGTACTTACCAGTAAGCATACTCTCGTTGAGTACTGCTGAACCGTTGAGGAGTGCCGCGTCAAAGTGAAGTGTAGTTCGGTTTGGAAGGATGATGACGTCACCGGGTGCTACCATACGGCTGTCGACTCTTCTACCGTCCCATAACTCTACTGTATCATGTGCCTCCACTGTAGCACGGAGATTGGATTGGTTCTGTGATTGTAAAAAGAATACGTTAATTTACCCCTTTATCCCTAAAGGACCAAGGGGAGGTATAACAAAGCATTTCGCAGTCACTTTTTTTATTTGACGTAATAGAAAAGAACTCCTTTTTTTCCGTGTGGTGACGAATTAAGAATACAATTCACCACTCTTGCCCGTGGATGTCGTAAAAGACGACTAAAGGATATATGCATATAACATCTATGCAAAGAAAGGAAAATCGAAACAAAACCTTATAGCACGTGTGTGTCGTAAAAGACTAGTAAGTGATATAACACGGATATAGTATACCTACGCGTTTGACAAGCGTGGTATAGTAGGTCAATTTTCCTTCCACAATGGAGAAGGCCCGAGCCCAACAGTGGGACATGTATGAACTAAAATGAATGAAAGAGTAATTTTCTCTTCAATAGCGGTAAGTTTAAAAGCTAAATATAAAAAAAGCATAATAAACTTCAACTCTCACCTTTTTGGTCTGTATCACAGAAGTGGCAACACCGAATGTTGACATAAGCACGATAGCAATACAATAGTAATAATAATGTTCTGATAACCACACTCCAATCGTGAACAGCTGGAATATGTAGAAAGGGTTGAACACCTCCATCAGTACGAGGGTTAAGATCGTCTGAACAGGTACTTTGATCTCGTTTAAACCATAGATGTTTAGCCTGAAATACAAATATGAAGTATTAAAACCTTTGTTTATTAGGGTTAATGCCACTGTTTTAACTTTTTAAGCCAGGATCTACAATAGTGACACCGAGGTTTAACTCTCAGAAGGTTCCGCCGCGTAAACGCTTTTAATTGCTTTGGGACCAGCTACAAAGTAGAAAGTAGAAAACAGGATGAAATGAAAAGATTCTGCTACCTTCCTATGTAACGCGGGAAAGACATGAAGCAAAGTTAACTAATAAGCCAATAAATATGAGGATATATAGCTATGAGGCGGAGCTTCAAGGGTACTTAAGATAAAACTACCGCCGGATTTCGTTGCGTTTGTAGCGCTTATCAGCACTAATGGTCACTGAGGCCTCCGGTTATCATGAACGCTAAAAAATGTTCGAAACGTCAACAAAAGATTTTTTTTTATTGTAAACGGTGGCAAACGAGCAAACAGTACACCTGATGGTAAGTGTTGCTGCCGTTCATGGACCTTTGCAGTACCACGGGCGAGCTAGGCCGCTGCCTACTGCAAAGAAAGTGAAGGGAACGTGAATGCGTGTAATGAAATTAGTCGATACTAAAGACATCACTGAAACCCTCCACACGCAAACACTCAGAAAGTTGGGCTCCCGACTCTCTCGCTCACCGAACGAAGCGCAGTAACAAATCAGACGTCGATTTTCTGCGAGAGCGTGGTACTACCCCGGACGGACCGGCCCGCGGCTGTAGACAGATAACTGTCAACAGTGTGGTCCTACTGTTAGGCAAACACAAATGTGATAAAATCCGTAACAATAGTTTTTAACCGACTTCAAAAAGGAGGAGGTTCTCAATTCGTCTGTATTTTTTTTTTATGTTTGTTACCTCAGAACTTTCGATTGGGTAAACCGATTTTGATAATTCTTTTTTTGTTTGAAAGCTGGTGCTTCCCGTGTGGTCCCATTTCAATTTCATCCAGTTTGGACAATGGCATCCATGGGAAACCACATAAGTCTTTAATTTGCATTAAGTATATACGCGATAAATGGACGAAAACTCAATAACCACGCCAAGCGAAGCCGATGATTCTTTTTTAACCGACTTTAAAAAAGGAGAAGGTTGAGAACCTTCTCTTTTTTAAAGTAAATTCGACTTTAATTTTTTTTTATACTTCAAATGGATAGCACTCGAGTGAACAACAATCATTTTCTGAGCCTTGACATTGATGGCAGTACCAGGTATGGCTGAAACGCCTGAACGTAACAAAGTTTTAAGTGAATATTCTAACTATCCGAACAGCATAATAACAAGCATATGTCCATCAACCCATCAATATCCTTTGTTAGACATAAGCCTCCCTATGAAGGGGAATAATGAGACGGTCAATTCGCTGTGCAGTCGGTTTCGCGATCGCATTAATTGTTATAAGTTTCCCAGAAGAAGTTACTCATTCTTGTTTTTAACGGGACCCTGCACTAAGGGAAAATCCTTCCACGAAAGTAGAAACTCGCTAATAAGGTATATTCTGAAAAATCAGCCCCGCAACAAATATATTCCTCCCGAAGTGTATAAAATAGGGTGATCAATTATGCTTTGAGATTTTTCACACTATAACACTAATTATAAAATTTATACTCAAAGGGATGTCACACATAATGATAAAACTTAAATTTTATAATAGTTTCAGTTAAAATGGTCTACGTACATCCTAATCCGTCGTTCAGTGGATGGTGTCGTGGCTGCAACGGCGTGAAGTTGTGCACAAGTGGCCCCACATTCAATACCACCCAATAGACACCACTGAGCTCGAGATGTATCCCAGATGAGCGACTGCTTTTTATGTCGGAAATATGAATAATTTTGTACATCTGAAAGAAAACAAAACGAATTTCATCATCAACATCATCGGCCTATCCATTCATTCATCATTACAGCTCATATACGTCCCACTGTTGGGCTCGAGCCTCCTCTACAATAGAAGGAAAATTGACCCACTATACCACGGTGAAAGAGTAAGAATACAATTCACCACTCCCGATCTTGCCCGTGGATGTCGTAAAAGACGATTGTGGGATATAATATTCGGGTCGACCACTGAAGTCAAGGAACTCTGCACCGGTGGTCGAATCAGCGACGAAGGCGACGTGCTATACGGGTGTGCGTGCTTACGCCCCTCTGTCGCTCCGGACGGAGTGATGCGAGGAGTGCGCCAACCGTAACCCACCCCCAAAAAAAATGGGATATAATATGCACATAACGTCTGTGCAAGAGAAGGAAAACTCGAAATGTAACCCTATACCAACATGTCAGACCAGTATGGTATTCCATGTCAAATTCCCTCCCATTGCGGAGGCGGCCTGTGCCCAACAGTAGGACGTATGTGGGCTGCGATGATGATGATGATAGCACGCTGGTCAGACGTGTTGGTATAGGGTTATGATATCCAGTTTTCCTTCTCTTGCATAAATGTAATATGCGTATTATATTCCTTAGTCAACTTTTACGACACCCATGGGCAAGAAAGTGGGTGGTGAATTGTATTCTTACTCCGTCACCACACGGAGAATGTACGATAGACTACATGGAGATTAACCATAGACTATTAAAAAAAGAATACTTCCCTATCGGTATAACAAATCATAATTTATGCTCTGTTAGCAAAAACGGAACACGATTCAATACGGCTGGGGACAACGAAACAGACGAGCGGAAAACGGGAATGCCGCGTTCGAAACGAGACCTTTAGTCATCTTATAAATAACAGAACCACAAAGTACCTACCGTTATATACATCATTGACGATTTCAACAAGGACTTTACCGGTATTCGAAACTGGTTCTGCGATATCATAAAGATACGCCCCTACGCAATTTTGTTGCAATATTTTATTACATATAAAACTAATGGATGACCTAATTAGAGAGATAAAGGCCAACAACCGCCGACATAATTATACGTATTATTTTAGATTACTACTAAGAAACTGATCCTTATTTTGTAAGGAAATAGACTTCGTAACGATCTGTATTATTATCTGTCAAATGATACTTTTGTTTGTGTATGTGTGTATGTATATTGCACGTACTATTATTTATGTATGTATTAGAGATGTGCCGACTAGTTGGCGCCAACTATCCGGCCTCTTACTTTGTATGTATTTCTCAATAAAATATATGAGTATATAGGAGGAATTTGATTTAATATGGTTCCTCATACTTGTAGTATTTGCTGGTTTTTCTGACCATCTCGAGAAATTATTATATGACATCACATTTCACTTTCACCATTGTCCAATGGCCAAAGAAAATCCATACCCAAGACTTTCGGGCCGACCACTGACGTCAAGTCACCCTGCTCCGGTGGTCGGCCCAACGGCGAAGGCGACGTGCATCGTGGGTGGGTCGCGGGTGTGCGTGCTTACGCCCCTCTGTCGCCCCGGACGGAATGGTGTGAGGAGCGCGCCGACCGCAACCCACCACAAAAAAAAAATACCGAAGACTTTCTGTTTGACATAATTAAATTTTGATTAAGCTCTATCACTTCAATGAACAATAATTATATTCCAACCCCATAACCCATTATGATAGGGCTGACCACCAACATCGAATCCTTGACGTCCGTGGAAGCAATGGGCCTTGTGCCGAGTCAACTGTAGGTAAACAAATCGTGGCCGACCACTGAAGTCAAGAAACTCTGCACCGGTGGTCGGCCCAACGACGAAGGCGACGTGCCACGGGTGGGTCATGGGGCCGCGCGCCGCACCTTCATCGCCCCGGAGGGCGACGAGCGGCGGATGCGCCGACCATAGCCCACCCCTAAAAAAAAGGTAAACAAATCGTCACGGTAATTACCAAACATACTAATCGGCCGATTAGTTGGTCCATGTCGATGTTAACATCGGCCAAATCTATCTGATGCGGTCTGGCCAACGATTACATTACGGGTTTAGATTGGGCATAGTTAGCATTCACTTTCCGTACACAGAAATCTCAGTAAGCTCTAATAATCGCTAAACTTAATAACTACTAGCTCGAATAATAGCTAATCTCAATAACTACTATTTGAATTAAAAAAGTAATAAAAATAGGCCATAAATATAGATAGGCCATTTATCGAGTAAGGCTACACCATGCTACGCCCAAAAAGAGCGGAGCGTCAATGAAAAATCTTGCAAAAATAGAACCAAAATTCTATTTAGAGCTTCCTTTGCGTGCGCTGCGCATTATAGATGCCTACAGCTCAATCTCTCTAACTCTTATGCGGTAGGCCACTAGACACTGTCAATAGTCGTCTGTCTACCACCGCGGGCCGGTCCGTCCGGAGCAGTACCACATTCTCCCAGAAAATCGACGTCTGAGTAGTAGCAAAATTTTACTGCACTCCGTTCAGTGAGCAAGAGAGCCGGAGTCCCAAACTGAGTAGGTTTGCGTATAGTCGGTTTTTGTAATGCCTTTAGTATAACCGAACCTCATTGCGCGCATTCATACACCCTTCACTTTCTTCACGGTTGAGAGCGGGCTAGAAAAAGTCCATGATCGGCAATGCACTTATCATCAGGTGTGCTGTATGCTCATTTGGCACTACCAGCAAAAAAAAACCGTCTCTCCCTTATGTGATGCAGACAAAGTTGTGCGAGACAACCAGTACCTAATAAACACGATATTTTAACTAAACATTTCGTTCATATAAATTGTTATCAACGAAAATAAAATTTTATTCATTGTCACATAGTTATTTATCACTAAACAAACGGATGTGTACATGAATAATAATCTTTATTCATTGTTCAAATTGTATAAGGATTAAATTTATCGAACAATACAGCGAAAATTTTCGTGTGGTGATGGAGTAAGAATATTCACCACCCCATATCTTGCCCATGAGTGTGGAAAAAGACAACTAAAGGGCAATATCGTCTGACCAGCATGGTGAAGTAGGTCGATTTCCTATTGTAGAGGAGGTTGGGGCCCAGCAGAGAGACGTATATAAGCTGAAATGAAGATATAAGCTGAAATGAGTGAACATGTATTTGAACCGCGCGGTGATGATTTAAGAATACAAAGTACCAACTCTTATATTCCTGTGGTAAAAACCGACTGAAGACACGACAGGCAGCATTTTCCTGGACAATTAATAACCAATTGTTGTCACCATTTTTATTTATTTTTTTGGTGGGTGCAGCTGTTGGCCGCAGATGGTCTAGACAGCTTGACGCGCACTATGGGTGAGCACTGAGGGCTCTCAACCGGGTGAAAGTATACTAAGCGACATCGTCCAAGGGCTCTTCCTGTGTGGGGAACGGACCTCGGCTTGGGGCGTCGCTGGAGGCAAAGTGGGCGTGCCCACGTTTTGATTAATGATTTTTGCGCGGCGCGGTTTTGCACCTCGACGGCGGAACCGCGGGTATTAATGTGTTAAAGACTCGCGGGCCGTGTAGGCTCTACGTTGAGCGAGTGTGATATTGTCGTCCTCTTCGTCGAGGACGTGACGAAGACGTCGGATGGAGTTCTCACCAGCCCGCCACCCAAGCATGATAGTAGTAGGTAGTATTAAGTAGAAGTACTACCAACCACTCTCTAATCCTCATCTCCCTTGACGCAGATGGAGTTGGTGTAGATAAGCTAGTTAATTAATAACCATATCTCGTTGGATTTTCCTTCGAGTTTTCCTTTTCGTATTTAACTACATAGGTATAAATACTCACTGATAGTAGACCCATCATCCAAATGTATAGGCGTGTGTATGGCGTCAACATATTCTAACTGTTCCTTTTCTTTACCACCTTCGTCTACAAAACCTTGATTTAGTAGACCACTGAAATAAAATTAGATAATTTAAGTATTTGTACTAGTGTTGTATTGGCATGTGATAAAAAAGCTTTGTTGGCAAATGGTTCTGTTTATCGAGTGGTGAATACAGACGAAACATGTCTTCTTCCACACTCTTTTCTGGGACTTGAGTATTTGCGGCATCAGAGACGTATGTCCAAAAAAATAAACCAATAATATTCTATTATAGACTTCGCTTTAGTTAGACGTTTGCTTTAGTGAATATTCCGGTTTAATAATTTGCATCGAAGAGTATTACATACTACTTTGCTGTCTCAAGCTCGAGATGCGTAAACTCATTTTTCCACGGCAAGTACAAAGGAAGGACTTGTGTACTTAATAGCGAGGTTAAATAAATGCTTTTTCCTTAACACTGTTATTTGATTTTCCACGACCATAATCATATAAAGAAATTAAATTCTTAATACCCAATTATAATGCAAAATCATGAGGGACTTTTTCGACTCAAATTAGTAACGTATTGGCAATAAATGAATAAAGACATTTCATGATCGTGGTAAGTAAAAAGCCCTAGTCTCTGCCGACCTATCTGGAATGTATCCGTGAATCTATGTATGAAATAGTTTTGTTGTTTATATAAACAGGTAGACATACAGGTATTAAAAAAAATGTGTACACACCTTGCATCTGATATATTTTTATGAAGAATTTTGTGAATATAATAGCTTTTGCATTTTTTCTGATATGTTT
Source organism: Lymantria dispar (assembly GCA_032191425.1). Taxonomy (NCBI): domain Eukaryota; kingdom Metazoa; phylum Arthropoda; class Insecta; order Lepidoptera; family Erebidae; genus Lymantria; species Lymantria dispar. Next base: position 10,570,724 of record CM063466.1, on the reverse strand, counting down.
CCTGTGAAAAAAACATAAGAATTGAATAATGTATATGATAATGCTATCACTAAAATGGGAACTAAGCATTTCTACTATACCAATTTTGGTAAAAGTTGTAATTGAATCCTTGTTAAGAAGCTTTCGACTCATTCCACGCCTCCTGTCGGTTAGATTCATTCACAATACTGTGCCGTTAGTATGTGATCTTCCACTTATATCTTTTTATTAAATTATCTGCATGCATTCCCCGAGCAGTTAAGTCATAATCAACACGCTTGGCGGATCGTTTGGAGTATACAGGGTGTATCAGGTTATGGGGCAACTGGTCAAAAGGGAGCTAGGCAATGGTGGTAGGAACCCATGAAAAAAAATTTGAACGAAAAAAAATCGATTCATTAAGGAATTAGAGACATGTAAAGTTTTCAATTTTGTCATCGCTTTTTCGTGTAAATCCGATTGAAATGTATAAAGTCAATGATACTTAATACGCAACATATTCATACTTTGTTAAATGTTCATTAGAAATTGAATAAATCAATGATTACGTTCGCGTAAGCAAGACAAACTTCGCTTTACATGCCTACATGTATTCTGTCTGTACATGCCTACATAATACGTAATATTTAAGGCATAGACTCTTAGACACATTTTTTTGAAATCACCATAATTTTTATGTTATATTGTTTTTTGTATAATGTACATTCTAATTACGATCTATGACCGTTAAACTACAACATACTCGAACAGTTGTCCCATAACCTGATACACCCTGTATAAGTTTTTCAGGAGAGTGCTGTTACCAATTCTCTTATTCAAAAATAAGAAGCGGTGATATTTTATATTCATAACTCGTTACTCCTGCTATTGAGCGCTATCAATAGATGGCACTTAATAGCGGAATAAAATAGGGAATAGGAGATTAAGGAATAGAATAATGTTGTAGAGGAAGTACGAGTTTCCATAACAATAGGAGTGAAATGAACCTATTATACCACACTCGTCAGACGGATATAGGCTTTTATTTCATGTTTTCCTTGTCTTGTATAGTTGTTATATTCCTAAGTCGTCTGTTACGACACCCACGGGCAAGATATCCGCGAATTATATCCTAAAAAGTTGTCTAGATAAATAATAAAATATACTTACTACTACCAAAACACAGGTTGCGATTTGAAAGGAGCACCTCACACTGGTTGCATAAAGCAACCAAGTGGGCAACCAGTGGAACACCAGGAAAGGAGTGCCGCATAACAACGTTGAGAGGAAGTACGTGATAATCATCCGCCATCTACTCTTGCGATAACCGTATACTACCTGTGAATAAATAAATATATCAACATCACCTTTATTTCATTCCACGGGATCTTTTAGTTCAGTTAGAAGAAAAGATATTGGAAATATGTAAAACTATTTTTACGAATTGTAAATAATATAAGTAAAATTGAACATTTTGGATAACCCACGGCACAAACTAAAAGAATAAAAATATAGTTTTACGTTCTCTTCAATCGAGTAATCATTTAGGACATAATTTTGGAAAAGAGCTGATACTCTTACACTGCTGGGCCGAGATTAACCAAAAATCACCTAAGAACCACCGCAAGGAAACTGGCTTTCAAATTAAAAAAACCGCTTCGAAATCGATCCATCCGTTTGAGAGCTATAATGCCACAGACGCACACAAAGATAGACAGACATCGACCTCAAACTTATAACACTCCACTTTTTACGTCGGGGATTTATAAAACCACTTCACGGATTTTACCGTGTTTGTATTTAGTTTTTGATTGCCCAACGTTTGCAATGGTCAACGCCCATGTTCCGTAGTTTTATTTACAACTAGCAACCCGCCCTCGCTTCGCTTCGGTTATAGGTTATAGTCGTTTTACCCGCGTAGTTCCCGTTCCCGTGGGAATACAGGGATAAAATATAGGCTAGTTTACGCCCTGATATTACAGCTTTCCATTGGTGAAAGAATTTTTGAAATCGGTCGAGCCGTTTTGAAGATTACCCGGAACAAACAGACAGACAGACAGACAAAAATTTTTTAATTGCTATTTTAGGCATAGGTGTCGTGCAAATAACCGTGTGAGCATGAAAAAAGCCTATTATTTTGACATTACAAACAGACACTCCAATTTTATTTATTGGTATAGATGTGTAACACTCGCGTAAACATCAGAAATTATTATTTCTATGAATTTTATCGAGTTTGTATTTTATTTTTTAGGACCATCACGTGATGGTGACCATGAACGCTGTAAATCGATGAAGACCTTGTTCTCTTTAATGTTCCATAAGTCACCAACATCGTCCTTTAATTTACATTATGTCCCCGTTTTCAACGCACAAATTGCATCATATAACTTGGCGATACGATCTATCGAACACATATCCTTAAACGATCGACCTTTTGACGTATTTAGTACGATATATGTTCCACGACCTCTCGTCAAGTGTAATTAGCATTTAATGGTTAAAAGAGGTCTTATTCAACTTAAACTACGCTTTTAACTTATTAATAGTCAACATTTAATTTATTATCAGTCTAGTTGTAAAATGTTCAACAAAAAATGCAAATAAACGCATTTTAAGTATTAAGTATACATAATTAATTAAAGGCGGATTAATTTAATAATAAAATACATTCTACTTGAATGTGTTCAGATGATATTTAAGTTGGTATGTATGTGTAGCATATAAATTATTTAACTAACAACGCCAAATTAAAAACAACTAAAAGTTCTAGACCATCTTTTTAACAGCCTTGAGAATAACTTGTTACGAAACATCTGCAGATTTTTGATGTTAGAACATAACTTTAAATCCACAAAACCCTATTATTTTGCACACAAATGATTTAAATATTCTTAGGTGTTACACTCGATAGTTTTCATTTTATTTTGGATCGCCTTGCGCCCGGCTAAACGACGTTACGGGTGGGCCTCATAACGACGTCTCGACGTATTCAAGGACGCCGCACCTATGCGGTAAGCATTGCCGAAGTACCTTCTTCGGTCGCCGATTCATCCAACAATAGCCTCAGCTCAAAGCCATATAAAACCTACCTCTTTTAGTATGAAAAAGAACATCATGATAATCTCGAATGACAAAAAAATTCATACTCTAATGATTAAACAGCACTACACAAAATCTATATTGAAAGAACGAAATTATAAAGTAGAGAAAAAGAAACTGCAAAGATTAAAAAAAACTATGATGAACTAGACAACTGCAAAAGTAAAACTACCTTAATAGTAGTTAGAGAAAGAACCAAGCAAATATATAAAGGTAATGTGGAAACAATGGAGGAAGAACACTATCTCAACTAACTTCTATATCTATTTGCCGTACCAGGGTGGTAGAGAAGGTGCTTGACCTTGGCTGCCCTGGCTGAAAGTTTAGATGAATTACTATATTATTTAAATTTAAAAATTCTAAAAAAGATCACGTGATTAATGGACGTCCCCTATATAGTACATAATAACTTTCAAGACAAGAAAATCTCGAAATAAAATCTTATACCAACATGTCTGATGAGCATGGTATAGTAGGTCAATTTCTTTCCTATTTTGAAGGAAACTCAAGCCCAGCAGTGGAATGCGTATAAGCTGAGACGACTGGAGAAAGGCCCAAGTTCCAAGGAACTAAATGAGAATGCATGTGGAAGGCATCTGAATAAAATGGTAAAACATACATCAGAGTTGTGATAAAGGGGAAATAATTTTGTATAAGACCTTCTTTTAGCATCATCATCATCTTGCTCTTATCCCAATTACTTGGGGTCGACGCAATATGTCATCTGTTTTGACATATTGCAAAAAGTTTCGGCAATGACTTTTATGACCGGCCGCCTGCCTGACGTCAACCCTCCTTGGGAATGTAATCGTTGACCCAAATGGTACCAGATGGAGTGGGTCCGGATCAATCTAGGGCTCTTAGTCGTCTTTTACGACACCCACGAGCAAAGCAAGGGTTGGTAGTATTCGAAGCCGCTACCACACAGCACCTAGACCACCTAAGACCTTCTTTTAGCAAAAAAAAAACAAAGAAACGGTTGTTTAATGTTATAATATATTCATTGAAGACCCTAGCAACAACAATACGAGCTTGTCTTAATAAATTAGTGGCAATTGTGACCTTTGAATAATTTAGCTGGTGTTGAATATTACAGTTGCTCAAATAAAACAAATTGTATATATATGTATGCTCTATAAAAAATGCAATTTGATACTTTTTTTAACTGATTCTATTTGATATAACAGATTAATAAATGGAAAAAATATGTGCTATGGTTTTATAACTTTTTAAACTGTTTCTTTATTCAAATGATTATGATAATCATTTTAGGGGTATAGTAAGCAGGTCTTAATTATAGAATTGTTAATAATGCTCATCTGGTTAATAACAAACATGTTCACCTTATATATATTTTTTAATTATATACAAAATTGAGTCATTACTTCTATCCTGTGGTAAACATATAATATGGCTGAGAGATTAGTAAATAGGAACACCAACACCCTTGCCAAGCAGGTCGATTATCACATTATTGCTGCTCTTTGGAGGCCTAAGCGGAGCAATAGATATCAAAGAACTAATTAACGAATGAAAGATGAATCTACCTGTTACCAGAAACAGATGAAATTCATACCATCATAATACTAAGAAACAAAAATTTAACAAAATCTGAGAAAATTTAACAAAATCTGTACCTACATTTTTTTGATACCTGACATAGGTATTGAATTCTCACCAGAGCAACTGACGCTAGTACCACGAATTTGAATTTTGAATTTGAATATTTTACTAGCACCATGGATTCTCTCTCTCTCTCTCTCTTAGTAGTAGTTACATATGACACAATATATTAGAATAATGTTCTGTGTCTACTTAACAAACTGTAGAACTAGAGTTAGACGATAAATCATTTTTAACTAAAAATCTTGTTTACCTGCTCAAACTCTGGATCTGTACTTAACAGCTGTGCATCTAGTTCTAAATATAAATCTCTGCCACCGTCGTCATACTGTATTAGAGGTTGTATGTCTTCTTCTGAATCCATTCTTTTTATTTTTAATTACGAAACGAGCTCATTTTTTTTTTAATTAATTCAACTTTGCCACCACTTAAGATATTTAAAAAAAGAATTAAAAGTTTATATTACGTTCGGTACACTTTCCACTGTCACAATATTATTATAAAATAATTACGTTTGATATAATAAATTACGAGCATATTGCCTCAGTAATTGCTATGAAATAAGCTGTTGATAACATGAGAGGTATTCGATTTCATTAGAATTTATGTCCAAGGACAACACAACAAAGACCAATTTACAAAGCCCATACAATTTATATCCATATCAGTAAAATCTTTGTTTATTAAAATTTTTAAAAAAGTATTTTAATAATTTGTGTATTTTTAGGCTTAGTTTTTAATTTCGTAATTTTATATTTCTACAAAAGAAAAATAAACATCTATATAAAACCATCAATCACACAAATCGACACTAACTGACACTGACAGTCTCAAGTCTGATCTTGACAAATAGTTTTAATTTAGAGTTGTGCGAGTTCTGAGTGAATAAAAAAAAGTAACTATTTCTTACAGTGCGTATAACCGTTCAATTAGATTGCTGCTGAACATCACTGTTATTATCGACTGAAATATGTGAATTTCCAACAAATGTAAGATAGATAGATACATTTAAAAAATATTTATGGTCAATTTATTAACAAATACAGGCGAATATAATGGATTTGCAAACGGTAGGACAAAAGAAAAGTGAGTCTAGTACCGAAATAAATGATGAAATTATCTATGAGTGAGTGATCATTAAGTTTGAAAGTTGTCAGTTATCAGTGTATAAAATAATTAAATCTGTTACAATGTACGGAAATTGTCACAGTGGCAATTAATAAACACATTGTTAAAAATAATATAAAATAATACATATCACTGAGAAAATGCAGTTTTTTTTTTTTTTTTGTGGGTGGGCTGCAGTCGGCGCGCCTCCGCACCACTCCATCCGGGGCGACAGAAGGGCTTAAACACGTAACTCCCACAACCCACCCGAAAACCACCTCGCCTTCGTCGTTGGGCCGACCACCGGAAAAGGTTTACTTGTCGTCAGTGGTCGGCCCGACGGAATACCCCCTACGTGGGGTACCCTCCCATCGACCGACGTCCCCCCCCCCCCCCTCGGGGAGGACGTCGGTCTTTCCTCACGCGGTGGGCCTCTCGGCGGGTGACGGACTAATCCCCGGTCACGTCACCCGCAGCCTCGGCTAGGGCGGCATGAGGCGCAGGTAGTTGCGCCTGCGCCGCCCCATTCACCGGCGGCGGATCTCCTCATCGAGGCTGCGCTCCTCACGCAGACGATCCGCCGCCTCCTTCTGCGAGATCACTGTCTCGCAGAAGCCTGCGACCGCGTCCCAATTCCCGACGCTGTCGACCATCGCCCTAGCGATGGCCGGCAGCGTCAGGTCGGCACCGATGATTGCGACGAGTTCACGGCGCTGCGGGCCCAAGCGGCGCAGGCCTCGAGCGTATGCTGCGCCGTGTCCTCGTCGCAATCGCAGTGGTGGCAGGATGGTGTACTCTCCCTCCTTACGACCTTGTGCAGGTATTTGGCGAAGCTCCCATGCCCCGTCAACACCTGCACTAGTCGGAAGGAGAGCACCCCGTGCCGCCTTGCCAACCACTGCATCAGCACCGGCCGGAAGGCCTCCACGATTCGCACCACGAACCGAAGCCTCTCCAGCCAGACTGCCCAACGGGCAATGACGTCTCGGCGGGCGTCGACGCGCCAGGCGGTGAGCTCCCTCAAGGAAACAACACCGCCCTCCCCGCGCACCCCCGACACCCGCCGATACATCTTGGCGAGCATTTCCGCCTCCAGGTCCCACGGGGGAGTCCCGGCCAATAGGCACGCTGCCTCCGTCACCACCTTATGGTATCCGCGGATGGTCCTGACCGCCGTGACCCTCTGTGGTCGCCACAGAAGGGCCCTAAGTCAGACGGTCAAGGACTCCGCCCACACCGGTGCGCCGTACAGGGCCATCGACCTGATGACCCCCGGGTACAACCGTCGACATGCAGCGCTCGGTCCGCCCACATTCGTCATAAGCCAGGATAGGGCGGACGCCACGCCGACGAGCCGTGGAATGAGCCTGCGGAAATGCTCCCGAAACCACCAATGCTCGTCGAGCACTCAAAAATGCACTGTTAGAGGATATCTCACTTTCCCATACTTATTAATTTGCATGTTGACTTCTGACAATCATCATTATCATCATAGCAGCCCACATACGTCCTACTGCTCGAGCCTCTTCCACAATGGGAGGGAACTTGACCAACCATACCATGCTGGTCAAACATGTTGGTATAGGGTTTAATTTTAGGGATGGATGATCTTTCCGAAAAAGATCGATTCTTGAATCGATTCACAAAAAAATCTAGGTCTGAAGGATCGATTCCCTATTAATCGATCTTTTTTTGAACGGACTTTTGATGACCTTTTTTTTTATAAAGTCTAGAGAGTGAATATATGATAAACTTTTTGTTTAGGAAATCTGAAAGTGTTATCAATCTTATAATATGTTATAAAACACTAACATACTGAGTATTGAAAGGGCAGAAAAAATCGAATGACGATTTTCTAGGATAAAGTATCGGTTCTTCGTATCCATTTATAAAATCAATTTTTGAGCTTGTAAAGTCGATTTTTCGCTTTATCGATCTCAGATCGCCATTCCTATTTCCTTTTCAATTTTCTCTCCCTCGCACAGATGTTATGTACATATTAGGCATGTAACGAATGTTAGAATTGTCACATTCGCGAATGCGAATACGAATGCGAATATTCATTTTCAATATTCGCGAATGCGAATATTGACTTTCAAATAAAGTGCGTGCAAAATTTCATACGAGTTTGACATTTCATATCAGCCATGTTTAAGCCGAACATAGGCGCGGTTAACCGTTACAAGTTGAATGATTGAAACTAGATAGTTTCATCCAAAATATTCGTTTTGATTTGAGGATAGGTTATTATTATTGCATATTGAAGTGATATTATACAAACATGAGTAAAGCACATGTTAGTGAAATTTGGACTAATTTTACAATTTGTGACGCGAGAAATGTTAAATGCAAGTCGTATGATAAAAAATAATAGGGGTTTAAATTTGAAATTGCCGTTTTAACGTACTGACCACTTTGAATTATAATTAAACCTGCATGGTGTCAGATATCAAAGTGAAACTGTTTTCAAACGAAAACTATAACGTACAACATTTGATCGTTTGACGTTCACTTGTTTTTACATTCAGCTTTTGAAATGAACATGGATACGGCGAAAATCAGAGTAATTTTCGAATATGAGTTCTGACGTGGGACTATCGCAGCAGAAGCGGCTCTTAATGTCAATGGTGTGTTTGGAGAGGATACGGCTAACGAAGGCACCGTGGGTTTTTGGTTTAACCGCTTTCATAGTGGAAACTGGGATTTGAAGAATGAAACACGAGGAGGACCAGCCACTAAGGTCAATACCTAACGATGAATTGAAGGTGATGGTGGGAGTCGATCCAAGTCAAACTACCAAGGAATTAGCGGCATGATTTGATGTTAGCATACCCACAATATTGACCCATTTGCACCAAATCGGTAAAATAAAGCAACTTAAAAAAATAAATAAATAAAACGAGTGCCACATGATTTGACTGATCTGTAGAGAGCAGCGCGCATTGAAGCTTGCCTAATCCTGTCAAACCGGTATAGAAATGAAGGGATTTTGAACCGGATTGTGACGTGTGATGAAAAGTGGATTCTTTATGATAATCGCAAGCGAACAATGTAATGGCTGACCCTAGGTCAAACGCCACATCAACGCCCTAAAGCGAAGCTATGGATATAGAAAGGTGATGGTAACTGTTTGGTGGTCACTTCATTGTGTAATTCACTACAGCTTCCTCAGATCTGGTCAAACAATAAACGCAGATGTCTACTGTGCAGAACTCCGGACAATGATGGTGAAACTACAACCGACTACCATTTTTTCCGCAAATTGGACAATTTTTTCACGGAACAAATAATCTTCCGAGGAATCAGTAAAAAATACCTTCACACAGTTTGTGGAGTCCAGGACCCCAGAGTTCTATCGCAAAGGTTAAATGATCTTGCAATTAGATGGCAGAAATGTATAGATAACGAGGGTAAATACTTTGATTAATGAAATATGTTTTATGAACCAAAACATTTTAATTTATTAGTACCAAATGGCAATTTCATACTTTAACCCCTAATACTCGCGTAAAGAAAGGACTACTAGTGCTATACGAAATCATCTAGAAGCCAATGTATAGTTACATAATAATTTCTTTTCATTTTGTCAAATACATTTGCAAAACATTCGCATCATTCCTTGCGAATACGAATGCGAATGTCAAAAAATTTTCGAATATTCGTGAATGCGAACATTCATTACATCACTAGTACATATTATATCTCATAGTTGTCTTTTATGACAACCACGGGCAAGATAGGAAGTGGTGAATGGTATTTTTACACCGTCACCGCGTGGCAACATCTGTTCTGACAATGTATAGCATTAATTTTATGTTTTAGAATTTAAATTGTGATTATAAAGAAACAATCACCGTATTACATACAACAACTAAGCAAAAAATTAAATACAAATACATATGCATTCTTTGAAATCACCAGGACAGTTAAAAAAGAAACTCTTATAATTGCATTTTATGGCTCAGTGGATTTAATCTTGCACTTGCAGGTAATCTTAAGGTAAATCTCAACAAATTAAAATGCAATTTTGAAAGCAATAAAAGGTGCAAGCAGTTTATTACCTTAAATGAAATGAAAGTTGTATACTATTCTTTAGAAATAATATTATCAGTACCAGCTGTTTATATCCTTTAAATATTTGTGAAAAATAACTCAAGTATTTTTTTAAATACTCAACTACAAGATCTATTCAATTGCATATTAAGTATAAAAGCCTACTAGTACTAAGTTACTTAGACGCAAAACAACTTGAACTATAAAAAGTATCTTTTTTTTTTTTGTGGGTGGGCTGCGGTCGGCGCGCCTCCGCATCACTCCGTCCGGGGCGACAGAGGGGCTTAAGCACGCAACTCCCGCAACCCACCCGAAAACCACGTCGCCTTCGTCGTTGGGCCGACCACCGGAGCAGGGTTACTTGACATCAGTGGAATAAAAAGTATCTTAGATATAGCACTGTGCATTTAAAACAGGTTATTAGAAATTATGGAGCCACTCGGTCAAGTAAAAAAAGCAACATTCTTTTTCTATTAATTTAAAAAACAGACATTATTACACCCTTGACCCATATCTAAATGATATTTTTTTTTTTTATATTTTTTTGATATCATGACATTTAAAATTGACATTTAAAAAAAAGTACTCTCAATACTGGCATTTATGTATGTATATATTTTCATATCAAAGATTAATTTTAATTTACATTTGTCTTCGTCTTCATTATAATATTTTTGAATTCTATTCTATTTAAACTGAATTCAAATATTTACGTCCTTTTTTTTTTTTTTGGGGTGGGTTGCGGTCGGCGCGCTCTCGCACCACTCCGTCAGGGGCGACAGAGGGGCATAAGCACGCAACTCCCGCAACCCACCCACGATGCACGTCGCCTTCGTAACGACCACCGGAGCAGAGTTACTTGACATCAGAGGCACGACGGAATACCCCCTATTGGGGTACCCTCCCATCGACCGACGTCCCCCCCCCCCCCTCGGGGAGGACGTCGGTCTTTCCTCACGCGGTCGGCCTCTCGGCGGGCGACGGACTAATTCCCCGGTCACGTCACCCGCGGCCTCGGCTAGGGCGGCATGAGGCGCAGGTATTGACGCCTACACCGCCTCAGTCGCCGGCGGCGGATCGCCTCATCGAGGCGGCGGATCGCCTCATCGAGGCTGCGCTCCTCACGGAGGCGATCCGCCGCCTCCTTCCGCGAGATCACTGTCTCGCATAAGGCTGCGACCACGTCCCAGTTCCCGACGCTGTTGACCATCGCCCTAGTGATAGCCGGCAGTGTCAGGTCGGCACCGATGATTGCGATGAGTTCACAGCGCTGCACTGCCCAAGCCGCGCAGGCCTCGAGCGTATGGCGCGCCGTGTCCTCGTCGCAATCGCAGTGGTGGCAGGATGGTGTACTCTCCCTCCCCACGACCTTGTGCAGGTATCTGGCGAAGCACCCATGCCCCGTCAACACCTGCACTAGTCGGAAGGAGAGCACCCCGTGCCGCCTTTCCAACCACTGCATCAGCACCGGCCGGAAGGCCTCCACGGTTCGCACCCCGAACCGAGGCCCCTCCAGCCGGACTGCCCAACGGGCAATGACGTCCCGGCGGGCGCCGACGCGCCAGGCGGTGGGATCCCTTAACGAGACCACACCGCCCTCCGCTCGCACCCCCGCCACCCGCCGATACAGTCCGGCGAGAAATATTTATTTACGTCCTGACAAGCTTTAATATTAGCCTAGCCAAATAATGCAAACAATGTAACTATTAAAAAAAAAGTGAGCCGTCGCTCAGGACGCCTGGCAGATGTAAAACATCGAAATTATTGGTACAAGTATACATGCATAAAAGAATAGATTACGACAGAACTAATATGGCAAGCAGATGTGAAACATCGAAATTATTGGTACAAGTATCATCATCATCATCATCCTGCTCTTATCCCAATTACTTGGGGTCGACGCAATATGTCATCTATTTTGACATATTGCAAAAAGTTTCGGCAATGACTTTTATGACCGGCCGCCTGCCTGACGTCAACCCTCCTTGGGAATGTAATCCTTGACCCAAATGGTACCAGATGGAGTTGGTCCGGGTCAATCTAGGGTTCTTAGTCATCTTTTACGACACCCACGAGCAAAGCAAGGGTTGATAGTATTCGAAGCCGCTACCACACAGCTGGTATTGGTACAAGTATACATGCATAAAAGAATAGATTACGACAGAACTAATATGGCATAAAGTATTGAATAAAATAATACTATTTCTATTATTATTATTCGAAATATTACACAGCAATAGGATTAATTTGCCGCAGAGCCGCATCGCTCCTTCTCCCTCACACACTTGTACGTAGTTCAAAGGGATCGGCTAAGACAGTGTGATCTAGGAAATAGAAATAGCGACATCTATCGAGCCACTAAGCACTAGTATCGAACGACAATAATCAGTATTAATTGAAACATATCGATACTTAACAATCGAATCGTTTTGAAAGCATTGAGTACTTTTCATAGTGCCTATCAGATAATTTCTTGCCGGGATTGTTTGTGATGAGCTTTTTTTTTTGGTAAGTTAGAGACAATGTAATATTTGCTACTGAGTACTAGTATTGTAGAAGGAATGAGTATCAATTGACAAATACCGGCACTTACTGAAGTCGAATAGTTTTCGAAGCTTCGAGTACTTTTCATTGAGCCTATCGGATACGTTTCTCGCGCGATTGTTTGTTATGAGAGTTTTTCTTTTGGTAATTTTGAGAGAAAGTAACATTCTATAATGAGTACTAGTATCGAAGGAACAGTAATTAGTATCAATAATTGAAGAGTATCTGTACTTACTGATATTGAATCATTTTCGAAGCATCGAGTACTTTTTAGAGAGCCTATCGGATACGTTCTTGACGGGATTGTTTGTGATGAGCGTTTTCTTTGGTAAGTGTGAGAGAAAGTAACATTCTATAATGAGTACTAGTATCGAAGGCACAGTAATAAGTATCAATTGAAAAGTATCTATACTTACTGATACTGAATCATTTTCGAAGCATCGAGTACTTTTTAGAGAGCCATACGTTCCTAACAGGATTGTTTGTGATGAGCGTTTTGTTTTTTCTTGTAAGTTTGAGAGAAAGTAACATCCGATACTGAGTACTAGTATCGAAAAAACAATAATCGGTATCAATTGAAAAGTAACGATCCTTACTGATACTGAATCGTTTTCGAAGCAGTGGCGTAGCAAGGGGGGGCGGAGGGGCGGACCGCCCCGGGCGCCACTATGAGAAGGGCGGCAAAATTGGAAGAAAAATATTTTGTGTGGGCACTGGCGGTGGCGGCGATGGCGGCTACCCGTGTGGCGACAGATTAAGAATACATTTGTCGCCACCCCTTACTTGCCCGTGGGAGTCGTAAAAATCGGCTGAGGGTCCACCAGGAGAGTAGGCAGCAGCTCTCTCCTGGGAAATGTTAAACATCTAAACATCGTACTGCGATTGTCAACCCGCCTGCCAAGCGTGGCGATTACGGCCTTATCCCCTTTATGATGAAGATTAACAAAGAAACGGTCCCCAGTCACGGCAGCTTCGGTACCCTACGGGCCCATTTTGGTGGTGGGCCTGGTAGCGGTGGAGCGGGGGGTGCAAAGAATCTTCGGCTGCGATCCAGCTACCAATTAAAACGACCATTGGCCCTGGTAACACACAACATTCGGACACTCAGGACTGACGAGAGGGTCATCGAGCTGGAAGAGGAATTGAGCAAAATCCGCTGGGATATTGTAGGATTATCAGAAATGCTAAGAGAGGGTGAGGGCACGATAATCCTCCGGTCCGGAAACTTGCTCTTCTACCGGGAAGGCGATCACCCGTCCCAAGCCGGTATAGGGTTTATCGTTCGCAAGTCTCTCGTAGACAACGTGGAGAGGATCGAGAGTGTGTCGACAAGGCTAGCGTGCCTTATACTCCGAATTACCAAGAGGTATTCGTTGAAGGTCATTCAGGTATACGCACCGACCTCAGCATACTCTGACGACGAGGTGGAGGCATTTTACGAGGACATCTCGAAAGCCATACACGCGTCCAAAACTCACTTCACGGTCGTTATGGGAGACTTTATTGCAAAATTAGGCAAAGGGAGTGACGATGAGTTGAGAATGGGGAAACATGGATATGGACAGAGAAACCAGAGGGGCCAGAAACTGGCTGATTTTCTGGCGAAGGAAAGCCTCTTTATGATGAATTCCTTCTTCAGGAAGTAGCCACAAAGGAAGTGGACCTGGGTTAGCCCCGATGGTTCAACAAAAAACGAGATAGACTTCATCTTGTCAGACAAACAACAAATATTCAATGATGTCTCAGTGATCAGCAGGATTAAAACTGGGAACGATCACCGGATGGCACGAGGCACATTGAATATCCATACAAAAGTCGAGCGATCACGCTTGATGAAGTCTACACGCCGACCTACATCTGTCCAATACCAGAACCTTGAAAGCTTCCAACTCGAACTACACAATCGCTTCCAATGTTTGGACGAATGCGAATCTCCGAACGATATGAACAACAGGTTCGTGGAAACTGTCCACGCGCTTGGGTCGAAATTTTTCAAGGCTCACCGCGTTAATAGACCTAAAAAACTTTCCGACCAGACTCTCGAGCTCATTAAGCGGAGAAAAGAAATGACGGTGCAGTCTTCAGCCGATTGGTCCAAACATAGGCAGCTGAATAGGCAGATCTCCAGGTCTGTGCGTCGTGATATTCGCCCATTTAATACGCTTCGTATTAAAGAAGTGGTAGAGCGGAATCATGGCTCAAAAGTGTTCGCACAAGATCTGTCTATTGGGCAAAGTCAAATGACTAAGCTGAAGACCGATGACGGCACTGTCATTTCATCGCAAAGTGAGATCTTGGGAGAGGTCGAAAACTTCTATGGACAGTTATATAAATCATCCCGAAATCTGTTGTCGGCTTGGTCCAAGATCCCAGATCCAAGCTAACTCGGCACTATACCGAAGAAATCCCGGACATCAGCTTGTACGAGATCAGAATGGCTCTCGAACAGCTACGTAACTGTAAGGCACCGGGAGATGACGGAATTACGGAAGAGCTTCTGAAGGCAGGCGATAAGCCGGTCTTAAAAGCCATTCACGGGGGCGACGTTCCAGAGTCGTGGACCAGGAGTGTGGTGGTGCTGTTCTTCAAGAAGGGCGACAAGGCTCTTCTAAACAACTACAGACCCATCTCACTCCTGAGCCACGTTTACAAGTTGTTCTCGAGGGTCATTACCAATCGACTCACGTGCAAGCTTGATGCCTTCCAGCCGCCCGAACAAGGCGGCTTCCGAAAAGGCTATAGCACCATAGACCATATCCTCACGCTTCGGCAGAATATACAAAAGACCGAGGAGTATACTCGGCCTCTGTGTATAGCGTTTGTGGACTATGAGAAAGCCTTTGATTCAGTCGAAACTTGCGGGCGGTGCTGCAGTCCCTTCAGCGGTGCCAAATCGACCATCGCTATATCGAAGTGTTGAAGTGTTTGTATAGGAACGCCACAATGTCGGTCCGTATTCGGGATAAGAGTACGAAACCGATCCAGTTGCAGAAAGGCGTGAGACAGGGAGATGTCATCTCCCCGAAACTGTTCACCACTGCACTGGAAGATGTCTTCAAACTCTTAGACTGGACCGGACTCGGCATCAATATCAACGGCGAATACATCACTCACCTTCGATTTGCAGACGATATCGTCGTTATGGCAGAATCCATGAAGGACCTTGTCACCATGCTCAACAATCTCAGCAGGGTATCCCAACTAGTGGGTTTACGAATGAACATGGACAAGACGAATGCCATGTCAAATGCCCATGTCATTCCTGTACCAGTCTTAGTAGGCAATGCGATTCTTGAAGTTGTCGATCATTATGTTTACCTAGGACAAACAGTCCAGTTAGGTAGATCCAATTTCGTGAAAGAGATCAGCCGACGAATTCAACTCGGTTGGGCAGTGTTCGGAAAACTTAAGAGGATCTTTTCGTCCAACATACCTCAGTGTCTGAAAACACAGGTCTACGATCAGTGTGTGTTACCAGTGATGACTTACGGCACAGAAACGTGGTCCCTATATGTAGGCCTCATAACAAGGCTTAAAGTTGCTGAGCGGGCTATGCTCGCGATTTCTCTGCGAGATAGAATCCGGCATACGGAAATCCGTAGAAGAACGGGTGTAACCGACATAACCCGAAGAATTAGCACCCTGAAGTGGCAATGGGCAGGCCACATCGCTCGACGAACCCGCAACCGCTGGGGAAAAAGGTTCTCGAGTGGCGACCACGCATCGGATGACGCAGTGTAGGATGCCCTCCACTAAGTGGACCGACGACCTGGTGAAAGTTGCTGGGCGTCGTTGGATGCAGGCCGCACAGGACCGCATTTTTGGCGTAACGTGAAAGAGGCCTACGTCCAGCAGTGGACGGCGATGGGCTGAAATGATAATGAATGATGACTGGCGGTGAGTCGGATAATTAATTTTTCAAGAAGTTAGCTTTTACTGACGTGCACATATTAAATGTCCCGCCCAAAACAATTGTTACAAAACATGAGTGGCGGTCGGCCCCTTATTTGTGTTTAGACGTATACATGCACCCTTCATAAGAAGCTCCATAAGGTTGAGTAATTTTGCCATTTTGTCGATAGAATATAGTGTGACAGACGATATTGACTTTGACGAAGTTATAAATGATTTCGCTGCGCGTAAGTCGCGAAAAGTAGAATTTTAGACTGTTTAGATTTTATTAAACAATAAACATTATTTTTATAGTGTAAATTATTATTGTTAACACATTCATGTTACTTACACATGTACATGGTTTGGAAATAAATATTTTTCACGCAATTCTTTAATTTCGTTACGTTTTTTCTTACCAACAATTATTATATTTACGACGTCAAAAGGGCGGCAAATTATGACTCCGCCCCGGGCGACAGTGACTCACGCTACGCCACTGTTTCGAAGCATCGAGTACTTGTCATAGAGCCTATCAGATCGCGATCGCGGGATTGTTTGTGATGAGCTTTTTTTTACCAAGTCTGGGAGGAACTATAAAGAACTATAAGTGAAGAATTTGAAGTGATGGTAAAATGTAAAATTACTCGGCAGGTAATATAATGCCATATCATATTACTTCGCGAAGCACTGTTTCGTGCATGACTACTTGATAAGTCTATAGCGTTTGAATGAAATCTAACCGACTGGGTAAAAATTGAGTTCAAATGAGTTAAATACATAAAAAATTGCCATGTAGAAATTAGTTGATCGAATTAGCGACATCTATCGAGCCCGATAGATGTCAACTACAAAATATATTTTATAAAGAAATCTCTAATCCTATGACGATAATAAGACAAGCTATCTAAATTATTTTATCGTCATGGGGTACCTTGTTAAGCCTATAAATTTTAAATGAAATCTAACTCTTTAAAGTGGGTCAAAATCATTTGTCAGTCAATTACATTATTTTATAGAATAAGTATATATGCATAAAAGAACAGATTACGACAGGTATTAATATAGCATAAAGTATTAAGAAAAATAAACTTACGATAATTTTCCAGAAAATGATGTTTTTATTCAATAAACATTTATTTTCATTTATAGGTAACAATTCACTTTGAGTTCACTAGATGGCGCTGTACAAAATTTTAAATCGCACCATGGTTTCGTTACAAAAATGTAGATATGTGACCAGATATTTAATTAATAATTAATTAAGAGCGGACCGCGAAGCGTGGCGTTAATCGTCACGCGACGATCGCACTCACCCTCGCCTATAGATGTTTCACATCAAAAACCCAGCATTAAATATCCAGCACTTTAGATACCATATGTCAATCTTGCAGGGAGACCATTGTGCAAGTGGAAATCAGTAGTTTGATGAATAGATAAATAGGTCAAAAGAAAATTTTTCTAGCATGCCTTTATAATCCATGGTAAAGGCTCATGGCGTTAAAATATTTTTCTAACAAAATAACTGTATTAAAGATTATTCTTAATTTAAACGTATGGCGACAGTTTACGAATACTTATGCTTCCTACTATCCTTTCTTGTCCAAGTTTTTAAAGGTAACTAAAATGTATAAGTGGATAACATCACCAAAAGAAAAGAAAAGTTTCAAATAAAATACAGTGTTAACGCGTAGAGCCACTGTTGACTGCGCAAATGGTGTAGTGATTAAGATACTGACCTACACTGCTAGTGTCGGGGGTTCAAATCTCACGTAGGACGATACTTTACGCGATTTACAAATTGTTTTTCTGTGTCTGGATGTAATTTGTGTCCGTTAATTATTTGTTTGTAAAGTTATCCGCAATACAAGGATTAATTTCCTTAGTGCAGTCTTTAAAAAAAAGTATGGGTTTGGCCATTTGTCTTGTTAATATGAAAGAAGCTCTATGAGCTGTGAAAAAAACTAAATAATATTATATCTATTACTACTTTACTAAAAACAATTAAATAGAGTCTAAAGGTTTTAAATTTTAACTAAGGTCATCTTAGATACGGTATCATTCAACTTACCATATGACTATCCTCAGTGGAAATACATTGTTCCATGCTTAGCGTCATTTTGAAGTTTAGACGATGCTTACTAAATGTTAACCTGAAACAAGCAAAAAAGTTTGTATATAAGTTTAACATCAGAATATTTTTTGTTGCCTTTATACAATTCGTTTCAAATAAGAATAGGAACGCCAATGACCTCTATCTGTCAAATGTCACTTGAAAAGTATGGCTTGGATTAAACCTTATTTGCGTACCAATATTTTTTTTTTGTTGTACTGAGTATCAGTTACTCGAATGTGAAAAACCGTCTAAACGAGTTAAGCCTGTAGACAAAATGTAGATATAACGATATTGTTTTTAAAAATATCGATGCTTGTCCTTTTTTGGACGACATATCGATAGTTTGATACTAAAAAGGAAATATCGAGGGTCGATATTATTCTACAAAATCACCGTACCTTAATCTACTGTACGTTTTTTACACTAAGTGGCGTAGACTAAAAAAAGCTCGTCACGAGAATCCCGCAAATTGGTATTATAGGAAAAAAGTGAGCCGTCGCTCAGGACGCCTGGCAGATGTGAAACATCGAAACTATTTTGTACGAGTAGAGACACGGTATCGAATATAAAGTATCGATACTGAACTCATGAATAGTATCGAAAGATAAGTAACGTACTGATTAAAGTATCGAGTACGTTTACTTACTTTATCTTTAGGTATCGAGTTCTTTTCTTTCGATACCGATACTTTTGTATTCGATACATTTAGTCAATAACAATAAGTACTTTTTGGCAGGTATCGTATCGAATAAATTATCCATTTTAAAATTGACTTTACGGCTCATATTTATGGTAACGTCATTTATTTCAAACGTAATTAACATTCCAAAATGTAGCTTGAAATACTTTCATCCATTCACAGACGTACAATAAGTGCGATTTATAAACCAGAAATAGCGGCTATATATATCTATATATATCTATAGAGCTAACGACCAACTCTAAGCTACCATATATTTTATAAAGAAATCTCTAATCCTGTTTTAGCGTCATTGATTCATGCTAAATTTAGAAATCTTAAATGAAATCTGACTGTTCAAAGTGAGCCAAAATCCAATTAAATGACATACAATCAAATATACAGCTGAAACTAAAATAAGCCTATTTTTATTTTATTGGGTGTGACTTAGTTGTTAGCCTCAGATGGCTGTGACAACTTTACCCGGACTGGTGGGTGAGCGCTGAGGGCTCTCAACCCATATAAAGTTAAGCGACCGATCCCGAGGGCACCCCCTGTGGGGTACGGACCTCGGTTCGGGTGGTCGCTGGCAAAGTGGGCACTCCCAAGCCTATAAAAAATGAAATACATTCATCCGTTCACAGACGTTATTTTCGTGCGAATTAGGAAACAAAAATAGTGGCATCTATCGAGCTAACGACCAACTCTTATAGCTGCAATATATTTAATAAAGAAACCTTTAATCCTGTAATGATAATAAGACAAGCTATCTATATTATTTTAGCGTCATTGGTCCTTGCAATTTTACAAATTGCAAAGTTTACAAATTTTAAATGAAATCTGTCTGTTTAAAGTGAGTCAAAATCCAATTGCTAAGGAGTCTGTGACATACAAAGAAATAAACATATATACAGCTGAAACTAATAAAATCCTATAAAAAAACGGTTCTCCATTTTTCGTAGCTGAAAGTAAACTAAATGCCATACCTACTGGTATATTTATATTATGAAGTTAGAGAATTATACATTAATTTATAAAACAAGTATATATGTATAAAAGAACAGATTACGACAGGAACTAATATTGGCATAAAGTATTAATAAAATATCGCGATTTTTTTCCAGATAATGATGATTATTCAATAAACATTTATTTTCATTAGGTATTACATACATTATAGGTAACAATTTACTTTCAGTTCACTAGATGGCGTTGTACAAAATTTTAAATCGCACCATGATTTCGTTACAAAAATATAGATATGTGTATCCAGATATTTAATTTAGAGTTAATTAAGAGGGGACCGCAAGGCGTGGCGTTAATCGCCACGCGACGATCGAGGTCACCTTCGCCTATAGATGTTTCACATCAAAAAGCTGGCATGTAAATGATGATAAGTTATGACTACCTCCAGCTCATCACTGGAAACTCGCAAGAACGCAGTTAAAAAGAGTGGTTATGTAGAAAATATCCATATATCGAACTATCAATTTTTTTTCGATATATTGAACTCCGATATTGATATATTTAAAAGTATTTATTTATTATTTAATTGACAGCTTTAACGACACAACGGCAAAAAATAAGATTATTAATATTGAGGGCGGACGGTACCCGAAACCCGGTAAACTCGTTTTACTCGCCGGGCTACACGCCTAGGTTAGGAACCAGAGAGCTAAATAAAGAATAGGTAAAAGTACTAACGCAAATTGAATCCCCTATTTTACACTCTTAGAAAGTTAAAATTGACAAATGCTGAAACACGTGTATATTTTTTTTTCTGAAAACTATTTTCGCAATTCTCAGTTGGGTTGGAAACTACTTTTATATTTCTTTTCTATTTTAAGTACTTTCAGCTCGGTGTTTTAGTATACATTAGTGATCTTTTATTAAGGTAATAATCATTTTTAAAGTAATTACTTGCGTAAATTAATGACTTTAAATATCTAGTAAAATAAAAATTAAGCGCGCGTGCAAAGTACGCATGTCAGAAATGAAACTTCTTTATCCTTTATCCTTGATCCTTGATCCCTCATCCTTTATCCTTTAATCCGTCAATTATAGACGGATTTAAAAATAATATGGAATAGTATATATATATCTTTTTTTTATTGGGACTAATCCCACCACACATTCCCACCATTGTAACTCCTGTAAGCCAGGATCCACAATGGTCTCCATAAATGACACCGAGGTTTGACCCTCAGGCAGTCCCGGGATATGATTTTAATTGTCTTGGGACCCGCAACAAATTTAATTAGAAAAGATGAAAAAGGAGGAGTTGGAAAGAGAGATTCCACTTCCCTCCTAGGCAAAGCGGGAAACAGGAAAACAAAATGACTAGTCAGCCAATAAGTAAAAAGGTGTACAGCTACGATAGCGCAGCAGTACGGCACCACGGATACGGAAGAGCTTAACGGGGCCTATATGTGAGCGTTAAGATTGATTGCTACAGTAGGTATGGCAGAAACGCATGAACGCACGGAAATTTGCACACACTATGAATACAGATTTCCTTTTACCGCGCGACCGAAATAAAATTGCTAGATTGTTTGCACCACAATCCATTGTCTATGAGGAACTTTTAAATGAATGGCAAGAAAGATGAGATTCATCATCGAAAGGTCGTCATTTTTATCTATTTTTTCCATGCATCCGGGAGCGCCTGGAGAAGGTGTGGCTAGAGGTTGACCACTTCGTGGCCCAATTTTTAACTGGCCATGGCAACTTTAAAAGTAAATTATTTTCTTTTAAACTAGTACCATCACCATTATGTCAATGTTCCACATCTGACCACGAGTATGAACAATCAGCACATCACATTCTCTGGGAATGCGATCTCTGGCAAAACGAACGTAACCTCATGTTAAACAGTTTACAAGTCACCTGTGGGGTAGTATACTATACGGACCCTGTAGCAACTCGAGAAAATGGAATAGTATATATATAAATTTCTGTCTCATTCTTTGCCGGCTTCATCCTACACATTTTTGTATTTGTGTCTCTTACTTGTCGTTTTCCCGTTGCATCCGGTTTGAAATCACAACGATTCTAAAGAAGTTTCACTTCAAAAAATGCTATTCTATTACTTTATTAAAGACTTGGCTGTATGAGCAATGTATCTTTTGCCTGGTTAGTTCTGATGACAATCCGCATATAAATTCATTCATTCGTTCATTTGCGTCTAATAATGAGGTTGTTGTTCATGTTGTGAAATTGTTGTGATTACGAAAAGCAAAGTAATAAAATTGACATAGATTATCTACGTTTCTGCATAAATGATTGAAGGCGATTGGTTCAGGTATATTATAGAATAAAATATTAGTTACAAAATAAATAACCAAAACAAGTAACTCTAAAACAACATAACCTCAAATATTAACTTTAGAATATATTCACTTATTCGTTACGTATTTTTTGCTAAAAAAAATATTAATTTAGCTACAAATTATTGATTTTTAAAACTGTGCCAGTAACTGCCGTGAAAGAATATGTTTATTAGATATTTTTTTGATAATGTACCAAATTTACGAACTGACTTGTCTGCGATGTTTCGGTAAAGTATAGCATGTACAAAGTGGAGTTGTCTCTGAAGTTATTACATTTATAATTAAAATAATATATATATATATATATTGTTTCAGACCTATTTAAAGTTATTTTTCTTTCAGAAATTATAAAAGATGATTATCCCTGTGCGTTGCTTTACATGCGGGAAAGTTATTGGTAACAAATGGGAGGCATACCTAGGCCTATTGCAAGCTGAATACACAGAAGGGTTAGTATTAACATAGATCTATTACTTAGTTTTAGTGATAATATAATATACCTTCATCATTCAAAATTGTTCATGTAGTGATGGAGTAGGTATACAACTCACAGACAACCCCCAAACCCCCTCCCCCCTTCCTGCGAGTGTTATAAAATACAAATAAATGATATTGTGCATATGAAGTAGTAACATCTGAAGAGAAGATAACTCAAAATAAAACCTATAACAAAGTATCGAAGTGGCAAAGTATCTAATACTATATGCAATAAAAAATTAAATTACAACAGTGTAGTTAGAAATACTGGCATAAACTTAATTACCCATAGAACATTGTATCTTATCTGTCTTTACAAAAGGAATGCATAGGATAAATTACATTTTATCTTTCAAAGTTGCTTTGAAAATATCAGACTGACTGACCTAGAGACTGAGCACAGTCATATGTATGTAGTAATAAATATGATATTTCTGTACTTTTCTAACTTGGGGTGCCAGTAGTAGTTATTCAATTTTCATATGTCCAACTAATTGGCTATGACACTGCTTGCTCATAGCCAAGCAATCAATTTCTCATATTCTATTTTGTTTAATTTTGTTAGAATAATCATTAATACAATAGAGTGATGAAACACTGTAATTTTTCATTATCATCATCACAGCTCAATAATGTCTGTCTGTTGGGCTCGAGCCTACTCCACAATAGGAGTGAAATTAAGCTACATACTATGCTGGTCAGATGTGTTGAGGTTCATTTCGAGATTTCCATCTCTTGCATAGATGTTATATATATATATTATATCCCTTGGTCGGCATTAACCACATCCACAGGCAAGATAGGGGGTTGGTGAATTGTTTTCTTACTCCGTCACCACACGGAGCACACCGTTTTTAATACCTACATGTATTGCCAGTACCTTCACCTCAGCACATATACGTCTTGTTACTGAGCTCAAGTTTCCTCCACAACAGGAGGGAAATTGATCTATTATACCAAACATCTTAGCCATAGATTTAGTACTTATGTATATCCCTATCCATTGTTCATTTTTGGTTTGATACGAGACAGCAGCAGAACACTCTTATGTGGCATTAGAGAGGTCTAGTTCCAACAATGGACATTGATTGTCCATAGCCACTTTTTGAAGAGTGGATATGATCTGCTTGCGGTAGCTACGAGGAGCGGGTCACTCCCTTCCCTCTATTGTGGTTGAGGGGAGTGATGGCTGCTCTAGTGGTTAACTCGTGATCGGGTGCTGCTTGCGGGATCTGGTCCAGCCATGGTACTTTTTCGTTATATTTAATAAATGTATTGTATGATGATTCGAAAGGCATCACACTGGAGCTATTAATAGACATGTTGTATATTATCTTAATTAAAAAAAATAGTAAATGAATATAAAAGAAGACAAGCCCACTGAGTTTCTTGCCTGATCTTCTCAGTGCGGTCGCGTTCCGATCCGGTAGTAATGTAAGGTAAAATGTAAAAAAGTGACCATATGTAAGTGCCCCCGCGGGGTTTATGCATAATAAAGGATTTGAATTTGGTGTGGTCACGCTATTCCAGCTCCGTCCGAGGTGACAGAGGTGACGCCTTACGACCCCATAACCTGCCATGTACGTAAGGCATATGGGAAGGCCACCGGTACCCTTTATTGGCGGGTTACCCTTCTGGATATTATCTCGGGTCGACATATTGTTCCCACGCGGCAGTCTGACTATGGGTGGCAGATTAATGCCCAGTCCAGTGACCCACAGCCTTGGCTATGTCTATAGTCACTTACGACTTCGTATTATTTAGATTTTCTCTATTAATCCAAAGATTCTGTTGAGTATTTTAAATTGATTGACAATATCATTACATTAACCTAACAATTTATTTTTGCAGTGATGCCTTGGATGCGCTAGGTTTGAAGCGGTACTGCTGCAGACGCATGCTCCTGGGTCATGTGGACCTGATTGAAAAACTTCTCAACTATGCACCTCTCGAGAAATAGATACATAAGATTAATGTAATCTTAGTATATAAGCATTAGTTTATAATTTTAGTGATAAGTACTGAATTCCATAGGAATTTTTTGTAAAATAAAGTTGATTGTAAGCTAGTGTTCGTTTTATTACTATATTCATCTTCTTGGCACGTAAACGTTCCATTGCCGAGCTCGAGCATGCTCCACAATGGGGGCAAAATTATCGTACTATGCAACACTAAGAGGGTTTGGTAAAGGCCCTTATGTTAAGTTTTCCTTCTCCTGCCTAAATGTTATCTCCATATTATATTCTTTAGTCGTTTATTACGACACCCTCTAATTCTATAAATTAAAAGATGGACTTCATTAGTTACATCTCATAATACATTGGCGATTGATATAACTATGTAATTTTAGAGTAATATCTTATAAAAAATAGATGTTAGGGGCGTCCATTAGTTATGTGAGACGTTTTCAACCCCTTCTCATTGACTTCTTGATCTCGTACGATTTCTCTCAACCTCTTGAACCCTTTCGAGAATTTCCACAATTTGTATTTTGAGAATAAATGTGTTTGATTCATCAAAAAAAAACTACAATTTATTTTACTATTTTTATTATGACTAGTATTTGAGTGTTTAGATCGTAATTTCCAATCCCAGTATGACTAATGTGCTGCTTTGCGGCGTTCGGATAACTATAATAAATATTATTAGGTCCTTACATATGCAATTGGCGTTTTGTACGGCAGGAATATGGACGTCAATTTTTTTTTGTAAAATATAATTAATCAAAGTATGCACCGTTGTTATCTATGCACTTTTGCCATCTCATAGGTAGTTCATTGATCCGTTTACTAAAAAAAAACAATGTGGGCGGGAATCAGTAAACTCTGAAGGCGGTTTGGACTGCCGCATAGGATTTGATTTTTTTCCTTGTAAGAAGTTGTCCAAATTCCGGCAAAAAGGTAATCTGTTGGAGTAAGGTCCGGGGAGTACGGTGGATATCGCAGACATTCCATTTGTAGCTCATCTAACATAGTAGTTGTTTGTTGTGCAGTGTGTGGTCTTGCGTTGTCGTGAAGCAGCAGTGGCCTAGAGCGATTGACCAACTCGGTTGTTTAGCAGCTAGTTCTTCCTTCATGGTTTGCAGTTGTTGACAATAGATATCTGCCGTAATAGTTTGGCCAGATTTTAGAAAGCTGTAGTGAGCGACATCAGCGCTAGTCCACCAAACACTCACAAGTAACTTTTCCCGAGTCAATTTTCGTTTAGGGCAGGATTTTTTGCCGATTTGCTTCAAGTGGATTAATACAATTTTATCACTTACTCCGAAGCCGCAGCTATTTCTGAAGTGTTTTGTGATGGATCCGCTTCCACAATAGCCTTTAATTCTTCATTTTGAACTTTGGTCTCCGGTCGTGCACGGGGTTAGTTCTGAACGTCGAAATTTCCAGAACGAAAACGTTGAAACCAAAAATGTACCGTGCTTTCTTTTGCGACACCAGCGCCGTACACATCATTAATCCTTCGAGCTGTTTCTGCAGCACTGGTGCCACAGTAGAACTCGTACTCGTAAATATACCGATATTTCATGTTGTCCATTGTACGGTAATAAGCGACGCCAAAGAAAAAAATAATGAGGAAAAACAAATGACTTTTCAAAACTCAAATGTACCAGCTAAATGAATTTATAAACTTGAATTTGGTATTCTTAACCAAAGAGGAGATATTTCAGATGAAAATGGTCAGTACGACAAAAATGGGCGACGCGACAGTAATGACAATGAGGTAATATTATGGCGGATAAAAAATATGAACGCCTGGTACAGTCGAAAGCATGAAGCGTTACACTTTTAACTAATAATTTAAACCGAGCACCATAATTTTTCAGCCTCTATCGAATCGGGCACTACATTGTGATATTTACCTTTACATCTATGCTTTTAGCATAGATATGCTATAGCTTTTAGCTTAGCTATTTATGTATTTTTATAGAGAAGAATATTGTCAAATGTAATTGTGTATATTTTAGTCTAGAAATTACTACTAAAACTTCGCTGACTGTCCGTCCGCCTGTCTGTCACCTAGTGTTGCCCAAAAAAGTCTTGGTCTTGCGGTCTTGGTCTTGCGAGAAATACGAGACCGAGACCAAGACCAAGACCGCTTAATTTTTGCAAGACCAAGACCAAGACTGGCCCTGCAAGACTTGAGCAAGACCAAGACTGAGCCTGCAAGAGTCTCGCGGTCTTGCATTTAATTGGAATCACCATTTCAGCTTATATACGGTTGATATATGGTTGCACCCGTGGCCTTGGCTAGGGCGGCATCAGGCGCAGATACTCGCGCCTGCGCCACCCCAGTCGCCGGTGGCGGTTCGCGTAGCCGAGGAGACGTTCCTCGCGCACGCGCTCCGCCGCCTCCTTCCACGAGACTACCTACTGCCTCGCAGAAGGCTGCGACCGCGTCCTAGTTCCTGACGCTGTCAAGCATCCAGCAATATCAGCTCCATGTACCATGTTGGGCACACTGGTTAGCAAAGTGTTATGACGCATACCTATTCCTGCAGAAGTCGGTAATCTGAGTGCCTAATAGTAACGTATTATTAATATAACGTCCATATACATTACGGCCCGTAGTTAAAAATACGTCACGACATAACTACTGTAACACATTGTAGGTACCTCGCCAGAACTGAGTTTAAATAAAGACAGAACTATGTATTTAGTTGATAGGTATCTAACCTAACAAGTAACGTTTGTCCGTTAAGTCTTTTATACGCGCCAAATCGTTAAATATTTTAAAACAAAGTCCTCCGGTGGGTGTCTGTCTATTCGCGATAAACTCAAAAATACTACACAGATTTTATGAGATTTTCACCAATAGCTAGAGTAATTCTTGACGAAAGTTTAGCTATATCATTTGTTAGTTTGTATTATATATTGTAGGAGTCATCCCAAAAATAATGGGCGCAACTGATGCGATCACCGTGCCATCGGTGCCCCTGCCCCCCTCCCCTACTCCCGTTTGTCATACCGTCTTGCCTATTTAAAAATTATTTAACTATTAGCTATTAGACTTGAGTTATACTACGCAAAATAAATTACTGGGTATCATAACGACAGTGATGTAAAAATACAATTTATTGTGATAAAATATTAGGTAGGCAGAGGTTTCACTGGTAAAAAACTTAATAAATAATTTAGTACAATTTGCTAAGATTTACTTTCTTACTACTGTTTCTCCAATATTCTGGAGAGGTTTTTTTATAATAGTGCTATCCAGTAAATTGTACTAATATAACAACAAAAATAAAACCGTAATCAATAGCAATATGGCATAAGTACCTACCTAAAAAATATTAGGTAGCGGTACAATATACATATTTTGGAATACAATTTTTTTTTTATACAGAAAATATAAACAAAAATCGAATGATCTAAATTCAGTTTTTGGCACAACATATAATTACAACTGGATTATTCTCAATCACATTACGCTTAACTTTCTAGTCTCATCAGTAAAATTTTCATAGTGTGTTTGCCAATTGACTTGCGCAACCTATAATAAGATGAATATTTTATCGGAAGAGTTGATTTGGAAGCTCTACTGCTCAAATCCATGATTACAGCATTCATAATATTACTTTTGACTTAATATCTACAATAGCGCCATCCCATGATTTTTGTAAAAACCTGTATCAAAGGGACCTTAAACTTAACGAAAAGTTAAGAATATAATTCAATAAAGTAAAGTATTAACTATATATTTAAAAGATGGCGTTCTATATCCTAAAAACTATTCTTTAAGTTAAAATTCTTCCTTGTATTTTAAATTACATATATAATATATGTATTGAAAAAAAAGAAGATATAGATTGTGATATATAACCATTTTTAGCAAACATAACTCGTTTTAACCGACTTCTAAAAAAGGAGGAGGTTCTCAATTGGAATGCTTGTATTTTTTTTAATGTTATTTCGTGCATAACTCCGTCGCTCTTTTTTATGGGTGGGCTATGGTAAGCGCACACGCGATCCATTCCGTCCGGGGTGACGAAAAGACGGCGCGCGGGCCCATAGCCCACTCATACCCACGTCGCCTCGTTGTTGGGCCGACCACCGGAGCAGGGTGACTTGTCGTCAGTGGTCAAATAACTCCGTCGCTTGCCAATCAAATTGAGAAAATCTTTTTTGTTGGAAAGGGGAATGTTAAATGACATAAAATTTATTGTACAACTGCCCCGTGTGGTGACGTCTTAAGAAAACAGGGTCGAAATTCCTGCCTTTGTCATAGGAGTAGTAACTCTGTCTAATGTAATACCAGGGGAATAGGAGAGTAATTTTCTCCAGTGGTAAGGGTTATATTCAATAGTGGACTATAAGCTAGCAGATAGATAGGTAGGATAGGATGATATTTGATTAATTTAGTTGGAATTTTTCATTGCCATGATAAATGACTGTTACGTTATTCCAACTGTAAGACTTGCAAGACTTTGCGAGACTCTTGCTGCAATACCAAGACCAAGACTCGGGTGTGCTTTACCAAGACCAAGACGAGACCAGGTGCGCTGTTGCAAGACCAAGACCAAAACTGGTCCAAGTCTCGTCTTGGTCTTGCATTTGGGCAACACTACTGTCACCAGGCCTCATAGCCTCGTATCTCAAGAACCGCGATAGCTAGACAGTTGAAATTTTTACAAATTATGTATATCTGTTGCCGCTATAACAACAAATACTAAAAACAAAATAAATATTTATATAAATAAATATTTAACCTTACAACAAATGCTATTTTTATAGATAAAAGGAAGGTACGGAACCCTACATGCGCGACTCCGACTCGCACTTAGCCGGTTTTATTGTTACAGCTAGAGTTACTATGTGAATAATATTAGCATTATTATTTAAATTATTTTAGCACCGCCTTTTGGCCTTCTGAGAGCATTGGCAAAGATATAACATATTCAAGTTTTACTTAAGAAACGGTCGAACTCGAAATTAGAACGAATTCATTCGTCTCTTCATACATCTTTTGATAACTCCGCGTACTTCGCTTTCAAGAAATACAAGAATAATATAGAAATACAATAGGTACGCGCGAAATTGCATTACATGCTACTAGGTATAATGGTACTAAACGCGAAACTAATCTAAAATTGACACACTATGTAGCTTTAGTACTAGCGTAGTTGTTGCTGGGGCGTCGAAGGGGCCCCGGATGGAAAGGAATCGGTGGTCAGCCCAATGGTGATGGTAGGGAATACAGTAGGTTATGGGCGCGCGTGGCGCTCATCCGTCGCCCCGAACAGATTGAGCCAGCTGTGCCCAGATTATAACCTACAACGAATAATAAAAGTACCTAATTCATTCCTTCCGTCATTCCTTACTTAAACTAGGGCTGTTGATATTTTTAAAATATTGTTCTTTCGATATATCGATATTTTCCGCATGACCACTCTTTAGTTACGTCCTTTGCAAAATTTCCGTGATGAGCCTTTTTTAGCTAAATTCTAGACGTAAGTAATAACTTATCATCAATTTCATGCCGCCATTTTTACCGTAGAATAAGTTTAGGGTGATTTTGTACAACTAGACTATACAAAAAACGATAAAACAACAAAGTTATTCAAATAAATATCGACCCTCGTTACATACTTTTTAGTATTGATATATCTTCCAAAAAATTACGGTTGTAAGTATCAATATTTTTAAATAATAATATCGATATTTTATCAACAGCCCTAATTTAAATGAATTCTTTATAATTATTGATGATATCTGTTTGCCTTCTACAATGTTACCTTGCAAGATGCGAGAAAGTAATGTAGTGACGAACTAAGCATTTAACGTTGTATGACAATGGTAGGTACTTACATACTAGGGATGTCGTGGATATGAAATTTTGGATCGGGGTAAGGATATAAGGATAATATACCGATTTTATGTACAGTTAGAGATATCAAATTGCTTTTGATAAATCACTTACGGTTAGTTTCAGTTACGAATATTGAAGTTTCAGACAATTGTGTGTCTTATAGTTCTCTTTGCTTGCTTGGATTTAATATTGGATGTGATCAGGTTGATGATTAAAAAAACTAGTTCAGCTGGCTAATTAGTTAACCGGTTGACATAAAACCTGTCGGAACGTGTTCCATGTACATTCCGTCCGAAATTATACAATTTTTTTGTATCAGATTTGCTTACGGTTTTGGATAGATTTTCATTTGGGATATCCGATAGTTATGGTTATGGACCTCCATTATATCTTCAGTACAGTACATGCACAATCCCCGTGTGAAGATGGATTAATAATACAATGTTCCGTTATCCCTTATTCTCCTATGGGGGACGTAAAATATATTTGTGATATAAATATTACTGAATCCGTGTGGTGACGGAGTAAGAATACAATTCACCACTCCCTGTCTTGCCCGTGGATGTCGTAAAAGACGACTAATGGATATAACATGCGTATAACATTTATGCAAGAGAATGTAAACTCGACCACACTGTTGAAAATTGTCTGTCTGCAGCCGCGGGCCCGGCCGGTTCCTCCGGGGTAGTAGGTACTACACTCTCGCACAAAATCGACGTCCGAGTAGTAGCCGTTTGTTACTGCGCTTCATTCGGTGAGTGAGAGAGCCGGAAGCCTAACTTTCTGAGGGTGTTCTTCTTCTTCTTTCTTTTTGTCTTGGCAATCAGCTATTAATACAAGCCATTTTTGCCAGTGTCGAGTTATAATTTACTTTTCAAATTATCAATTTCTTCATGTCAGTAATGGTCCGTCAGTAAGTCAAAGTGTCGCCTCCAACAGTGTAATGGCCACTGTTAGGGGTATCTTCTGAGAATTTTGGTGGAAACAAAAAGCTATGTATAGCAGTTTTATATCATATTCACTACACCTCAGCAGTTTTGCCACTATATATTACATAAAATGTCATCAAAATTATTTAATATAACACGTTAAAACACTAAGATATTGAATATAATACAAGAACACCACATGACACTTCCAAATTCCCGCTAAAATCCATTCTGAGGGTGTTCTTCTTCTTCTTTTTGTCTTGGCAATCAGCTACAAATACGAGCCATTTTTGCCAGTGTCGAGTTATAATTATCTTTTCAAGTTCTCAGTTTTTTCATGTCAGTAATGGTCTGTCAGTAAGTCAAAGTGTCGCCCTCAACAGTGTAATGGCCACTGTTAAGGGTATCTTCTGAGAATTTTGGTGGAAACAAAAAGGTATGTATAGCAGTTTTGCCACTATATATTACATAAAATGCCATCAAAATTATTTAATATAACACGTTAAAACACTAAGATATTGAATATAATACAAGAACACCACATGACACTTCAGATTCCCGCCAAACTTCCTCTGAGGGTGTTTGCGTGTGGTGGGTTTTAGTGATGTCTTTGGTATCACCGAAGCTCATGTACGCATTCACACTCCCTTCACTGTCTTCGCGGTAGGCATCGGCTTAGCAAAGGTCCATGAGCGGCAGCAACGCTTACCATCATGTGTACTGTTTGCTCGTTAGCAACAAAAAAATAAATGTATAAAACTCTATACCAACGGGGCTGACCGGCGTGGTATAGTCGGTCAATGTCCGTCCTATTGTGATTGGGCTTGAGCCCAGCAGTGGGGCGTATACGACTCGCAATGTTGAAATATTACTGATTTGTAAATGCTGAGTTTAATTTTTCCCACTATATTTCAGTTCGAAATTAGTTTTATCTTAAAATATTATTAGATAACTATATATTTTATTGATATATCAATTGATTGATTTCGATGATAATGTAAATAAATAAAATCCTAAATAAAAAAAAACTCTGAATCACAATAGTTTAAATAGTAAAGAAGGTAGGATAAAATACATTTCTACTTGCTCGGAATTGTGCCTGTTTTATCACTATTGTTTCAGCTATGCTTATCCTTGTGATGAAGTACTATCCGTGTGGTGACGGAGTAAGAATACAATTCACCGCCCCCTATCTTACCTGTGAGTGTCGTAAAATACGACTAAGGGATATAATATGCAGATAACATCTATGCGAGAGAAAGAAAGGTTGACATAGATCCCTATGCTTACACCCCTGACCAGGGTGGTATAGTAGGTAAATTTTCCTCTTATTGTGGAGGAGGCTTGAGCTCAGCAGTGGGACTTACATGGGCTAAGATGAGATGAGGATTTTAGTTCATACATGTCCTATTGCTGGGCTGTAGGCATCTCCAGAATAGGAGAGAAATTAACCTATTGTTTACAACCACACTTATCAGACGGTTTGCTATAGGGATTGCCTGAAATACCCATACTGACTAACTGTTTGGGTTACCTGGAAAACAAGGTTTTCATTTGTCCACATAGCTAAGTCTAAAATTAAACTTATGATATCGAATGATATCTGATGTTTACGCGAGCACTACACATTGCTGCAAAGTGTTCGAAACGTCGGGCAATCATAAATCAAATACAAACGCGATATAATCCTTAAAAGTAGTTTTATTTACAACTTATGATATCTACTATTAATACCGAGTTTGGAGTGTCCATAGACGGTTTTACCCAGATAAGATTCAAAATAATCTGAAGTGGTCCACTTTCGTCTGTGCTGTCAGGGATATATGTAGAACGTCTAGATTGATATCTCTTTAAACATGACAAAATACGTAGATAAACTTTGACTACGTAATATCTATAGTTATTTCTATTTACATAGTCACGCTTTATTGATTACTAGCAGCGCCCTGCAGTTTTACCCGTATAGTTCCCCTTCCCGTTAGCATATCGGGATAAATTATAGCCTATGTGTTAGTCTGATATGTAAGCTGTATTATTGTGAAATTTCATCAAAATCCATTCTGTAGTTATTGCGTGAAAGAGCAACAAACATACTAAATTACATACAAACTTTCGCGTTTACAATATTAGTAGGATAGTTTTGATTTAAAATTAAATTTACGGATCTTATCGCGTTTGTATTCGATAAAATAAAAATATACGCGATGAAATCCGTAAAAAATTATTTAATCTGATATGTGTAATAATCTTATAAACATCAAAAGTAATTTTAATTACATATAATTTTATTCAAAGTTTTATCATTGCATTATTGAAAGAGTTTCTTAAGCTAGGTAACTGCTTGGATTTTCGCATTTGCAATGCTAGTGTGTAACCTATAGTCCAAAAACTCCGGAGACATTGGCTATTTTCTTTTTTTATAGTAGATAATGTCTACGTAAGATTAGTCGTCCTTTATGATATCCATAGGAAAGGTGATCATAATCAATCTTTAGACCTCTATCTATACATTATCAGTCTATCGATATAAAAACCACGCTTAAATGTCAGCTTCGAAATTAAAGTTGGTCTTAGGAGGTTTTCTGTTACTACTCACTCCACCATTATTCCATTAACCGGTTTTTATAACACCTATTCGAAAAGTAAGCTGATGGAAGCTTAATGTATTCAGAATTCGTTGCATTAGAATCTAAGTTAGCCAATTTTCGAAGCATGTCAGTACATTGGACTGGACCGCCCCTAGAACAGCTTATTTGGATTTCATTAATTAGTAGTTAATAACTCCTTATTAATTAAGTTAATGTAAGTTCAATTTCTGTCGTGTAGAACCGGAGTAAGAATACAATTCACCACCCTCTCTCTTGTTCGTGGGTGTCGTAAAAGACAAGGAATATGCAGATAATCAATTTATTTGAAGGAAAGCTCGACATAAAGTTATGCCATCACATCTGACCAGCGCAGTATAGTAAGTAAATTTTCCTCCCATCGTTGAGGAGGATCAAATCCAACAGTAGGACTTATGTGAATAACATTAAGTTACCATTTTACAACCACTAATAATCATGATATATGACATGACCATAGTTATTTAACGAAACACATAATTAGGATTCATCATCAACGAACTTAAAACTGAAACATTTATTTCAGTGTATAAGGTGTGCTCTACTAAAATATTCTAGAAAATTCTATAAGCTAGTGTTATTCCTGTACAAAAAACAACGAATAACGTAATTTTATCAATTTAAAACTAAATAAGTTTATTCGCTGTTCCATTCCATTAGGTAATAGATAATTTAAAAATTTAACCAATACAAGAGTATTTTAATTTTAAATACCTAAGTATTTCTCTGTGTTCATTAAAAGGATATATTCATTTATTTTTCCATTCTTAGACGCCCTAGTAACTTATAAATTGCCAACTTTATCCAAAGCAACGCTTCACAATCCTTATTTGGTAACATTGACACACGCTGTTTTCTTCTTAGAAACGGGTTTATGTTCCTATTTATTTATTATTATTCAGCATTCATTTATTTATTATTATTTTCATTACAGCAATAGTCTATTATCTATTCACCCATCAGCTTTGCGAAATCCATTGCTATCAAATTAAAGCGCTTATTATGTCTAAAAACTAAAAGTTTAAATCATTGTTTGAAATAATTATTATTATACACAAACGGATCGAAACGGACTCAGCGACCTTTATTTTCTTGGATCACCAAGGGATCACCCCTGGGCCAGTGTTGCCCAATGCGGGGCCCATACCCTACAGAGGTCAATTTGATAGTTAAGGGGGGCAATTTAACAATGGACTGGACACTAGCGATGAGCGTAGACTAAACGAACCCGTTAATTCGACCGTCGACAAGCAATAAACGAACGGACGGTTCATCAACGATGAACGGACTATAGTCTAATGTGGACGGATAGAACGGCTAATTTGCAGTCTACATAATATTCAACGACGGAATACCCTTTCGGGTATCCTCACCTCTCGACATCCCTGTCCCGGGACGTCGGTCACTGTCGCGCGGTCAGCCTCTCTGCGGGATATTGACGTACCTAGTATAATTTTTAGTCAAAAGTTTGATTGAATGCTTGCGAGTGCAAATAATAGTTTATTTTGTATTGTACATACTAATATTTAATAATTGTGAATAGTGTACATTAATTGTAAATAATATAAAAACGTCTTGTTGTTTTAGTGAAGCTAGGTACCTACCTACTATTTATTGACTACTTACTACTTGGACTACTCATTATTGGTGCATCTAGCCTAAAATTGTCGTCGAAATAATCATCGCGTCAACGAAGTACGAACGTTCATAAAGAATAGACTGTCGAAATTCATCAACTAGTCGATAAATTTAACTAGTCCATCGACGAAAATGGACGGTCTAGTTTTGTCTACGTTAAATGCGTCAACGACGCATCTCTACTGGACACGACTTTAGCCGAAAGGGGGGGATAATAATTTTAGAAATGTTAAGGTGGCGCATGGACTAAAAAGTTTGGTAAACACTGCCCTAGCCAGTAAGCGAAAATATATTATTTAGTATGAGATGATTTCTCTAGGACTCATTTTGTGTTTTTGAATCTGATAAATAAATAATGATTTATTTACTTTAAAATAAATATAGAGTACGAAGATGCTGTTCAGCGGTAATAATTATTTATTGCAATTTGCTAAGAATAATCAAAAATATGTTTTAAAGCAAAGTAATATAATAAATGGTACTTTAGTTCGACACAAAGTAATTTTTTTCTTTGTTATTTAACCAATATTCTTTTATTTTCATATAAAAAATGGTGGTGGTCTAGGATAGACGTATACAAGCTGAAATGATGAAGATAATGAAGATTCGAATAGAATGCTGCCACCCGCTTTCCTGGTCATTCTTCAGGAAAAAAAGAATATTGACAATAACCAATTGGCGTCTAGCTGATTTTGATATTAGAATAAATTTCTAAGAAAGTTAAATACCCGTATAAAAAAAAATCTTAAATATGCTAGATCGATTACGTGTGACTTTCTGTGGCTTATTTTATAAGGATGCAAGTACGACGGTAGTCCGATAAGTACTTAGCCTCACCGCCCGATGGCGCCACTGTCGTAAGAATAATTTAATATCGTGTAGTACATTCTCGTAGACGGCTACTGTCAAAATTTCAACCTTCTTGGATTTGTAGTAGGTATTGCTTTGATCGCGTGTAAAAGCTGGTGTGTACGCAACTTTTGCAAAAATGGAAAAAGAGCGATATCGGTCGGTGATTCGATTTTTGTTTTTGGAAAGGAAATTGCACAGCGATATCAACGAGCGCTTGGATGCCGTGTACGGCGACTCTTCTCCTTCAATAGCAATCGTCAAAAATTGATTTAACGAGTTTTAACGTGGTTGCACTTCGGTTTTTGATGAGCCACGCCTAGGTGCCTCAAAAACGGTCAGAGCAGTGTTTGACACTTTTTAAGTGCAATCCGAAAGAGTTCTGTCGTTTGTGACCTTCGACGAAACTTGGATCGACTGGTACACACCAGAGACCAAGGACCAGTCAAAACAGTGGACTGCGCCCGGTGAATGTACTCCGAAGAAGGCGAAAACTGTCCTGTCGGCCGGAAAGGTGATGGCCAACATTTTCTGCGATTCACAAGGTGTGATCCACATTGAGGGAGAAGGTCAGAACAGTGATAGGACTGTACTATGCCGAATTATTGAGTTGATTCCACGCCGAATGAAAGAAAAAACGGCACCATTTGGCGACGAAAAAAGTGCTCTTTCACCACGATAACGCACCGGCTAACACCTTTGCCGTCGCCACAGCCAAATTGATTGAATTAGGCTACGAACAGCTGCCCCATCCACAGTATTCCCCAGATTTGGCCCCGTGTGACTTTTTTGTTTCCAAACTTGAGAAAGCCATTCGCGGGGCAAAAATTTGAGTCGAAGAGGAGGTTATCGCCGCCACGGAGGCCTACTTTGCAGACCTCCAGAAAAAGTATTTTTCAGATGGGTTAAAGAAGTTGGACCATCGCTGGGTCAAGTGTATGGAGTTAAAAAGAGACTATGTTGAGAAATAAATCATTTATTAAAAATTTTCGTTTTTCTATTGTATGCTAAGTACTTATCGGACTGCCCTCGTACACATTATAAAATTAGCAACCAGAATTGTAGATTCAATCTTGCTGTAAATACATATGTAAGTCAATAATCTTTATAACAGTTCGTCCCCTAAATAGATAATCTACAAACATTTTATTTTGCGTTTCTCAGAAAATCAAATATAATTTTATTTTTATGGGCAGCATTGCGTAATTATTATTTTAATCTGTCAATATTATGTCGAAGGTGTTTAATAAATGTTACGAATAAACTTAAAAGTAAAAATTCACAGTCAATATCATCTATTGTATTCTATTTGAAAATATAATTATATTATTGGAAATGTCTATAAGTAGGCAGATGATGTTTGCGGAGTACTTTTAGATTTTTATAGCCTTATTACATCATTTTCATCATCACAGCGTCATATACATCCCACTTCTGAGCGTGAGCCTCCTCCACAATACGAGTAAATTTTGAGTGTTGGTATTTTCTTTTTTTTTTTATGGGTGGGCTATGGTAAGCGCACACGAGGTCAATTCCGTCCGGGGCGACGAAAGGAACCTACCCGTACCCACGTCGCCTTCGTCGGTGGGCCGACCACCGGAGCAGGGTGACTTGTCGTCAGTGGTCGGCCCGATGGAATACCCTTTCGGGTACCCTCACCTCTCGACATCCCTGTCCCGGGACGTCGGTCGACGTCGGTCGCCGTCGCGGTCAGCCTCTCTGCGGATTGAATGTTGATATGGGGTTTTATTTCGAGTTTTCCTTTTGATGTTATCAATATATTAATCCTCTTTTAGTTAGTCTTCCTTAGTCGTCTTTGACGACACCTTTGTTCTGCCATCACATAGAATTTCTAATATATTTCTTTTCTAATATATTATATATTTGAAAGATATTCAAATATATAATTGTTTACAGTTGGATACAGAATTTCCGACGAAGTTAGATAATATCTTAATTGTCACGTTTAGAATCTAATCTTCAACTACCTTTTCGTCTACACAATACAATAATTTCTCAGGATAGCGCTTTTTTTTTTTTTTTTTGGGTGGGCTATGGTAAGCGCACGCGCGTTCCCGTGCGTCCGGGGCGATGAAAGGACGGCGCACGGGCCCATAACCCACCCGTACCTACGTCACCTCGTTGTTTGTTGGGCCGACCACCGGAGCAGATGTCACTTGTCATCAGTGGTCGGCCCGACGGAATACCCTTTCGGGTAACCTCACGTCTCAACGTACGTCGGTCGCCATCGCGCGGTTAGCCTCTCTGCGGGTGACGGACAATTCCCCGGTCCGATCACCCGCGGCCTCGGCTAGGGCGGCATTAGGCACAGATACTCGCGCCTGCGCCGCTCCAGTCGCCGGCGGCGGAACGTGTCGCCGAATAGGAGCTCTACTCGCACACGATCCGCCGCCTCCTTCCGTGAGATTACGGCCTCACAAAAGGCGGCGACCGCGTCCCAGTTCCTAACGCTGTCGAGCATCTCCCTGGCGATGGTCGGCAGCGCCAGGTTGGCACTGATAATCGCGACGAGTTCATGGCGCTCCCCCTCCCACGCAGCACACTCCTCGAGCGTGTGCTGCGCCGTGTCCTCGTCGCAACTGCAGTGGCGGCAGGACGGTGTGCTCTCCCTCCTGACAATCTTGTGCAGGTACTTCCCAAAACACCCGTGCCCCGTCAGCACCTGCACCAGTCGGAAAGAAAGCACCCCGTGCGTCCGCTCCAACCACTCCATCAGCACCGGCCGGAAGGCCTCGACGGTCCTGACACCGTACCAAGGACTCACCAGCCGGACTGCCCAACGGGCAATGACTCCTCGGCGGGCGTCGACCCGCCAGGCGGTGATCTCCTGCAAGGAGACCATACCGCCGCGGGCGCGCGTCTCCGACACCCGCCGATAAATGTCGGCGAGCATCTCCGCCTCCAGGTCCCACGGAGTTCCGGCCAGGAGGCACGCTGCCTCCGTCGCCACCGTGCGGTAACCCCGTATGGCCCTGATCGCCATGACCCTCTGTGGTCGCCACAAGAGGGCCCTAAGACGGACGGTCAGGGACCCCGCCCACACCGGTGCGCCATACAGGGCCATCGACCGGATCACCCCCGTGTACAGCTGTCGGCACGTAGCACTGGGTCCACCCACATTCGGCATCAGCCGCGAAAGGGCGGACGCCGCGCCGACAAGCCGGGGGACAAGCCGGGGGACAAGTCGATGGAGATGCTCCCGAAACCAAAAATGCCCGTCGAGCACCAGGCCCATGTACTTCATGTGGGCCTGGATGCTGATGGTGTCCGACTTCACGGTGATCGAAGCGCCGGCGGGAGGCCCGGCGGTACGGAGGCCATGGAACAAAAGGACCTCCGTATTTTCCAGGGCTACCCTCAACCCCAGCGCTTCGATCCGCCTGACAATCTCCTCGGTGCCGAGAGTTGCCAGGCGTGCCGCCTCCTCTAGCGTCCCACCCCGGGCTGTGACGAGTGTATCGTCGACGTAGCAAATTACGCCCAGCCCGGGTGGGAGACTTCCTCTCAACGCCCAGTCGTAGCCGATGTTCCACAGGGTCGGACCCAGAACCGACCCCTGTAGGACACCGCACGTCATGGGCGTTCGCACAACGTCCCCTACTCGGTCCACGTAGAGGACGCTGCGCCCCTCCAAGTAGTCTGCCACTAGCCGTCTGAGATACACGGGCACCCCGTGATACCTCAGCCCCTCCCTGATGCAGCTGAATGGCAGACTGTTGAAGGCGTTGGCGATGTCCAGGGACACCGCCAACAGGACTCCTCCGCCGGTGACGGCCTCTGCTACCACGGCCTTCAGGCGCAGCAGGGCCGCGATCGTCGAACGCCCTCTCCGAAAACCAAACTGGGCGTCCGACAGATCGGGCCCGACCCCGACGAGGTGCCGCTCGATGCGGGCAGCCAACACCCTCTCCAGCAGCTTGCCCGCATCATCGAGCAGCACGATAGGAATGTAGGTCGAGGCCGACTCGGGAGACCGTCCCGGCTTCGGCAGGAGAACCAGCCTCCCCTCTTTCCAGTACCCAGGGAACTGCCCGGACGTCAAACAAGCGTCGAACAGTCCCCTGAGGCGTGGTCCCAAGTGGTCGAGGACCAGGGCCAGCACACGGTTCGGAATACCGTCGGGCCCGGGGGCGGTGGATTTGACTCGCATACGCGCCACCGCCGCTCCCATTTCCGGCTCCGTGATGGGTGGAGCACTTTCATTGTTGGCCTCCCGGTCGCTGTCCGGCGAAGCCATGACCGGGGGTGTGTGCTCCGCCCGCCGTGGAAAGAGGTCCTCGACAACTCTGGTGAGGAGGCTGGGCTGGATCGACAACTCTGGTGAGGAGGCTGGGCTGGAGAGTCTCGGTGAGGGGGGGGGGCCCCGCCTGTGGAGCTTGTTCAGCGCCGCGAGGTAGGGGTGACCCCAGGGGTCACGCTCGAGACTGTCCAGCATCTCCCGCCGACTAACGTTCTTGGCGGTACGGACGGCCAGCCTGAAGGCAGACCGCGCACTGCGGTAAGCCTCGTACAGCTGGCCCTCCCGCTCAGCGTCGCGGTGACGCGCTCGGCTGCGGGTGTAGGCCCTCCGGCCACGTATGCACGCGGCCCGAAGGTCCGCCAATTCTCGGGACCACCAGGGGACCGCACTCTTCGGGGTCAGACGCCGCACACGGGGCATGGCCGCATCGCAGATCTGCGTTAATGCACAGCGGATGCGGCCAGCCTCGGCATCCACCCCGTCCGCCTGGGGTGGTGAGGACAGCCACGACTGAACGATGGCTGCCTCCGCCAACAGGTCCCGATCCAATCGACCCACAGCCCACCGCGGCAACGCGGGAGCTCCGTCCGCCGTGTGACCCCTGCTGGGCTGCAGGAGGGTCCGGGAGACCTCTATCCGGATGTATCGATGGTCGGATAGGGTCTCAACCTCCTCCTGGACGCACCAGCTCCTCACGTGCTGCGATATTAGGGCTAGCGAACGACAAGTCCACTATCGACCCGCCCTGCTGCCGCACGCACGTTTGGCACCGAGCCCCTGTTCAGCAAACAGAGGCCCAGTGCCGCCGCCCACTCTTCGACCGCCCGCCC
Organism: Lymantria dispar; assembly: GCA_032191425.1. Taxonomy (NCBI): domain Eukaryota; kingdom Metazoa; phylum Arthropoda; class Insecta; order Lepidoptera; family Erebidae; genus Lymantria; species Lymantria dispar. The sequence goes on along the minus strand of CM063466.1, from coordinate 10,528,905 downwards.
ACGGTCATTCGTCCTGGGGGACCCCCACGCCGTGGACTTTGCGTTGTAGTCCCCCAGAACGAAGATTTGGCGCGGTGGCAGTCGCCGTATCGAGGCCCCCAGGATGGTGAGGAAGGCCCCGAAATCCGTCGCGCTCCTGTTAGGGGAGAAGTAAACACCAAATAGCGTAACCTCTCCCCATTCCGCCGCGACATACCCATCGCCCCTGTCCTTGAGCAACAAAGGCAGGGAATGCCACAACGTGGAGGCGACGATTGCCACAGAGCCGTCACTGCTGCCCAACCAATTGGGCCGGTCAGGCACCACGTACGGCTCCGCGGCTACGGCTGCACCGATCAACCACTTCGCCATGGCTTGCAGGAAAACGTCCTGTGCCTCGGCGGCGTGGTTGAGGTTGGCCTGCAGGAGGTGGTAGGATTCGGTCGCCATTAATGGGCCGTATCCATCACCTACTCCACGCTGGCGGGCGATCGGGTCGCGCTAGGGGCGGGAGCGGCCGGGGTCGTCGGGCCGCTCCGCCCCTTTGGGGCCGAAGCCGGGGGCTGCACTCCCTGCCCCCCATGCGGTGCTTGGCGGGCCTATTGCCCGCCGCACACGTGGGGCAGTGGGGAGTGGCGGCGCAGGATGCCGCCTTGTGCCCGGGTTGACCGCAGCGGAAGCAGAGATCGCTGCAGTCAAAGCAATTGGTGCATGTCGGCCGAGTGTGTCTGACCGCCATGCACTTGTAGCACCTCGCAGGCTGGGACTCCGCTGGGACTCCAGCACGGTCAGCCGCGCGCAGCTCCAGCCCACGAGGAGCCTGCCTGAGTCGGCCAATTGCTTGGCCGACTCCACCGGGCACTGCACCCAGGCAGCCAATTCGGACGCGGATGGCGCCAATTCGGACGCGGATGGCGCCAATTCGGACGCGGATGGCGCCAATTCGGACGCGGATGGCGCCAATTCGGACGGTGTCCACGGGACACCAGGTTTTCGAGACGATGGCCTCCCGGATGTCATCCACCGTCACGGAGTCGTCCAGACCCGCGACGCGTAGTTCTGCGCACTTTACGGGTCTGGCGATTTTGACGCCACCCTCCTCTGCGAACAGACCCCCCAACTTTGCCGCCATGCTATCGGCCGTCTTGGCGCCCTCGGCCCCAGGGAACTCTAGAATCCGTGCCTCTCAGGATAGTGCTACCGTCCATTCTGGAAAAACCCTTATTTGGTATTCCCATTTAAAAATAGTGTGACAACAATAAGTTCTTAATCTGTCACCACATCATATTGAAAACTTTTACTAGGTTTCTGAAAATAGATCACGGGTAGAATTTGATCCCATATATAATGGAAGTGCCTTCTGTGCGTCCTTTCTGCTTTAATATTTAAACTACGGTGACTACGAGTCTTTTTGATCAGTTCATAAATCAGTTAGATATATAAAAACCCTAATATGTCTGAAAACTTTTACTAGGTTTCTGAAAATAGATCACAGGTAGAATTTGATCCCATATATAATGGAAGTGCCTTCTGTGCGTCCTTTCTGCTTTAATATTTAAACTACGGTGACTACGAGTCTTTTTGATCAGTTCATAAATCAGTTAGATATATAAAAACCCTAATATGTCATATGCAATATCAATAAAGACATATTAGAATGTGTTCTTCCTTGTTCCTGCATTACCATTTAAACTACTGTGGCATCAACTTTTTTTTTTCAGTTCACAAATCAGTTATATAAAAAACTAGAATGTCAAATGCTAATTTAAAAAAAAAAAACAATGTATATTTGGAAATATGTTCCATCCTTCCTGCTTCCTGTTTTAGTTTTGTCAGTTCACAAATAAGTTTTTATAAAAAGCATAGCAAACAGTAAAATATTTTTTTAACTGCAAGTAACAATCAAAGGTATTTTAAAACAACCTTAACATCTCCAAACGTTTAACGAACCGTTGATCCGTCATGCACTAGTTGAGCTGAGATCACAGATTGAAGGTTGAAGGACAATGTATTTCATTAATTGAACTCCAGAGCGGAACGAACGCACAATGTGTCTTTTAAATATCACTGCAAATCACAAAACGTTATTGTCAAAGCATTTATCTAGAGCAGCTATACTCTAAGTGTGTTCCGCGGAACCCTAGGGTTCCGTGATACCTCTGTCGGGGTTCCGCAAGAATTTAGAAATAAAAAAATCAAAACACCTCTCTCTGGTCGCTCCGCGGCTGTGCGGACTCCGCGGCCGCGCGGAGACAAAACGCTATGAATGTTATTTATTTATTTATTTGTATTTGTATAAGCTTGTGTTACATTAGCTGGTACAATATCTCATAAGTTTGGTCTCAACAATTTTATACTTGTACAACGCGTTCGCTCTAAGTTTGCCGGTCTGTGGAATGCGCGTACCCTCCCCCACGTGACAACAAAACTTATAATGTGTCATAGTTTTACCCAAATATCTAACGTACACAATTTTTATTGTTACAATTAAATAAAAAATTTCGAACGTCATACACTCATACCTATCGCCAGCGGCAAACTTAAAACGAGCGGGTAGTATACTTGTAAGCGCTCAGTCTCTTTGATAAAAGCCGCCTCTGAATTAGACGCTATAGTTGTCAACTAGCGACTTTCGTCTCTAACTTCAAAGGATAAAGTCGATATTGTTTACAACGCTATTTTTAAATTTCTGTTTTTATTTTTGCTTTTTGTTTATCAAAGGTGCCGACTCGAGTATTTTCGAGAATATTTGAGATCGAGTCTAGGACTAAGTATAAAAGCGGCGATCGCGCGTTGGCGTCGTCTCGCCCAGACTGAGGCATACACAGCCCGCGCGGCCTTGACAAATAGTAGTAAATATCCACGTTACCGCCCCCGCCGACGGGGAAGGAAGACGTGTCGCGTTAAAATCATAAACGTGGGAGTGCCCACTTTGCCAGCGACCGCCCGAGCCGAGGTCCGTACCCCACAGGGGGTGCCCTCGGGATGGGTCGCTTAACTTTAGGCGGGTTGAGAGCCCTCAGCGCTCACCCACCAGTCCGGGTAAAGTTGTCACAGCCATCTGAGGCTAACAACTAAGTCACACAAAAAAAAAAAAAAAATTGGCGTCGTCAGTTGATGATTAGCGTTCGGAGCGATAAGTTACTACCTACTTACAAGCTCGCTAGCGAGAAACTAGTGTTCATTGTTTTACTGCCTGCTGTATTCTGTTGTCTCAGTTTTATACATTTCTTCCCTGTAGGTTCTAAATTTAGTCTCTTATATGCAGTAACGATTGTGCATTATTTAAACCCCACTATCCTGACTTGTAACATTATAAATAAAGAAGAATGGAACGTTGGCTTAAAGGTGTTAAACGTGTTCCAACAACATCTTCTAATGACGCTGAATGTTCAAAAGCAATGCGCGCGGAGAATTTAGCAATCACCGATCCAGAAGATGATGCCACGAGTGCCACGACGTCAAGCTCGACGGTTTCAAAGACGAAAAAAAGGAAGTATGATGAATCTTATATCAGTTTCGGATTTGTTGATTCCAACGGCTCACCTCTCTGCATGCTCTGTAGTAAACTGCTTCCTAATAGTTCCATGGCACCTGCCAAATTGCGTCGACATTTAGAAACCGTACACCCCGAGACTAAAGACAAGAATAAAGAATTTTTTGTTCGCAAAAAAGATCAGTTTTTAGAAAGTCAAAAAAATATGATGCATGTAACACAAACTACCAACGAAAAGGCCACGGAGGCATCATACTTAGTTAGCTATCGCATTGCACAAGCAGGTGAAGCGCACACTATCGCTGAGAAATTAATAAAACCATGTGTATTAGACATAACAAAATGTATGCTTGATGAAAAATCTGCAAAGCATCTTTCTACTGTTCCGCTATCAAACGATACTGTTTCACGACGAATCCATGATCTGGCAAGCTACGTCAAACAAGAACTAGTTACACGTCTACAAAATACACGATTCGCTTTGCAAATGGACGAGTCGACTGATGTCGCTGGTTTGGCTATCCTGCTGGTTATTGTGAGATATCCATATAAAAGTTCTTTTGAAGAAGACATGCTTATGTGTTCATCGCTGCTTACAAACACTACCGGGAAAGAAATTTTCAATAAAATAAATATATTTTTTGAAGAACATAATCTCAGTTGGAACAATTGCATTGACATTTGTACAGATGGGGCCAAGGCGATGACAGGTAAAACAGCAGGAGCAGTGTCACGAATGAAAAATAAAGCGCCTAATTGTAGTTCCAGTCATTGTATTCTGCATAGACAAGCACTTGCGATGAAGCAAATGCCGTCTAATCTAAAATTAGTTATGGATGAAGCGGTAAAAATAATTAATTTTATCAAATCACGACCACTACAATCCCGATTGTTCTCATTATTGTGTGAAGATTATGGCAGCAAACATAAAACACTGCTGCTCCATACAGAAGTGCGATGGCTGTCTCGGGGAAAAACTTTAACAAGGCTATTTGAACTTAGAGCCGAGTTACAAATGTTTCTTTCAGCAGATACTTCTTTTAATTTGAAGGACCGTTTGTATGATAAAACTTGGTTGTTCCGATTGTCTTTTATGGCGGATATCTTTCAAAAACTTAACGAATTAAATTTATCGTTGCAAGGTAAACAGACAACAGTGTTTCAGGCCTATAATAAAATAACTGCTTTTAAAAGAAAATTAGATTTTTGGATCATTTGCATTGGTAAGAAAGAAATAGAAAGTTTTACGTTACTCAGTGAGTTTGTTAGCGAAAACGACTCAGAAATGTTTGAAGATAATGTGTTTGAAGAATTGGTCCAATATCTCAGTTCGATGCGCGCATCTTTTGAAAAGTATTTTCCCGAAGAACACAATACAAAAATTAAAGTGAACTCCTGGATTCATAATCCTTTTTTACCCAACTTGGAAAAGCCTGAAAACATGTCAAATGAGATATATGAATCTCTTTTAGAAATGTCATCAGACGCAAGTATGGAGTCATTGTTCAAAACGACGCCTCTTAATGATTTTTGGTGCAGAATCCAAGATGAATATGCAATGCTTGGCCAAATGGCTCTGGATATTCTTCTCCCGTTCCCAACTACATATTTGTGCGAAACAGGATTCTCTACCTACGCAGCCACGAAAACAAAATATCGCAATAGACTGGACGCCGAAGCTGATATGAGACTCCAACTTTCTTCCATCAAACCTGATATCAAGCAATTGATGAAAAATAAAAAACAAGTTTCATACCTCCCACTAGTTAGATTTTTTCTTTTTTAATGTTTTCTATTATTGTCCTTACCAAGTGGTGAAGTAAATAATAATTAGTAACTGATACATTGTACTTTTATTATGCTGATTAATATAGAATACACTTATAAAAATAATTGTTTTATTGTAGGGTTCCATCAAGTATTTTGCTTCCCAAAAGGGTTCCGTCATTTAAAAAGTTTGAGAACCACTGATCTAGAGGATGCGAATGAAGTATTATAGCATAGGGTATTACCGACTCGATTATCCGGCACTCAGTTTCATCGACAAGGGAACGTACACAAACTACGCGACCTTTTTTTTATTGTCAACGGTAGCAAACGAGCAAGCAGCACACCTGATGGTAAGTGATGCTACTGCACATGGACCTTTGCAATACCAGGAGCACAGCCAGGCCGTTGCCTACAGTGAAGAAAATACTTTTCTTAAACCTCGTTTAAAGAAGGACATGTCATAACGTTCGGGCAACATAGCAGCAGGTAGTTCATTCCAGAGCTGTGCAAGCTCTACCTACCTGCTTTTGATCTCCAAAAATACTACATTTCGGCTCATATCTCACTGTTGCTCACGCCTTCTCCATAATAGGAGGGAAATTGACTTTACTATACCATGGGTTGGTAAAGAGTTTTATTTCGAATTTTACTTCTCTTGCATAAATGTTATATGCGTGTTACATCCCTTAGTAGTCTTTGACGACATCCACGGGCAATGCGAAATAAGATAGTGGTGAATTGTACTCTTATTCCGTCACCTCAAGAAAATACTATGCTTGATCAAAATTGGGTCTTATTTTTTACTACGGATGGTCACAAAATAGGGGAGTGTTTGAAAATTGTAAAAATGATTATGTCATTTTTTATGGATATGTTACCTTTGTTAGGGGATAGGCTATGGTATAGTTACATCCCGCCCAATCTGTGCATGTAACTCTATTATGCTGTGTGGACGAGCCACCTGTACCCGTCTTTATCATTAGTGGACGCGATTTTCAAGCTTACCAACCGCGATCAAATGAGTACTCAACAGATGGCGTAGTGGTTAAGATTCTTAAGATAACGACCTATGGAGCCAATTGCAGCGATTCCCACGCGGGACAATATTTTGTCCGCGTGAGGAAAGACCGACGTCCTCCCCGAGGGAGGTACGTCGGTCGATGGGAGGGTACTCCTCAAGAAGTATTCCGTCGGGCCGACTGACGTCAAGTCACCCTGCTCAGGTAGTCTGTCTAACGACGAAGGCGACGTGTCACGGGTGGGTTACGGGTGTGCGTGCTTATGCCTTTCTGTCGCCCCGGACAGAGCGGAGCGAGCAGTGCGCCGACCGTAAACCACCCCAAAAAAAAAACGGACACTATTTTGTGGCCTACATAAATTGTTGATCTGCATCTGGGTGTAATTTGTCCGTGTCATATATGTTTGTATATTCCCCCGTAATGTAAATATTATTTGTTTTTGTAAGTTGTGGTCATTGTTTAAAAATATCATAATAACATTATAAACGCGAAAGCGATTTTATTTTTTACGTTTTAACTAATCAACTGATTCTGGGATACTAAATAGGCTTAGGTATACCCTATTAGTATCCCAGAGTGAGTGTATCCCTATAAGTGTCCAGTGCAAAATTAATCTCTGTAATTAAAAAAATTTACTGACCAACAGGGCCGGATTATCCATAAGGCGGATTAAGCAACTGCCTAGGGGCCCAGCATCGACCAGGGCAGTGACGGGCAAACTTTTTTAATGGCGGGTCACAAAGTTTAAGAAATTCTAGAGGAGGGCCAGAATTATAGAAAAATTTATTTTGTATTAAAGCTTTTTAATACAAACAAAAAACCTTTTACCTTAACGCCTTGTTAGGCATGTGAGACATATGGAATTGTTTTTGATTTTCCATAATATTTTCGAAAGCAGGTTCCATCTGTGACGAAGCAATTTTCAGCAGTGCCAAAAGTTATTCATCAGTCAATCGGTTTCTGATTGAGTTTTTCCGCAATTTCATGTTTGAAAAGTTCTGTTTGCACACATAAGACAACGCAAACCTCGCCATAATTTTGACAATTCAGCTTTCGGTAGGGCTCTATAAAAATCTTAATTTTGTGGAATTCAAGAAGAATTGCTTTACATGGATACTGCACTGCATTTCAATAATTTCCAATTGTAATTCAACAGATACATTTGCCGGATCTCCATTTTTTTCGGATTATAAACGTCAGATTATAATTTTCACGTCAAAATGCTGACTTAGAATATTTAGGATGGATGGACTCTCGGCGGGCCGGATTAAATATTTTCGCGGGCCGAGGTTGGTCCGCGGGCCGTACTTTGCCCATCACTGGACCAGGGGCTCCAAGCATGCGCCAAGAAAAAAACATTTCAACAAACGATCTTTTTTGAAAATTTGTGTACCTACTTCCTTAACGTTTCAATGCAAAATGAATAATTTTTTTATTGGTGTTGGTGGCAAAATAGAACACAGTACACCTGACGGCAAGTGATGCTGCCGCTCATGGGTCTTTACTAAGCCGCTTCTTACTGTGAAAAAATTAAAGGGAGTGTGAATACGTGCAACGTTATTTAGTGGTACTAAAGGATTACTAAAACCTGGTCTTTTGTATATGACGTAGCAGGTAGCGCCGTGTTGTTTTTAAAAGCAATGACGTCAACATGGCTAACGTCATCAACCTCACTACAATGTTGATGGTGTTCCATGATAAACGTAATTGAAACAATAAATTTGAAACAGTACTCGTGTTATTGAATTCTAGTTTAAAACTAAGTGGAGTCTAGAGCTCCGCACTGTTCGGCTGCTAGCGATCGAATGAATGTCGTACCACCAGCAAATGGTCGTATTTATAGTAAGGCCGAGAGCGGGGAACTCCCGATGACAATCTATAAAAACGGTTTTATGATAACATGTGTTGTACTATCTATCTTAAGTATGGCAACTAATTATTTTGAACTAAACTTAATTGTTTTAACTGTAATTATAATTCAAGTTTATAAAATAATCAATCGTGCGCCGATACGGCCGTTCTGACCGGCGGTGCGCGCTCTGCACTAGCCGTGTTGTAGACATTTCTGCAAAGAGCTTGCCCAGTTTTTCTACCTGTAATCAAAGAGGCAATTTCTTTTGAGAATGGTATCTGTGTACCTTTCTTCTACATTTATGACTCGTAGAGATTTGATGTAGTTTATATGGGCGTACTCTGTGGCACTTGTGTTGGGCGTACTCTGTGGCACTTGTGTTGGGCGTACTCTGTGATGTATTTAGTATTTACTAAAATAAATACAACCTTGATTTTTAATCCTCTGGTTCTTGCGTCTGTTGTTCGGCTACGCTGGCTTATGAGGTCGATGTCTGGAGAGTTGTATTCCGCCGATACGGTCATCTGTTCTCCATAAAACCGAGGCTCGAGATTCGTTGAGTCTGTATGTTTCGATGGCTTTGTCGGTGTGTTGACACCATTCACGTATTCCTCCGGAATCGTTGCTCGAAAGTGTTCGGACAGGATCTGTCAGTTGGGCAAAGCCAACTGACTAAGACCGATGACGCCACTGTCAGTTCATGCCAATGTGAGATCTTGAGAGAGGTCGAAAGTTTCTATAAATTATCCCGAAATCCTGTTGTCGGCTTAGTCCAAGATCCTAGATCCAAGCTAACGCGGCACTATACCGAAGAAATTCCGGACATCAGCTTGCAGAAGTTCAGAATGGCTCTCAAACTACTTCTACATAGAAAATCAGTCGTGCAGCCACAGCCGGTTTCGTGTAGCCGCTGCATGTGCTGCCTGCAGCCGAGTTTGTAATCGCACGTTTTGGCACCAGGAGATGACGGAACTACGGCAAGAGCTTCGCCGGTCTTAAAAGCCCTTCAAAAGCTGTTCAGCTCGGTCATGCCTGAGAGAGACGTTCCAGAGTCGTGGACCAGAAACGCGGTGGTGCTGCAGTCCCTTCAGCGGTGCTAAATCAACCATCGCTATGTCGAAGTGCTGAAGTGTTTGTATAGAAACGCCACAATGTCAGTCTGTTTCCGGGATAAGAGCACGTAACCGATCCAGTTGCAGAAAGGCGTGAGATAGGGAGACTTCGTCTCTTCGACGATGATCACCACTGCACTTCGGTTTGCAGACGATATTGTCATTATGGCAGAATCCATGGAGGACCTTGAAACCATGCTCAATGATCTCAGCAGGGTATACTGTTCATTGGGCTTTTGAACCAGTTTGATTGTAGCTGCTCCTGTTACAACGAAGTGCCATCTTAGTAAATACCATGGTGTTTACTTCATGGTTCAGTTCCGTTGCAGCGTCAGGTTGTTGAGCGGAAGTGGTGAGCAATCCCACTTCTGATGACGTAGCAGGTAGCGCCGTGTTGTTTTTAAAAGCAATGACGTCAGCATGGCTAACGTCATCTACCTCACTACAATGTTGATAGTGTTGATGGTGTTCCATGATAAACGTAATTGAAACAATAAAGTTGAAACAGTACTCGTGTTATTGAATTCTAGTTTAAAACTAAGTGGAGTCGAGAGCTCCGTACTGTTCGGCTGCTAGCGATCGAATGAATGTCGCACCTTGTTTTTTTTTTTTTTTGTGTGTGTACAGCTGTTGGCCGCAGATGGCCTTGACAGCTTGACGCGGACTATGGGTGAGCGCTGAGGGCTCTCAACCCGGAGAAAAGTATGCTAAGCGACATCGCCCAAGGGCTCCCCCTGTGGGGAACGGACCTCGGCTTGGGGCGTCGCTGGAGGCAAAGTCGGCGTGCCCACGTTTTTAGTCGTGACTTTTGCGCGGCGCGGTTTCGCACCTCGACGGCGAAGGCGGAACCGCGGATATTTATTTGTTAAGGGGTCGCGGGCCGTGTAGGCTCTTTGTTGAGCGAGTGTGATATTGTCGTCCTCTTCATCGAGGACGTGACGAGGACGTCGGATGGATGAGATTTTGGAGGGTCTATAGGAAGCCGCCCCAACCACTAGTTGGTTGGGGTGTGTCATGGCAGAGTCAAAGTAGCTCTGAGAGCACCGTTTCATAAACTGCTTGATGGTCGGCAGTTCGAGGTCGATGTGGAGATCGACGTTTCGTATGAACCACGGTGCTCCCGTAGCTCGTCGCATGAAACAATTTTGTAGTGTCTGTAGCCTGTGGATCCTGTGTGGCTTAACATGCGCGAACACCACGCTGGCATAGGTCATGATAGGCCGTATGCAGGTGGTGTAAAGTCGGACTTTGCTACTCAGGGGCATACGCGACCTAGAGTTGAGTAGACAGTGGAGACGGCCCATCACAAAGGCTGCCCGTGCGCGGACTTGCTTTATGTGAGGGGCGAAGCTGAGTCGATCGTCAAGGGTCACACCCAAGTATTTGGCCTGCCTGGTCCAAGTGACCGGCTTGTTGAAAATTTTAAGGGGGGGAATGCTATCGATAGAGTAGGAACGGGCAGTTCGTCTAGTGAACATGACCGCCTGACTCTTCTCGGGGTTGATTTCTAATCTCCATTTCCTAAACCAATTGGCTAGGGCGGTAACCGCTGTTTGGAGAGTCTTGGCTACTGTTGTCGGGGATCTACCAGCACGAAAGAGTGCGGTGTCATCAGCGTAAAGCGCTTTATGTACCCGGTTGAATTTGGGCATATCGCTAGTGTATAGCGTGAAGAGAAATGGGGAGAGGACCGACCCCTGAGGGACGCCGGCCTTGATAGGGTGGGAGGTCGACAACGTCCCTTCCACCCTGTAGCGAAAGCTGCGATGACTTATGTAGTCATGTATAATGAGAATTAAGTAGTGAGGGATCTTGAGGAGATAGAGTTTGTAGATTAGGCCTTCATGCCAAACCTTGTCGAATGCTTTCGCTACGTCTAGGAATAATACACCCGTATATCGTTCATGATGAACTGACTACTTGTGTATTCTACCAAGCGGTGAACTTGTTGTACGCAGCTGTGTTTAGCTCGGAAGCCAAACTGTGCGTCGGGAACGAGGTTGTTAGCCTCGGCGAATGTACGTAGTCTACTGAGAACTATTCGTTCGTAGATCTTACCTAGACCTTTTAGTAGACTAATCGGGCGGTAACTACTGGGTTCGGTACGGCGCTTGCCGGGTTTATGGATTCCTATTACCACGGCTTCTTTCCATTGCGCGGGAAAGATGTTATTATTTAGTGCTGCATTGAAGATGCAGCACAACAGGACTATCAAGTGGGCGGGGAATAATTTAATGACTTTATTTGAGATTCCGTCCGAACCTGGGGCTTTTCTGGTTTTAAGACCCCTGACTAACGATTCGACCTCATCGGTGGTCACTACTGGGATAGGCTGATCGGGGTTGGAATGTCGTACCAGCAAATGGTCGTATTTATAGTAAGGCCGAGAGCGGGGAACTCCCGATGACAATCTATAAAAACTATTTTATGATAACATGTGTTGTACTAAGGATTAATCCGGCCCTGCTGACAAAATATACGCTAATGCGAGCGAAGTTGGAAGCTTACCTAATTGCAAGTCTATTTACCTGTAAACTATTTGATTGATTATATTAAAATGTTGTATACACGTTTCAGGAATATGGAACAGATTTATAGATTACCCTTAATCAACATTAATGCAAGCGAAGTAGCAGGTATACATATTATCATTATCTTGGCTCATATACGTCCCACTGCTGGGGTCGAGCCTCCTCCACAGTAAGAGGAAAACCGACATTACGCCTTCCTTCTTAATCAGTCACCACACGAAAATTATGTATTATAATCGGCAATAAATATTATACATAACGAAAGTGATAATCGACTAATTTCGGTTTTGTAGAGCGTTGTCTCTATCGCATACAAAAGGTGACCTCCCAGGGTTCGCCCCTATCTATTAGGAGCTGTTAAATCAATTAGAATTTTTTGTTATTAATTAAAATACAGTTATTTAACAAGCTTTTTTTCTATAAGCGCTGCTTTTTGGATCGAGGAAGATAAAGTAAAAATTACACGTTTTTTATAACCATTACGTATTTATTTAATTTAGAAGTTACGGCTGTAGATATATAATATAATAAACACGAAAACATCTAATGATTTTTGTTGTTTAGATAATTTATTACTAGCACAAACTATTAACCACGACTAAGAGGGTTAATATGCATATAACATTTATGCAAAAGAAAGAAAAATTATGCTATCCTCTAATAACCTCGTATCCTCACCATTATGTCAATGTTCCACATTTGACCACCAGTATGAAAAATCAGCACACCACCTACATTCTCTGGGCGTTCAATCTTTGACGTAACGAGTGCAACCATATCGAGAGGTGAAAGGCTATTTGGTTTAAGCGAGATTTACAGGAGACTTTACAGGAGAGCCATTTAAAGATTAAACTTTCAGAAAAAAAATCATAACAAACAAACTTCTTGAGCTATTTGAATGGGGTAAATTTAATTAAAATTCAATTAAAAACATCGAATTCTTTTGCATTAGCAAAACGTACCTTTAGTTACAAAGATAAATGTCGCTTAGTATAAATTGCCTTAAGCCCTCGTTTTTCAGCTGGAAACTGTAAAAGAGTTCAGCGTATGAAAAAAAAGTGCTCTGATTTTAATGAATTCGGTATCATTCGACGGAGAAAAATTCGCTGACTCCGAATATGTATATAACTCAATATCACCCTGGATGTCGCTTAAACTAAATAACCTTTCATTCACCCCTCTATATGTTAAACAGTTTGCAAGTCTCCTCTGGAGTAGGTAGTATATTATGCAGACCTTGTAGCAACGCGAGAAAATTGCGTTCAAGCGTTTCTACCTACTATAGGAATCAATCTTAAGGCTCACATATAGGCCTTGTCAAGCTCTCCCATATCCATGGTGCTGTGCCGCTGCGCTATCGTAGTTGCACAACCTCTTATTTATTGACTAACTAGTCAATTTTGCTTCATGTCTCCCGCAGTGTGTAGGAGGGAAGTGGAAGCGATATCTTCCAACTCCTTCTGTTTAATTCTCTAATTAAACTTTTTGCGGGTCCCAAGACAGTCATCTCCCGGGACTGTCTGAGGGTCAAACCTCGGTGTGATCTATGGAGACTGTTGTGGATCCTGGCTTATAGGAGTTGCAACGGTGGGAATGTGTAGGGGGATTAGTCCTAATAAAAATTATGCTAGATTTAATACCTACATGCTAATACTTGCTCAACTAACACTACTCGTATTAAAATACGTATTGTGTTGTGAAAACTTGAGTTTTCCGTTGGTGGTGAATCGTATTCATACTCCGTCACCATACGGAAAACTCAAATTTACATGTCGGAATGTAATAGGTATTAGGAATAGTATCAAATGAGTCTTATAAGGATATATCAAGTCTAACATGATAAATTAAGCCGAGGCCGCGGGTGACTGGACCGGGGAATTAGTCCGTCACCCGCCTAGAGGCCGACCGCGTGAGGAAAGTCCAACTTCCTCCCCGAGGGGGGACGTCGGTCGATGAGAGGGTACCTCTGAAGGGAGTATTCCGTCGGGCTGACCACTGACGTCAAGTCATCCTGCTGCGGTGGTCGGCCCAACGACGGAGGCAACGTGTCGCGGGTGGGTTGCGGGTGTGTGTGCTTACGTGCGGCCCTCTGTCGCCCCGGACGGAGTGGTGCGAGGAGCGCGCAGACCATAACCCACCCCCCAAACAAAAGCATGCTAAATTAAATAATGAAAAAGTGTGATTGTGGCTCCGGTTCTCGCGAGTATTGCCGAATGTATTGCAGACTAGAGAAATCTTGTTCTTTCACCCGCTGTCTTGGGAATACCGGAATAAAATATAATACCCTTAGTTACTCCTTATACAAACAGATAACTAATAATATAATATTATCAAATTTGGTCCAGCCGATTTGAATATTACTCGGAACAAACAGACTGACAAAATATATTTAAACTGGTTTTAGGCATATGTATCATGTAAATAACCGTGTGAGCATGAAAAATAGCTATTATTTAAACATTACAAACAGACACTTCTTTTTGTCTTGGCAATCAGCTACTAATACGCTGCATTTTTGCCAGTGTTGAGTTATAAATATAATTTTATTTATAAATTATCAGTTTCTTCATATTGGTAATTGTCCGTCAGTAAGTTAAGGTGTCGCCTTCAACAGTGTTATGGCCATCGTTAACGGTATCTTCTGAACATTTTAGTGGAAACAAAAAGGTATATAAAGTACTTTTATATCATATTCACTATACCTTAGCAGTTCTTCCGCCACATATTAGATAAAATGCTATCAAAAGTATTTAATAGAGTCGTTAAAACACTAAAATACCCAATATAATACAAGAACACCAGATGACATTTCCAAATTTCCGCTAAATTCAAAACGGACACTTCAATTTTATTTATTTGTAAATAGAAACAATGGATAGAATCACACAATTTTTCTTTTTTTTTGCACACCATGTAATGGAAAGTATAAAGTTCTTTGTAGTTTCAATCACTCTCGCACAGTTTAGGTAATGGGGGACGTCATGTAGGGGACCTTGGTTCCCCCTCCACCTTGATGATTTTGGCTGACGAGTTACACCCGTTTCGATCGACCGTGGTTTATTTGCAATTTATTTAAATTTATCTGATGGATGCTCCTCAGGAAATGTATATGAACTTGTAAGCATTTAAAGTTTTTTTATTCTATAGGCACGTATAGTTTGGTAACGAGACGAGAATACTATTTGTCACTAACCGTGATTTTCTTATGAGTGTCATAAAAACTGTCTAAAGACTTCTCCGTGGGGTGACGGAGTAAGAATACAATTCACCACTCCCTATCTTGCCCGTGGATGTCGTAAGAGACGACTAAGGGATATAATACGCAGATAACATCTATGCCAGAAAAGAAAAACACGCAATAAAACCCTATAGGCCTATACTTATATTTTTCTTCTCCTTTCTTTCTCTCTATACCTGACCAGCATGGTATAGTAAGTTTAATTTTCCTCTTATTGTAGAAGCGGCTTGAGCCCAACAGTGGGACGTATATGAGCTGAAATGATGATGATATTCCGTGAAATCTCTCCTTTGCACGGCTACAAATAGCACACCACTGGAACGATTGTTTTCCCACCCCAGAAGTTCCCCAAATCGATGCCCAAGTTGTTTACTATTACTGAATAAAGTACTAATTCGTAACCATAATTGAACAACTGAATACAATCCATTAATTGAGAAAATCGCGATGTGTCTCAACACTCTTCTGTGCCCTTAGCCAGTGTTAGAAAGGTAGAGTCTCCTATTGCCGTCTAAGACCTGCTGGAGAATGCCGCTCAGCGTAGCGGATACTAATGATGACGATGAATTTATTGATGCGATGAAAGGAGATCTAAAAGAGACGACTACACACACATTCGCAGACAGGACAACTAGATCTAGTTCTACCACAGAACTTCGCAACTGAGAACTTGCAATGTCCTGACCGTTTGCATCGTTAACCTCCTCATACGTCTGGCTATCTGACAGAATAAAGAAATCCTGAAGATTATGAGGAAGAGAAATGTCATATGCTAACTGGACCAGTGTCATGGTCATTCTACTCCTATTCCAATTACTTGGGGTTGATCCAATATGTACTGTTTCTACATCATACATATAAAAATAGCTTTTTGACTGGCCACGTGCCTGACACTAAAACTGTTTAGTAATTTAACTATTTACCAGACGGCATTAGATAGAGTTTGGTCTCGGGTCGTTGTAAAGGTTTAGTCGCCTTTTACGGCACCCACAAGAAATGTTAGAATTGGTATCATAGGCACCACTAACAGCGTGATTGAATGTTGGGAAGTTGTCCAGTTTTCTTTCATAGGTGTCGACCTAACGCTGCCGACTATCGCTAGGGCGATGGTCGGCAGCGTCAGGAATTGGGACGCGGTCGCAGCCTTCTGCGAGGCAGTGATCTTGCGAAAGGAGGCGGCGGATCGCCTGCGCGAGGAGTGCAGCTTCGATGAGGCGATCCGCCGCCGGCGACTGGGGCGAATACCTGCGCCGCATGCCGCCCTAGCCGAGGCCGCGGGTGACGTGACTGGGGAGTTAGTCCGTCACCCGCTGAGAGGCCGACCGCGTGAGGAAAGACGATGGGAGGGTACCCCAAATAGGGAGTATTCCGTCGGGCCGACTACTGACGTCAAGTCACCCTGCTCTGATGGTCGGCCCAACGATGAAGGCGACGTGCATTGTGAGTGGGTTGCGGGTGTGCGTGCTTACGTACCTCTGTCGCCCCGGCCGGAGTGGTGCGAGGAGCGCGCCGACCGCAACCCACCCAAAAAAAAAGAGCGTGATTGAATATTATAAAAAGAAAACATGATATGAGGTTTAACGGTGTCAATATATTTATAATATAAAGTTTTATTAAATAAAGCTTAAATACCACAATTACGGGTTTATACCTCACAACGTGACTATCTATTGTTTTTTTTTTAAACAACCTTTCTGAGGCATTCTATAGCAATTAGGAAGTTTATAAAGCGTAGCCGTGTTATTGTCAACTAGGTACTTAGATAGTTCCCACATTAAAATAAGACAATAAATGTGAACTAAAGGCATTATGAACTACTTTTTATAACGGTTGTATTGGCTTGGTTTGTATGTAACGCGATGTTTGAACGTGATTTTCGCCACCTTCGTTGATGATTTTATTTATTTGTCTCACAAGGTGTACAAGAAGATGTTACATAAGTTTATAGAGCCAAGATGTTCTGTCCATTAAAAACATGTAGAAATATAATAATAATCTATGAGTTTATACAATTAAATATCTATTAATACTAGTAATAATTATAATATATCATCATCATCATCTCAGCCCATATACGTCCCACTTTTGGGCTCGGGCCCCCTCCATAATGGAAGGGTAATTGACCTACTATACCACGCTGGTCAGACGTGTTGGTATAGGGGGTTATAATATATAGCAACGAAATAATTAAAATTATTTGTGTATTCATTCATCCAAGTGATTTTAAATGTTATTATCTAAAATATAATTGTACTGAATAAACAGAAAAAAAAAACAAAAATAATAAAGCAATTCGATTATAAATATAAAACTATAATTTTACGTGATACGTTATAAAGAAAAATCGATGAAAATTTCATATTTATTTATTATTCACTGAATTACCACTATTTTGTATAAAAAAGGAGGAAAAAAAAAGAGTTAACAGAAAATAATATTTTTTCGATAAATTAACATTAATTTGCACTTGTTAATTCAAATGTATTTTTACTTAAATTATGCAGCCTCATTGAAAGTAACAATGTGCTATTAGCAATTTATTTACAACTTATGTAATATATATGTCACAAGCCGAACGCTTACTCCGATCGAGTTACCGGGTTGAGTGCCCTCAGCGCTCACCCATAGTCCGGGCTAAGCTGTGAAAGCCATCTGCGGCTAACAGCTATACACACACCCAAAAAAAAAAAGACTCCGATCGAGCCTCTCTATCGCTTGTACCGCGCTCTCGCTTGCACGCTTGGCTCAGGCGGAACGTGACAATAAGTCATGCTTTTTTGTGTGTGCAACTAGCGATCATCGATTATAAGACGTCATCAGGTCAATATATAATTATAATTTACAATATAAATACAAAATTATAGAAATCTTTTTATATCCTTACTAATATTATAAATGCTATAGTAAGTTTATTTGTTTATGGCGCGCTTTCACGCTTAAACAATTTCAAAAATTCAAAAATTATTTTTTCAATGGAAAGCTATAACATCAGAGAGTAACATAGGCTATATTTTGTCCCAGTATTCCTGTGGGAACGGAAACTAAGCGGGTAAAGCGACTGAAACCGAAGCGAAGCGAGGGCGGAGAAATTATTTGATTTAATTCCTTTTTAAATCGATTAATGTTTAGGTTTAAACTTTGCACACTTATCAAAGACCGATGACAATACAATAATTTAAATACTTGGTCGTATTATTCTTACAGGATTAACGATTTTTTATATCCGTGGTTGAAATTTTGGCGTAACTAGATACCGGCTATCACTGATTTCTAGATCGTAGGTACTTTTTAATTCGGTTACCTACAAAAGCATATTTATTACTTTTTAAACCGCCTGTATTCGTCTTTAAGACTAGTTCTATGAATAATGCTATAACGGCCTGGCCACGACTTTGGTTTTAGCGGCGAGCGGTGCGGCATGCCGAGCGGCGTACGCTGGTAAAGCCCCATACAAAGCAGTCTCAAAACCGTTTCATGTGAAAGCCGTTGTAATGGAATAAAATTTATAAATTAATATTTAATACATATATAAATAATTAATACAAACGCGATATAATCCCTAAAAGTAGTTTTATTTACAATTTTTTTTTCTACTTTGGTCTGCCATTTTAGTCCTGATATTAATAATGACCCACATCGATTTCGTACTGTTGCTATTTAAAGTTCTATACAGATACATTCAAGTACACGGCTTACTAATACCAAAGGGGAAACCCCTTAAATGAATAAGGAAATTTATTGTGGTAATCACACACTTGTAAATACTTTTTAAGTGGCTGATATCATTGGGTGTGAGTTGCATGTGAGTTGCACAAGAAAATGGTTACATTAAAAGAATATATCAATATTTATCCTTGTCCTTTCTTGTATTTATTATTATTACAAGTCGGTAATCATCATCATCGCAGCCCACATACGTTCTACTGTTAGGCTCGAGCCACCTCCACATTGGGAGGGAATTTAACCTACTATACCGTGCTGGTAAGACATGTTGGCATAGGGTTTTATTTCGAGTTTTCCTTCTCTTGCACAGATCTTATGTGCATATTATATCTCTTAGTAGTCTTTTACGACATCCACGTAAAAGATAGGGAGTGGATTTTTACGGTAAAATTATTATTGTTATTATTATTTATTATTTAAATCCTTAGAATAATAACGTATAGAAGGATAGTGTCAATACTTCGAACATTCGAAACATGAATCTCAAAATACTAATGGCGCGCAGACGATTACACACGTACACACGCACACCACTATACAAATTATGAAATCAAATTTGGTTTTTATTAACATAAATCGTCGAAATACTTTTAAAAGTAATGTTAAAAACCTTTTTAAGTTTTTCAAATGTGTTATGACACCATTTGAATGCACAAACCGTCATAATTACCTATTTATTATTTAAGAGTTGCGTACGTACGTGCAGTACAATGACTTGTAAATACATTACAGAACGGTTCCAGCGTAAGCTCCATGAGGCTTCAATTGAAATGCTTCACTTTTTGTGCGTGAACTTACCTTCTATACATCTATACCAATAAATAAAATTGGAGTGTCTGTTTGTAATGTCAAAATAATAGGCTTTTTTCATGCTCACACGGTTATTTGCACGACACCTATGCCTAAAATAGCAATTAAAAAATTTTTGTCTGTCTGTCTGTTTGTTCCGGGTAATCTTCAAAACGGCTGGACCGATTTCAAAAATTCTTTCACCAATGGAAAGCTATAATATCAGGGCGTAAACTAGGCTATATTTTATCACGGTATTCCCACGGGAACGGGAACTACGCGGGTAAAACGACTATAACCTATAACCGAAGCGAAGCGAGGGCGGATTGCTAGTTATTATTCTAAGACTAGCAATCCGCCCTCGCTTCGCTTCGGTTTTAGTCGTTTTACCCGCGTAGTTCCCGTTCCCGTGGGAATACCGGGATAAAATATAGCTTAGTTTACGCCCTGATATTATAGCTTTCCATTGGTGAAAGAATTTTTGAAATCGGTCCAGGCGTTTTGAAGATTACCCGGAACAAACAGACAGACAGACAGACAAAATTTTTTTAAACTGTATTTTAAGCATAGGTGTCGTGCAAATAACCGTGTGAGCATGAAAAAAGTCTATTATTTTGACATTACAAACAGACACTCCAATTATATTTATTGGTATAGAAGAGTTGCGTACGTACGTGCAGTACAATGACTTGTACATTACGGAACGGTTCCGGCGTAAGCTCCATTAGACTCCAATTGAAATGCTTCACTTTTTGTGCGCGAACTTACCTTCTACACGTTATTATTCTAAGATTTAAATTATTCATTTCATTTTACTAATTATAAATAATATATTGTATCACAAATTCAACAATATTAATAATTATTTTGTCTTTTGCAAGAATTTCATAAAGTAACGTATATTATCGATGTATCGATTGGTGTCCGTGTGGTGACGGAGTTAGAATACAAATTACCACCCCTAATTTGCCTGTGGTTGTCGTAAAAACGACCAAAGGAGCATCATGCAAATAACATCTACGTAAGAGAAGGAAAACTAACATAAACCCTATGTCAACACGTTTGATCAGTGCGGTATAGTTGGTAAATTTCCCTTCTATTATTGAGGTAGCCCGAGTCCAACAGTGGGACTTATGTGGGCTAAGATGATGATGATTTTTGATTTAAATCGTTAATTTAATTTTTGGAAAAGAACTAGCAACCCGCCCTCGCTTCGCTTTGGTTTCTGTCGCCTTATCCTCGTAGTTCCCGTGAGAATACCGGGATAAAATATAGCCTAGTTTACTCCCTGATATTATAGCTTTCCATCGGTGAAAGAATTTTTTAAATCGGTCTAGCCGTTTTGAAGATTACCCGGAACAAACAGACAGACAGACAAAAAAAATATAAAGTGTATTTTAGGTATATGTATAGTGCAAATAACCGTGTGAGCATGAAAACAGTCTATTATTTTGACATTACAAACAGACACTCCAATTTTATTTATTGGTATAGATATCGTGTACACACAAATTCACATGTACTATTTATTTACTTTATCTTTGCAAGAATTACAAAAAGTAAAATTTATTATCGATGTATTGTTTTTTTGTGTTTTTTATTGCAATCTCATATCTAACTCATCAGATGCGGGAAAACATTAATTCAACTAATATCATTGGTTATTTTGCAAGTTCATTGTGACGGTGTTTATTTATTGTGGTTAAAATCATTTAAAACCAATATATTTTGTTTTATTTGTTTAATTGATTGTATTCATAAATCATCATCATCTTGCTCTTATCCCAATTACTTGGGGTCGACGCAATATGTCATCTGTTTTGACATATTGCAAAAAGTTTCGGCAAATACTTTTATGACCGGCCGCCTACCTGACGTCAACCCTCCTTGGGAATGTAATCGTTGACCCAAATGGTACCAGATGGAGTTGGTCCGGGTCAATCTAGGACTCTTAGTCGTCTTTTACGACACCCATGAGCAAAGCAAGGGTTGGTAGTATTCGAAGCCGCTACCACACAGCATTGATTGTATTCATAAATAAATTAAAATAATATAAAACAATGATATAGCACATATTTGATATAAATATTATTTTAACAAAGGTGTACTATTAATGAGATATAAAAAGATTGAATTACCTAAAAATATCAAGTTTTTTGTAATTAAATATTAACTTTTATTAATTAAATCTATACCAATAAATAAAATTGAAGTGTCTGTTTGTGATGTTTTTTTTTAATGCCAACGGTGGCAAACGAGCAAACAGTACACCTGATGGTAAGTGTTGCTACCGCTCATGGACCTATACAAGGCCGCTGCCTACCGCGAAGAAAGTGAAGGGAGTGTGAATGAGTGCATTGAGGCTCGGTGATACCAGAGGCACTACCATAACCTTCCACACACAAACACGCTCAGAAAGTTGGGCTGCCGGCTCTCTCGCTCACCGAACGAAGCGCAGTAACAAATTGCTACTACTCAGACGTCGATTTTCTGCGAGAATGTGGTACTACCCCGGACGGACCGGCCCGCGGCTGTAGAGAGATAACTGTCGACATTGTGGTCCTACCACTCTTGGCTTATCACCACTTTTTCTCTTGTCAAAATAATAGGCTTTTTTCATGCTCACACGGTTATTTGCACGACACCTATGCTTAAAATACAGTTTAAAAAATTTTTGTCTGTCTGTCTGTCTGTTTGTTCCGGGTAATCTTCAAAACGCCTGGACCGATTTCAAAAATTCTTTGATATAGATATATATGATATATATATATATATATATATATATATATATATATATATATGATATATATATATATATATATATATATATATATATATATATATATATATTAATATATATATATTAATATATATATGATCTGCATCAGCATCCGATTCTTGTTCTCAGTGCCACAATTATCATCTTCTCCTATCAGTGGTCGTAATATGTCTTCTTCCGCTAACATTTCTCGGTAACTTAACTTTAGTTAAACTATTACCAGCAAACAATATTTCACCACGTTAAACATCGAAATAAACATATCTATATCTATACCAATAAATAAAATTTGAGTGTCTGTTTGTAATGTCAAAATAATAGGCTTTTTTCATGCTCACACGGTTATTTGCACGACACCTATGTCTAAAATAGCAATTAGAAATTTTTTGTCTGTCTGTCTGTCTGTTTGTTCCGGGTAATCTTCAAAACGGCTGGACCGATTTCAAAAATTATTTCACCGATGGAAAGCTATAATATCAGGGCGTAAACTAGGCTATATTTTATCCCGATATTCCCACGGGAACTGGACCTACGCGGGTAAAACGACTATAACCTATAACCGAAGCGAAGCGAGGGCGGGTTGCTAGTAAATAAATAAAAACAAAAGTATTTACACTTACCTTTTAGGCCACGCGCCATACAAGGTGGGGTGTGTGATACCCAAGCGGACCTTATGCAAGTGTCACATTATTCTAATTCTTTTGCACGGATGGGAGCGGCGACGTCACATTTGCAGTTACTGAGAAAACCAACTTGCGCGCCTTTTTCGTTAAACAATTGTAACGATTTTTTTACCGCTGGGGTATGTCCCACCCCCACCTCGTATACGGAGGGTTAAAACAGCGGGTCGCCAAATAAATCCGTCCCCTGTAGGCCATAAGTAAACCTATCCAGGATATCTGGATAATGATATAGTCGACAATTTTGGCAAGTACAGTGGTGATCGCAATGCATGAAATAAGTTTCTCAGAACAGCGCTATCTAATCCTATACTAACCCACCAACCATCATGGTAAAATAACTCAATTTCTCACCTATCGTGAAAGAGGCTCGAACCCAGTAGTGACACGAATATAGGCCAAGATGATGTTGATGATGAATGTCCTTCCTACTGTTTCGTGACCAAAAATAGCAATTAAGAATGCGATCGTCAAATTTCTGCTCGCCCATTCAAATCAAATCATTTATTCTGCATAAGCCCCTTAAGGGCACTTACATATTTCCAAATTTACACGTCGTTTGAAACATTCCAATAATTTACCGGCTCGGAACGCGGCCACAAACTAAGAAGATCCGGCAAGAAACTTAGCGGACTGTATTTTTTTTAATCTTTTAAATTGAATTGTATATGTCGGCGTTGTGCCAGGAATTTGGACGATGATAGTAAAATACCGAGTATGTAATCACTGTATTTATTACAAGTTATTGCCGGAGAAATGAGTGAAGTAAAACTGTCCTCTATTCTAATCTTACAATGTTTTTATAACCTCCGCTTTACAATGAAACGGTCTAGTCTTAGCAACTACAATTACTTTTTATAACAAACCAATAAAACAATATTGTTAACTATCTGAATATAGCTAAATAATAATGATAAATATTCTAATGCATTTAACATAATTCCAAATAGTCAATTTTACACAATTTACATTATTGTAATTAAAGGAAATATTGTTCTCATATATTGTTTAACAGACGGCGCTCTAACTAGAAATAAATTACAATCTTTATTGTGTAAAAACAACTAAATATGGTTACAAATAATTACATTAATTCTAATCGATTTTAATTTGATCAATTATATAAATATTTAAACAATTAAATCAAAGATTTCTAGAAATACATTCAAAAAGTGTCTTAAATATCATAGCATGGTAAATAGCAGTGTTGTTACTACAAATAATTATTTAAATATTAGTTGGAAAGATTTCAAACATGTTTATAACTATAATTGATAACACATACATCAACAATTTACAAATATTGCCGATAGAGGGCGATATGCGCCCATATATACTTATACATGATATTGCTCCAGTCAAATGCCCTTCGAAATACGATATAAATTTTCAAAATTTAGTGAAAGGAAAAAATAAATATGGCTGGAGCGGATCCCAGAAGCAGCAGCCGATAACGAGTTAACTAGTGAGTCACATTTTTACTGCAATAACGATTCGCTTAATATGAAGTGAAGTATGTGTCCGCTAATAGATAAAGTACTAATATATATGTAGGTAACGAATACAAGTTTAGTACCTATTCACCTATTTGTTAACGTTCGAGTGGAAAACATCGAGTTCGTTATTTTAATTTCAAGTGATTATAATTTACAATGTCTGATATGAAATGATAAGAACTTTGTTGATTTATATCTTTGTCAGTATTGACAATATGGAACTGTTGTTTATTTAGTATTAAGCATGTAATTATACGTTGATTAGGCCTAGTTGAGATGATTTCATGTTCTGAAAATGTGAAGCACAGACTCGACAATTAAATCTCTCTTTTTATATTATCGTAACTGTTTACAGAGTACGTCCCCCCGCTGCTGAGTTTCGTTCGTAATGGGAGGGAACTTGACCTACTCTACCACGCTCTTCAGACGTGCTGGTATAGCATTTTATTTCGAGATTTCACTCTCTTGCAGAGATGCTATATGTAAATAATATCCCTTAGCCGTCTTTTACCACATCCTCTTTGACAATCCACCACTCAGGTTTGGTCACAATACTTATTTCGTCACCAGACGTTCTGCCTTCTCTATAAACACCATTATCATTCCGCCTTTAGTCATCCGTTGCTGGATGTAGGACTCTCTCATGTTTCCAAAAGCGGTCCTGTACCACCGGCATCCAACGACACCCCGCAACTTACAACAAGGCGTCGGTCCACCATGGCGACCTACACTGCGTCATCTGATGCACGGTGACCATTCGAGAACCTTTGTTACCCAGCGGTTGTCGATTCATCGAGCGATGTGGTCCATTGCCACTTCGGCGTGCTAATTTTTTATGCTATGTCGGTTGCATACGTTCTTCTACGAATAGGGAATATGCATGATATTTTTTTTATTTTTTTAAACGTTTCTACTATGTAGTTATTACATTACTAGAAATAAATATAACACATCCAAAATATAAACCACTACGCTAAAAAAAAATGTTTAAAAATCGCCATTATTTATGGGCGATGTAAACGCGACTAGTTCGGCGCGCGTATTCTGTGACGTCAGAGTACTCGACACTCGTATAAGTTGCTAGGGCTGCCAACTAGGGCTGTTGATATTTTTATAAATATCGTTTTTCGACATATCGATATTTTACAATGTATCAATATCGGGGTTCGCTATATCGGAAAAATATCGATAATCGATAAAAATATCGATATTTTTATTATTATTACGATTATTAAATATAATATATCTTATTTACCTTGCAGCTTTTATTCCTCCGGGTTTAACAGACATTAAATCTGAATTAGACGCGAAATATGTTGTCATCATATAGACGTCTATTGTAGGAAGATTATCTGACTATACTTTGACGAAACCGGTTTCAGTCATTGTAATAAGACTTATTCACAAGATTAATACTTGAACACAGAAAACTAATAACTTGTTATGAAATAACTGGGTAACAATACAAAATAATTAGGGATGTGACTTGGAGGGAAAAATCGATTTTGTAATAATCGATTATTTGTTGTTTAAAATAAATCGATTATAAAATAATCGATTAATTTTAAAAGAAAAATCGATTGTAAAATAATCGATTATGAGGACTTTTTTTTTGGAAAATGTGAGCTTTATTTTCTAACATGGTATGATGAATTTTGATCGAATTTCGAATAATAAAAAATCGACTAATAATCGACTTTTATTATTTCGATTATCGATTGTAAAAATCGATTATTTTTTTGTAAAAATCGATTATTATAAAAATCGATTGTTTTTCACATCCCTAAAAATAATCACTAGAAACATACAAACAGCAACTTGATATCACAAGGTTCTCCTCCTATCCAAGGTTCAAGGAGGGCTGTTGATAAAATATCGATATGTCAAAATATTATTATATTTTAGGAGTGGTAGGACCACACTGTCGACAGTTATCTGTCTACAGCCGCGGGCCGGTCTGTCCGGGGCAGTACCATGCTCTCGCAGAAAATCGACGTCTGAGCAGTAGCAATTTGTTACTGCGCTTCGTTCGGTGAGCGAGAGAGCCGGAAGCCCAACTTTCTGAGGGTGATTGCGTGTGGAGGGTTTTGGTGGTGCCCTTGGTATCACCGAGCCTCAATGCACGCATTCACACTCCCTTCGCTTTCTTGCGGTAGGCAACGGCCTTGTAAAGGTCCAGCGGTCCAAAGGTGAGCGACAGCAACACTTACCATCAGGTGTACTGTTTGCTCGTTTGCCACCGTTTGCAATAAAAAAAAAATATATATATATAGATATTATTATTTAAAAATATCGATACTTAATACTGAACTTTTTTTGGACGATAATAAAAAGTTCGTATCGAGGGTTATTTGAATAAATTTGGTGTTTTATTTTTTCTTCTAAAGTATTTATTCTACAAAATCACCGTAAACTTAATCTACTGTAGAAGCGCTGGCATGAAATTGATGATCAATTATCACTTACTCTTAGAATTTGATGAAAAAAAGTTCGGCACGGCAACCCCGCAATGAACGAAGTTAAAGAGTGGTCATGGGGAAAATATTGAAATATCGATATTTTTTTCGTTATATCGAACTCCAATATTGATATTTAAAAATATCGATATATCGAAAATCTATTTTTTTTTAATATAGACAGCCCTAACTAGAAGACTCGGGTGTCACGTGTTCAAAACGTGACATCATAGTACTCCAACCAATGCGGTGCGTTTCAGACATTTTGCGCGCGAATCTCAAAAAAGGCACTTTTTGATAATTAAATTTAATTATTAAATAATGATGAAATTAAAAATATTTGTATAGGTACGTTTTTAAGCAATAAAGATTACAAATAAAAATAATTTGTTCAATTTGAAGTTTCGTGCATATTCCCTATTGTCGTACTTTGGGTTTTATCTCGCAGAGAAATGTCGAGTATTGCTTGCCTAGCACAATGAGCGACTTTGAACTTGGTTGGAGGACGGCAGGCTGTTCATCAAAAAATGTCAATAACTTTTGCAATGTATCGAGTCGACCGCAAATAATTAGGTCAAGAGCAGGTTGATAATGATGATGGTAGAATCACGGTAACGGCTCTTATTTTATTTTATTTCTAGAAACTCTCGTTATATGCGTATTTCCAGGCAATAAAAAAATAAGTTTCGTTATAGCCCTCAAGAATAAAAATAACATAGGTCGAAAATCGAACAGTCTCTAATCCAGGCGGCTCTGGCATGATTCTTAGTTTTCCCTTTTTATTTACTTTCCCCCTTTTAATGTGGCATTATTTCATCAACGTTGTTTTTTATTATACACAAAAAGAAATGCTGAGGTAGGCTCGTAGATATTGTATATAAAATATCTATTATTAGCAAAATGCATGAATGAGTGGGTGGAGACAAAAATACGTGAGCATACCCTCTCCGGATAAATTCGTTTGAGCCAATATAGACGACAGTTACGATGTGTGAGTTATAAACAGTTGACTAAATTGTGTCAAGTTCAATGCCAGAGCTGTCGACAATCAAAAATCATTAATAATGTCTCGCTGTTCGTTCTGTTTGATAAATTAATTAGTGCAGCTAATACGTTATGGGTTTCCGTGCTGTGATTGAATGAAAATACACTTCATTGCCTCTTCCTTTTCCTTATACAACCTTCCATCTGCTTATCAATGTCTACTGTTAAATACAAGGTCTCCTGCAATGGATCTTCGTCATCAGCCTAATGCTATCTATATTAATATTATAAAGAGGAAAGATTTGTTTGTTTGTATTGAATAGGCTCCGAAACTACTGGAGCGATTTCAAAAAAACTTTCACCAATGGCAAGCTATAATATCAAGGAGTAACATATGCTATATTTTATCACGGTATTCCCACGAGAAAGGGAGTTCCCTTTCCGCAGGTAAGGAGGCTGAAACCGAAGCGTAGCGAGTGCAAGTTACTAGTCTTATATATAAATATATTCTCCGTGTGCTGACGGAGTAAAAATAAAATTCACCATTTTCTATCTTGCCCATGGGTATCGTAAAAGATGACTAAAGGATATAATACGCAATAGAAGGAAAACTCGAAATAAAACCCTATACCAACCCGTCTGACCAGCATGATACAGTAGAACAGATTCCCTCCATTTATGGAGGGGGCGCGAACCTAGCAGTGGTACGTATATAAGCTCTGAGGAAAGATTGAATGAATGAACGTAATATATACTCTTCTCCCACGGTACATATTGTAAAGTGAATTTTACTAAGTTGTCAGTGTATAACTTTGAGACGGTGAGACGGTGTCAGATTCATCACCAAAGTTTATTTTCCAAGAATTACTGGATTTCATATTCAAGAGGATGCTTGTTAGATTTTCTAACGAGTTACGCATACAGTTGACACTAATATTAAAGTGGAACGACTGAGCTCAACACAGACAGACTCGAGCACATTTATGACCACTCTTGTTCTACTAAAACTGACTAGTGGAGATGAAACTCTATGAAAGAAACCAAAATCCTACTCAACATCGTATTGTTGTCCAGTGGAGTTTATTTTTGCTAAAGAACACGAAGCATTAGTTTTCGAGAAAAACAAAATGGTTGACGAATTTATGGCATTTGCACCCACCGAGTGCACAAAAATATAGGTAATCATCAACTAATGCTAATATTGCCCCTATTTTTTTGAAGCTAGGTCATAGGCTGCATGTTACCTGTATTTAACTAAGCCTACGGAAATGAACAATCTAAATATAGCTGCATTAAAACCTGTATCTTCTGGTGTATATAATTTTGCATTGTCATGACTACATGTTTGAATTAATTCTGGAAATGTTTTCTACGTATATTGGCTTGGTTTTAAGAAATTAGCTGCTAGATAAAATGAGCTCTAAAAAATATATCCAATATTCATTGCCAGAAAAAACATATTCAGGAGAGATTTAAAAATGAGCTTAATCTTTTGGTTGATATATTCAAGTAAGGATCAGAAAAGATTTCTTGGGATACATCAAGAAAAATTTTTTTGTTTTCTAATAAAACTGCAACCATAACTGGATTACATGAAGAATTGATCTGTAGGTTTACTGTGATTCTTCAGGCTCTTAGATCAGCGGTGTTCATTTATATAACTAAAAATAAAGATTATGCTCTTAAAACTGCTGCATGGTACACAAAGTTGTAAAGTTGTATAACTGGCACATCTACTTTAAATTCAAATCATTTATTATGCATAAACCCCGCGGGGGCTTATGCATGACTTACCACCAGATCGGAACGCGACCGCGATGAGAAGATCCTGGAATGAATGCCTATTAATAGTTCCAATGTGATGTCTTTCGAACCATGATATAATACATTTCTTAAATATAATGAAAAAGACCATGCCTGGAATAGATCCCGCAAGCGGCACCCAATCACGAGTTAACCATAAGAGTAGCTATCACTTCCCTCAACCACAATGGAGGGAAGGGGGTGACCCGTTCCTCGTACTCCACTGTACAAAAATATTTTTACATAGAGCGGACATTACTGCCAGTAATGTAATAGTGCCAATAGGATATCTCTCAGAAAAAAATCTCAGAGGCTCGTAATTAAGATTCTAAGAGATTTCGGAAACTTCATTCCCAGAAAAAGAGCAGGCAAGCTTGAACGAGGATATTCTTAATATACTAATTATTTCTTCCGATCTGGTTATCAGTGCAAAGAGCTCTAAGTTGGATGTTATGATAGTGGTAGGACCACACTGTTGACAGTTGTCTGTCTACAGCCGTGGGCCGGTCTGTCCGGCGTAGTAGATACCACACTCTCGCAGAAAGTCGACGCCCGAGTAGTAGCAATTTGTTACTGCGCTGCGTTCGGTGACCGAGACAGCCGGCAGACCAACTTTCTGAGGATGTTTGTGTGTGGTGGGTTTTAGTGATGCCTAGAGTATCCCTAGAGGAGATGCCTAGAGGAGTATTGCAGGCATTCACACTCCCTTCACGGCAGGCAGCGCCCTTGCAAAGGTCCATGAGCGGCAGCAATACTTACCATCAGGTGTACTGTTTGCTTGTTTGCCACCGTGTGCAATATAAAAAAAATGGCAGGCATTATTCGCAGAAATCAACAATCTATAATTGAATTGTCTCCTAAGAATCAAAGCGCGTTTTTAGACCTATCAAACTTAGAGACTTCTGAATTGGAATCAGAAATTGAAAACTCGGTAGTTATAGATTAGGATTAGTTTATTTTTATTGTGATGTTTTCTTTCTTATTTACTGTTTTTGTATTTAGAGATATCGTTATTATTTTCACTTAAGTATCGTATTGACTATTCCTATTATTTCTACACAAATTTTATGTAGAAGTTTGTTTTAGCAAATCGTTGAATCAGTGTACGTTCAAATTTTGGAAATGTTCTACATTCTTGGATTCTATAGAGTATGTAGTAAGATATATTGTTTTAATTAATATATTTAAGGAAGAGATTATTTTCTTTAAAATCTGTCATTCATCACTGATCATACACGTCCCGCTTTTAGGCTCGAGCCTCCGCCACAATGGGAGGGAAATTGACCTACTATATCACGTTGGTCAGACGGGTTGGTGTAGGGTTTTATTTCGAGATTTCCTTCTCTTATTCTGTCATTAGTACGTGTCTATAAATAATTAACAATTGCAATTTTTTTCCAGACACTGTTTTGCTTTTAGTACTACTTTGCTAATATATAACTTTGAGAGAGACGGTGTCAGAACGAGTTACTATTTTTTTATGTAAATATCATTGAAAATAATTTTAAAGCCGCCATTTTATACATCTTTCATCATATTCTAAGTGAAGATACACAAAAAATACTAAGTAATTAACTACAACTTTTTAATAAATTTTTTTAAATAGTTTCAGCTGAGATAGAGTTAATAAATTATAATCGAGTGATTAATAAGTCCTTAGTTAATTACTGCTCATTATTATTGTAACTTTCCGTATGGTGATGGAGTAAGAATAGAATTCACCACTCCCTATCTTGCCCGTGGATGTCGTAAAAGACGACTAAAGGATATAATATGCACATAACATTTGTGCAAGAGAAAGAAAACTCGAAATGAAACCCTATACTAACCTGTCTGATCAGTGTGGTATGATAAGGTCAATATCCCTCCTATTATGGAGGAGACTCGAGCCCAGCAGTGGGACGTACAAATATGAGCTGAAATAATGATGATGATGATTATTGTAAAGAAAGAAGAAAAAGTTTCGAAGGCAGTTTCGAAATTTACAAAACAAGTTCAAGCGAATCTTAAATTCCTAAATTAATCCCTAAATCCTAAATTCTATGATTCTATCCAATATGAGCCCAAATTTGGTTGCAAATTAAGTTTGGTGATATTGGCTGCGAGTAGCGACTACTTGGGACTTGGCAAAACAAGTTGAAGTGACGTAACTATGTGCGCATCGACTTGCAGCCGCAGCACTACTGGTCTGCGATCGGCTGCGGCTGCAAGTCGCAGCAGCACTTGCAGCCGAGGC
The DNA here is from genome assembly GCA_032191425.1 of Lymantria dispar. Classification (NCBI taxonomy): domain Eukaryota; kingdom Metazoa; phylum Arthropoda; class Insecta; order Lepidoptera; family Erebidae; genus Lymantria; species Lymantria dispar. Next base: position 10,496,962 of record CM063466.1, on the reverse strand, counting down.
TCGGGAGCACGTGCAGCCGCAGCCGCGTTCAGAATGTTTTTCATAGAAATCAATACTACTACATAGAAAATCAGTCGTGCAGTCACAGCCGGCTTCGTGCAGCCGCCGCATGTGCTGCCTGCACCCGCAGCCTGGAGCCGAGCACGTGCAGCCAGCCTAGGAATCACTACCTGCTGCGAATGCAGGCAGCAGCTGCGTGTCATGCGTGTGCTACCTGCATCCGCGGCCCGCATCCGCAGCCTGCAGCCGAGGTTCGAATGGCACCTTTCAGCATATTCCAGGTCTAACGTCTAACCGAACTCAGCACGCCCCTGATAGGTGTTATCCAGTAGTCCCTTTTATAAGGATAACCTTTATATCCTCGCACACCGTGAAACCAACTAACGGACATATCACTTTTTTTTAAACCCGTTCCCATACATTCAATTCAGCATAATATTAGTTAGAAGATTGTTTTTACCTTTTAAAGCAATTGTTATGACAGAATCCATGGAGGAACTTGGCACCATGCTCAACGATCTCTGCAGGATATCCCAACTAGTGGGTTTACGGATGAACATGGACAATACGAAAGTCATATCAAATGCCCATGTCATTCTTGTACCAGTTCTAGTCGGCAATGCGATTCTTGAAGTTATCGATCATTACGTTTACCTAGGACAAATAATCCAGTTAGGTAGATCCAATTTCGAGAAAGAGATCAGCCGACGAATCCAACTCGGTTGGGCAGCGTTCGGGAAACTTAAGTTAACCGAGTTCAAAGTCGCTCAGCGTGCTATGGAGCGGGCTATGCTCGGGACTTCTCTGCGAAATACAATCCGAAATACGGCAATCATAGCACATAGACATAGCACAAAGAATTAGCATGCTGATATGGCAATGGGCAGGCCACATCACTCGACGAACCGACAACCGCTGGACAAGAAAGGTTCTCGAGTGGCGACCACGTATTGGATGACGCAATGTAGGACGCCCCCCACTAGGTGGACCGACGACCTGGTGAAAGTTGGGCGTCATTGGATTGTAAGGTTGGGCGTTGGGATGCATGATGAATGCAGCATGTACTATTACTTGCAAATATAGACCCATTAGTCACGAAAAAATTTCTTCTGTTCGATACATAGTATGTCATTTGTGGTAGTCTCATAGTTTAGCACGTGAATATTTTTTTCATTTCGGCTATTCCATTCTGCTGACCTCAATAGCAAACATATATTAAAATGAGAGTATTTACCTCGTTGTGATTTTGACCCAAACTAGTATTTTTTCTGAGCGTCACAAAATCGTCACTATTGTCTTCCGTTTTAATTTCTTGTTTGACAGTCACTTATTTAGTGTATTTTTGACCCTGGAGTCGCTTCAACATCGTGTAGTGTCTCGACTACAACCTGCTCGCCTAGTCTCGGAGCGGTGCGGGAGGTGTTCGTCGCACTGTCCTCTTGTTGATATAACTTTTATTAACAGTTCTCTTTCTTCTCTCAACTCTCTTTTAGAAATAACTTCGTATTAACATTGTTCTCGGCGTTGAACTGTCGACACCATTTTCTTTGAACCTCAGTAAGTACTGAGCCATCTAATCGGTAATATTTAATTTAATAATTAATAATAATAATAATTTATTTCGCCACAATAATAATAATAAGTTACAAAATGCGTGCTGTACAATGACATAGTACTTATTGTGGCATACTGGTGCCCAAACTAGGAAAAACCTGTATTTCAGGCCACCAGGCGCTTCCGTAGAAACACTGGGCCACTATTTAGTTCCGCATAACATATAGGTTATAATAGGCACAACTACAGAGTTTGATTGTTGGTATCGTCAGGGTTAGTAATGAGTTTGTGTGTGTCAGAGTATGTGTGTGTTTGCTTGGGTTTGTGTAATATATAGGTGTTATGGAGGTGTGGATGTGAAGTGTGCAGTGTGTGTGTGTGAGTGTATATGATTACATGTCGCTTAATGGCGTGTATGTGAATGTCCTTTGTAATATGCCAGCTGTGAGTAATGTATCTGTGTATTTTTAATTTTACGTTATACGGGCACGATTAGGAGACTTTTAGTTTTTTTATAGTCTAAGTTTATGAGCCAATTAGCAATCTTAGTTTTGCAAGATTGTTTAGTGAGCGAATATATATTATGATCTTTATTTACAGCATTGTAAAGATATCTTCCAAGGAAACAAAAGAAACGATTAGAAAATTTTGTTGTAAGATTTTGAGAAGTGCATCTTACTGGTTCACAGCGTCTCCTGCTCAGTGGCAGTGAGCTGTATGTCAGAAGAGAGTGTTGTTTAATAATAATGTTGAGGATGAATAGCTGCCGAACAGTTAATACATTGCATTCTTTGTATAGTGATGTGGTAGAGTACCGGAAAGGAAGAAAATTTGATACCTTTAAGATTGCGCGCTGGGCTCTCTCGATTTGAATCATAGCTGATTTGCATGCGCCACCCCAGCTCGTAATGCAGTAAGCAATAACTGACTGGCATAAGGAGAAATATATGGTTTTCATCAGATTGCTATCTGCCGCATGTCTAATATTTTTGAAAACGAATATAAGCTTACGAATTCTAGAAGTTAAGGTTTCTATGTGCTGATGAAAACTCAAGCTAGCGTCTAATATTATACCCAGGTATTTAATTGTGGAACTCTTTTGGAGTTGGGGGCATGAGCATGAGTTACTATCAACACAAGTATGCCCTATTAAAGGTAATGAGAGTGGAGTTTGACGATTTGTGTTACGTATTGAGAATGGTATATATTTGGTTTTTTCAGTGTTGAGTGTTAGGTGATTGTCTTTGAGCCAATTGATTATAGTATTTAAGCCCGATTGGGCATACCTGGTTACGCTCTCCCACGAGTTTGAGTGGAACAGGATGGCGGTATCGTCCGCGAAGGTAAATATTTTACCATTGTCTACGTTGGTAGTACACAGATCATTAATGTAGATGAGGAATAAAGTCGGAGAGATTGCGCTACCTTGTGGAACTCCGTGAGAGACTGGTAGTTCTGTACTAGTGTGCCTATCTATCCTAACGCTCTGTGTACGGCCAGTGAGGAAGTCTGTAAAAAGATTTAATGGGCAGCCTCTTATGCCAATACATTCTAATCCTTCAATAAACCTGGAGATAGAGATCGTATCGAAGGCCTTGGCAAGATCCAGAAAGATACCCAGAACTTTCTCGCCCGCATCCATTTTTTCTACTATATGATTTGTGAGATCATGGACTGCATCAGCAGTGGATCTACCTTTTCGGAAGCCATATTGATTGGGAGCTATAATATGGTGTTTTTCCAGGTAATTCACTAGACGAGTATTCATAATTCGTTCGAGGACTTTTGATAGTGCGGGCAAGAGGGCTATGGGTCTGTAATTTGTGATCTGGTCTCTATCACCTGCCTTATAGATAGGATGTAATATAGATTTTCTAAAAGCTCGAGGAAATTTACCAGTCATAAGGGATAGATTGCAAATATGAGTGAGTGGCGGGACTATAACATGACTGTTATATTTAATTATATCAATTGGTATGTTATCCCATCCTACCGCGCAGCCGTTACGTAATGACTCCACCATTCTGTTCACCTCATCCTCGTCGGTTGGTAGAAGTACCATTGATTTAGGCATAGTGTTAGGTTTGTTTCTACAATGGATATGTGAGGGATGAATTTTATCAGCTAATTTTTTACCAATATTTGAAAAGTAGTCATTAATAACTTCGACTGATTCAGTGGGTGAAGCTGCAAGGGACAGTAAATTGGTGCAACTGTTTTTGCCTGTAGATCTGTGTGTGATTTTGTTAATGGCCTGCCATATTTTTTTATTGTCTTTACCTGCGTTTTGAATTTCATTTTTGTCATATTCTCGTTTAAGTTTTTTAAGGATGCCATTGCAAAAGTTTCTGTAACGGCAATATGAGAGACCTAGGACTTCATTTTCTGGCGCCAATTTAGATTTTTTGTGTAGGTATCCCTGTGCCTCATGCATCGTATAAGCCCAGGTGTAATTCATGGCTTCAGGACCTTTTTGCGGTTCGGTATTTTTAAAACTTTTGTGTTCGCTGTTATTATTTGTGTAATGGAGTTAATAAGAAAGTCTGTTGTAACGTTCGGATCTTGGATTTGATAGATTGGACTAAAATCTGTTTTATTTAGGTCAGCCGCTGTTTGCACTTTGTTTAGTCTATTTACGAAATTAGGAGGTTTTAGTATGGGTGTAGTTCTAGAGAGAAAAATCATGGTTGTGTCATGGTCGGTTATGTCTGACTTAGCAACGTATGTTCTAGCAGGAAGAGTAGACTTAAGGTTGATATGGTCCAAACAACTATTTCCTCGAGTCGAAAGCGTGTGCGTTGGTAATAGACCATATGAGGCAAGTAGCGTCAAATAAGGGTCTTTATTAGGATCTTGTGAGTCGTGACTAATATTTATGTTAATATCGCCTATTATAATAATGTTTTTTGTTTTGTCTATTTTGTATAGTGTAGTCTGTAAGTCGGAAAGGAAGTTTGTTATATTTCTAGTAGCAGGGGGGCGGTAAACAGCCAAGATGATTGTGTCCGTATTATAATTAATTTGGAGGCAGTTAGAGTCGTTAAATGGGTATTCTCTAACATTAGTAAGAATATCTCTGTTGATGTAGACTACAACGCCCTCATTCTGCGTGTTATGGCACATAGTGGAATAAGTCTGATAATCTGGTAATTTGGGTATGCTATTGGTACCAAGAAGCCAACATTCCGTCAGTACTACAATATCCCATTTGACCTTGGTTCTATGTAGTAGAATTTCAAACGCACTTATGTTCTTGTTTACACTTCTTATATTTTGGTGAATTATTTTTAAGCAGTTTGTGGGTATCATATTTGGAGGAATGCAGTTGTCCACATCACAGTAGGAGCACTCAGCTACAGCGATGGAGTCTAGAAGTTTGGTGGTGGTTGTTATATTGTCGAATTTTTACCAATTAGATTAAATATTGCAATTGCTATCAAAAGCTCGTCAGTGATGATAGAGATGAAAGCGTTGTTGTGCCATACATAGAAGCATAAACATTGACTTAATGTAAAATTGGAGTGGAGTGGTTGTAAGACTACGTAAATGATGTGTGACGACTTTAGTGAATTTAACCTATGTAATTCAAGTAGCCTGCCGCCGCTGAATGAAATTTTATGTGTGAGTGATGTTTGTTTGTTTTGAGAGTAATTGGTTATGTTTTTGTGTTGTGATGTAGTAGTGTAAGTTAGAGATAGTGTTATATGATAGTTAAATGTAAATTGGATTAATCTTATGTAGGTTAAATTCTCATGCTTATGAGTTGTAATACAAACGATAGATTTAGAGTGTAAATTCAGAAAATTGGTTAATGTTTTGTTCCATGCTATTAGATTACAAACACAATTACTATAGTATAATATTAGTAAACTTAGCCTAGGAGGTGAGGTATGGCTCTTGACTAGTCATGCATTTCTTAATTTTGCCAGGTCAGCTTCTGAACATACGCGGATTTGGTGATCATTTATGTTTTTCTTTAAATAAATTATGCCGTGCGACGACCAGCAAAACGAGTAGCCATGTGACTTTTGAAAAGCTCTGGCGCTAGAGTAGAGTTTTTGAGCTTTTGGGGTCAGTGATTCTGCTATGTACAAGGGCTGCCCTGGCTGTTGATGGTTGATATGGCTTGTGTTTAACTTTTCTTTGTTGTTTTTATGTCTGTTAAAGTCTTTGACCCCTTTGATGATTTTCTCTTTCAATAAAACTGTATTAAGTTCCACTATTATCGGCTTTGAATTCTTGCCATTTATACGGAAGATATCTTTTATATTTGCGACGTCTATATTAACATTGATTGTCTCTCCCACTTTGCTGACCAATGCGCTGAGGTGGTCTTTGGTCTCACCATTTGATTTTGGTACGTTTCTAATTTCAATACTACAAGCCCTCGATTTGCGTTCTATATTTTCTAAAGAATTTTCCAGTTGTTGTATCAATCTTTTATCCTCCCTTCTTTCGGATTCCAATTGGTTGATACGTGCGAGGAACTCGTCATGTTTGTTTGACATTAACTCTATACTCGACTTTAACTCGTTATTTTGGGTAATGATGTTATTTATCTTGCTTAGTAAATCCTCGAAACGCTTTTCTTGATCCTTAGTAAAGGTAGAGAAGGAACTCACAGATACTATTATTATTTTGACTTTATTCTACACTGAAGATCAAAGTTCGTATGTCACACGCAATCGAATTGTAACCCGAAACCGCTCCACCAAACATGGCAGGGTCGCCATGTAAGGTTGGGCGTTGGGATGCAATAATACGATCTGACTGCTGTGTAATAACTGTCTGTTTATTCAATAGTGTTGGCTTATATAGGGGATACATGTACCTATATGTAACTTATATACTAAAAACACACACACATATATAGGATACACTACAGGATGCAGGTGGCACAGGATCGCATTTTGTGGCGTAAAATGAGGGAGGCCTACGTCCAGCAGTGGCCGGCGATAGGCTGAAAGAATACGTTACAACAGCAATTTCATATTTAAACCCAATAGGGGTTTATGATATATATATATATATATATATATATATATATATATATATATGCGTATTATGATAGCCTTCCATCCGATCCAAGTCAAACATCAGAATGGAATTAATCAATTGACATACCTATTGCTTTTGTTCTTCAAAAAGACCAATACCATCAAAAACCAAGCTTGTAAAACAAAGCCAAGCCTCGCTGCCAACTGAGTTCTCCAACCATAAAAAGTTGTGAGATCCATGTTATACCAAGTCGCTTAACTCATTCAGTTCCTGCTTAAGGGACCTTTCTTGCGGGTGACGTGACCAGGGATTAGTCCGTCACCCGCCGAGAGGCTGACCGCGTGAGGAAAGACCGACGTCCTCCCCGAGGGGGGGACGTCGGTCGATGGGAGGGTACCCCAATAGGGGGTATTCCGTCGGGCCGACCACTGTCAAGTAACCCTGCTCCGGTGGTCGGCCCAACGACGAAGGCGACGTGGTTTTTGGGTGGGTCACGGGAGTTGCGTGCTTAAGCCCCTCTGTCGCCCCGGACGGAGTGGTGCGGAGGCGCGCCGACCGCGACCCAGCCACAAAAAAAAAAAAAGAATATCTTAAATAAACAGAATGACTTGGTAATCGCATGAAAACACAATGCACCTCACAAGTAATACATATTGTATTAAATTGTACCAAACATAGTGAAAAATGAGACATCTCTCATTTCCGCTTGAGTCATTTCTACCTAAACTAAGCGGAGAGATGTGGAAATAAAGAAATTTTATTGGTTTTTTGAAACACATCTCCTCTAGTCTCCTCCCCGCTTTGATGGCAATCGAGCCTAATGATGGCGTTCTTTCTTTCAGGTAAATTTCATACAATTTAGTTTGCTTAATACTTTGGGCGATTTTGGTACAATTTCATAAGACACGTCTCCCTCTTGCTTTTTCATTCCGTTGATTGACCATTTTACCAGTTATCTTTGAACATAATTATATCTAGGTATCTGTCTACACTTATTATGCCAATCATCATTCAGCCTATCGCCGTCCACTGCAGAACATAGACCCCCCATCATGCTTCACCATAAAGTGCGGTACTGTGGCACCTGCATCCAACGATGCTCACGGGTAATACAGTTGCTATGACTAGGGCTCATTGTTCTTCGCCATATGAGGTATAATACCGTAATCGCCACGTTTGGAAGGCGGGTTGGTTTCGCAGTGAGATATCATACATTTCCCTAGCAAGAGTTGCTGCCCACTCTCCCGTTGAAGTTTTTTTTTTTAAATCACGACTGCTTGCACTAAGGGAATAATAATCTTTATGTTGTGGGGGACTTTACAAACATATAATTCATCATCGCATCATCATCGCAGCCCTCATACTTCTTACTGTTGGGCTCGAGCCTCCTCCACAATGGGAGGGAATTTGACCCACTATACCATGCTGGTCAGACATGTTGATATAGGGTTTCATTCCGAGTTTTCCTTCTCTTGCACAGATGGTATATACATATTATATCCCATAGTCGTCTTATACGACATCCACGGGCAAGATAGAGAGTGGTGAATTGTATTCTTACTTCGTCACCACACGGAAGGAACATATAATTAACCGACACAAATTACATTCAGACTCAGAACAACAATTTGTGGGTCGTATAAGGTGTTGTCTTACATGGGATTCGAACCCGCGACACTGGCGCGGTACGTCGGAACTTAACCACTACGCCATCTGCTTAATCTTTGGCTGGTTTTTACGATTCCCATAGGGAAGCAATGATGGCGACAAATGTATTCTTATCTTTTACAAAGTTACACTTCATTAACTGCAAATGGAACTTTGTAATCCTATATATTTTTATATGGGTTTACAAAATTATTTATGCAGTTAGTGTATCCCGGAAACTAGACGAAAATTACAATGTTTCATAATTTTTCGTTCATTTATACACTAAACACTAACTGTATTCTAAATTTGAAGCTTCTATGTCTGCTAGAAGTGCCTCTTGAATATTGATGATCGGTCAGTCAGTCAGTGAGTGACAAAATTACGAAATTTTGACTAGTTATAATTCTTAAACTATTAGATCAAATTGAATGAAATTTGAAATATACAATGTGTATACAATGCAGGGTTACTAAAAATTCAGGCTTCTAGTTTTATTCACAACGAAGTTATGGGGGGTCGAAAATGGCCTGAATTGCTTCGAGAAAAGTATGTTACGGCAGTGTTGCGTTTTGCCCGACTTATTTCTGCTCGACTTGGCGGGGGCACTGCCGTGCCCCCACATACATAATTATTCAACGAGTTCTTAGCTGTGACAAAACTAAATTACCATAGATATACAATAGAACAATACACTAACAAATAAGAAACAAATTACAGAAATTTTCTAGCTCATACATACAGACATTTTACGTCACATACCATTATTACCGTAAAAACTGGTTTAAAATATCATTCAAACGTGACATAGATGACTGTTCAAAGTAATAATGAGAAGCGTTTAAATTGTTACAAAATAATACAGTTCGTGTGGTGAAGGAGTAAGAATACAATTCACCATCCCCGCTCTTGCTTGTGGGTGTCGTAAAAGACGACTAAGGGATATAATTTTGAGGTGAGGGTACCCGAAAGGGTATTCCGTCGGGCCAATCACTGACGACAAGTCACCCTGCTCCGGTGGTCGGCCCAACGACGAAGGCGACGTGGGTGGAGTATGGGCCCGCGCGCCGTCCTCTCGTCGCCCTGGACGGAATGGACCGCGTGTGCGCTTACCATAGCCCAGCCATAAAAAAGGGATATAATTCTGCTGGCAGGCCACGGACGACGAGGAACTCGGCACCGGCGTCCGGCCTAGTGGTGAGGGAATAGAGTGGGTTTTAGGACCGCACGCTGCCCTCTCGTCGTCCCGGACGGAATGGATGGCGTCCGCTGACCATAGCCCACCCAAAAAAGGACATATATTTGCATATAAAATTTATCTAGGGGAAAGACGATTTGAAATAAAACGCTATATTAACACGTCTGACCAGCCTACTATGCAGGTCAATTTCCCTCCTATTATGGAGGAAGCTTATTCCGTGCGGTGACAAAGAATCGTAGATGTCGTAAAAGACGACTAAGGGGTATGCACATAAGATTTGTGCAAGAGAAGAAAAACTCGAAATGAAAACCAACATGTCTGACCAGCACGGTGTAGTAGGTAAAATTCCCTCCCATTGTGGAGGAGGCCTGAGCCCAACAGTGGGACGTATGTGGGCTGCGATTATGGAGGAAACTCGAGCTCAGCAGTGGGACGTATATGAGCAGAAATGATAAATGATATAGTCAAATACTGAAAATGTCAGACACAATAAATACGTATAAGTACAATTTGTGGTCGGCCCAACGACGAAGGCGAGGTGGTTTTCGGGTGGGTTGCGGGAGTTGCGTGCTTAAGCCCCTCTGTCGCCCCGGACGGAGTGGTGCGGAGGCGCGCCGACCGCAGCCCACCCACACAAAAAAAAAAAAGAAAAATAGTTACAATTTAAAACAAAGAACGCGCGAACAAAGAACACGCATACTGTAAATGTTTATCAGTGAAAATAAATTATGACGTGTTAAAATAAATATATTTTGGGTACGAGGCTTACAATAATACTTTTACACGACTGACATAAAATTATTTTCGAGTATTTTATCTCTTTCGTATTTGGTTTTTACATTCCTGACGTTTCGAATACATTTCAGTGTTCATAGTGCACTTATTTTAATTCATACTAGCTGACCCAACAGACGTTATTTTGTTCAAAACTAAAAAAATAGTAAAAGGAATTCGCCTTGAAATCGATCGCAGCGTCAGGTTCCAATTATTAATCTAAACCATTGGAACACCACAAAAACGGCCACAAAAAATCATGCAAATTGGTCCAGCCGTTTAGGAGTTCAATTACAAACACACGAATTTATGTATATAGAGATGTGTAATACCGGCAGAAACAATAGAAACCTATTCTTTCTTTGTTATCTTTGAACCTCTGGAAATTATAGTCGCAAGAATAGATCACGAAATCGTACCTTGTATCTTTTTTTATACTTTGTGACAATGTGAATTCATCCTAGGCGGCTAGCCAACTGCCCTAGCAATAAAATGCGTTGTGTGTTCTGTGTTCCATACTCCGTTCCATCTCCGTGTTTCCATACACGAATGTGGGAAATTTGGCAAATTTTGCAAAAATAAATAAAAGAATTCTACAGGTTTTCTCCACCAACCTCTATACAAGATTTCATGTGTTCGAAAAAAGCAAAGAAAATTGCATCCCTTTGAGCTGATTTTTATTTTCGCAAATAAAAAAAGTCACACGCTGCTAGATCAGGGTTATAAGGAGGGAGAGCCAGGAGTTTAGCCTTCAGCCATAATTGAAGTCCAGTCCAGGTTTTCTCCACCACACAAGGTTTCATGTGTTCGAAAATAGCAAAGAAAATTGCATCCCTTTGAGCTGATTTTCATTTTCGCGAATAAAAAAAAGTCACACGCTGCTAGATCAGGGCTGTAAGGAGGGAGAGCCTGGAGTTTAGCCTTCAGCCATAATTGAAGTTCAGTCCATTTGAAGTCTATCTTACGATTCATCCGGTTTCAGGCAACACTTGATATCGTAAAAAATCATGACGCAAAAATGTTACCAACATGTTACATGTTATGCAATAACGATGACTTGTTGGACATCAGATTTTTTAGTCCGCCCGTGACCATGAACGCTGTAAAGTGTTCGAAACGTCGGGCAACCAAAAATCAAATACAAACGCGATAAAATCCCTAAATTAGTTTTATATACAACTAGCAACCCGCCCTCGCTGCGCTTCGGTTTCAGTCGCTTTACCCGCGGCGTAGTTCCCGTTCCTGTGGGAATACCGGGATAAAGTATAGCCTATGTTACTCCCTGATATTATAGCTTTCCATTGGTGAAAGAATTTTTGAAATCGGTTCGGTGGTTTAAGCGTGAAAGCGAAACAAACAAACAAACATCCTTACTTTCGCATTTTTAATATTAGTATGGATGTGTAATACACGCGTAAACATCAGAAATCATTATTGGCAATAGTTTTATGAACCTTAACTCTCCTTGGGAATATAATTGATTTGTCGGACGATAGGGGCGCTGCTCCAAATTCATACAAATTGATCTCGATAATGTTACGAATACTTTGACACAAATGTTCGTTTTCTGATGTTTACGCGAGTATTATACATTTTAAATAAAACTACTTTACGGATTTTATCGCGTTTGTATTTGATTTTTGATTACCCGACGTTTCGAACACTTTACAGCGTTCATGATCACGGGTGGACTAAGATGTCTCACGTCCAACAAGTCATCGTTACTGCAGAAAATTTTATAATTATCTACCCGATACAGAAATTAGTTATTAAATATTGACCCACATTTTGATACAAAATTTATTGCCAGTGTAAGAAGAAAATGATTCTATATGAAAAAATTATATTGTTTATGGTTAGTAATAATTAAACATTAAAATTAATAGTAATTATATTTAAAAACTAACTAATAATCTAGTATACTACCACCGGATCGGAACACGGTTACACTGAGAAAGATCCGGCAAGAAAACCCAGGTAACATGATGCTAAACTAAAGTTAATTTTGAAGGCGGCTTACTTTATGTTACTAAAAAGGTTTTAATTTATAAAATTATCTTTAGTTATTATTATTGTGGGTCAAATCTATACAATATGAGCTCACGGTGTCTTGCAGTCTTGTGGTGGTCTTTTTGGATTTCTTTTTAATAATGTTTATAACAGGATCCCAGCTTGATGGTAACAGCCAGCCATCCTCTCTATTGAAATTTTTGTGTTTTTTAATCTCAATAGCCTCGCGTACCATTCTAGGCAGGTATCGGTGTTCTTTTGCGAGGATTTGTGGTTTATCAAACCTGATGTTATGGTGGGCGCGGTCCTGGCTATGTTCACAGACTGCAGACCTAGTGTCCCGGCGGTGCTTCACATCGGCTATATGTTCTTTGATCCGAGTTCTTATGGATCTCTTTGTTTGTCCAATGTAAGAGAGACCACAGTCACAGTCAAGTTTATATACTCCTGCATCTTGTAAAGGGATCTGGCACTTGACAGGTGGTAAGAATTGGCTAATCCTCTTCAGTGGCTTAAAATAAGTTTTAATGGAAGAGCGTTTCAGGATGTAGCCAATCTTGTCAGTGACTCCTTTGACATAAGGTAGTATTGCAGATTCCTCGTGCTCTGTGACGATGAACACCTGGCTGGGGAGCTGCAGCATGTCAAGCAGGTGCTACGTGCAAACAAGCTGCCAGTTCCTCGCCCCCGTCGCAGAGACCGAGTGAAACCACCCACAGTTGAGCGCCTTCCTGCAATACTACCTAATGTCAAAGGAGTCACTGACAAGATTGGCTACATCCTGAAATGCTCTTCCATTAAAACTTATTTTAAGCCACTGAAGAGGATTAGCCAATTCTTACCACCTGTCAAGTGCCAGATCCCTTTACAAGATGCAGGAGTATATAAACTTGACTGTGACTGTGGTCTCTCTTACATTGGACAAACAAAGAGATCCATAAGAACTCGGATCAAAGAACATATAGCCGATGTGAAGCACCGCCGGGACACTAGGTCTGCAGTCTGTGAACATAGCCAGGACCGCGCCCACCATAACATCAGGTTTGATAAACCACAAATCCTCGCAAAAGAACACCGATACCTGCCTAGAATGGTACGCGAGGCTATTGAGATTAAAAAACACAAAAATTTCAATAGAGAGGATGGCTGGCTGTTACCATCAAGCTGGGATCCTGTTATAAACATTATTAAAAAGAAATCCAAAAAGACCACCACAAGACTGCAAGACACCGTGAGCTCATATTGTATAGATTTGACCCACAATAATAATAACTAAAGATAATTTTATAAATTAAAACCTTTTTAGTAACATAAAGTAAGCCGCCTTCAAAATTAACTTTAGTTTAGCATCATGTTACCTGAGTTTTCTTGCCGGATCTTTCTCAGTGTAACCGTGTTCCGATCCGGTGGTAGTATACTAGATTATTAGTTAGTTTTTAAATATAATTACTATTAATTTTAATGTTTAATTATTACTAACCATAAACAATATAATTTTTTCATATAGAATCATTTTCTTCTTACACTGGCAATAAATTTTGTATCAAAATGTGGGTCAATATTTAATAACTAATTTCTGTATCGGGTAGATAATTATAAAATTTTCTGCAGTAACGATGACTTGTTGGACGTGAGACATCTTAGTCCACCCGTGATCATGAACGCTGTAAAGTGTTCGAAACGTCGGGTAATCAAAAATCAAATACAAACGCGATAAAATCCGTAAAGTAGTTTTATTTAAAACAAATGTTCGTGCTAAGCCCATTTCTGTATTATCCGTTTACACCTATTTAGCAGGCCATTGGAACCGGCATCTAGACCTTGATGTCAAAGTACCCCTTGAAATAGATTTCAATAAAAAAATCAGTCTTACTATTTTTATGACTTTTATCGCGTTTGTATTTCATTTTTGATTGTCCGACGTTTCGAACATTAGACGAGGTGACTTGTTGGACGTGAGACATCATATTCCACCCGTGAAATGAACACTGTAAAGTATTCGAAACGTAAGAATTTTAGAATGAATGGATTTTAGAATGTCATTTAAAGAAAAACACTTTATAGTCCATAAAATATAGGATGATCTCTGTGACATTTGTCCCTAGTGCTGTCACGCTTACGATAAAGTCCGTAGTTTTGTATCGATAAAACTCTTTATTTTTATAATTGTGATTTTCTATTATAATTAAAATACAATCAATGAAAATCTTTTTGAATTTATTTCAGACAAAAACTGTTTTTGACTGTTTTAATTATTCAAAAGGAGTACAATCAAGGTCTAGGTCACTATTATCGTCATCACTGGCGCATTCCTGCTAGAACATTTATCATTTATTGCCAAATAGGGACAGTCGTTAGATCAATCGATCAACTACGACTGTTTTATAAATAAATATGTCTAGTTTATTGAAAATACGCATTAGCGTAGACAATATTATCATTTACTCTGTGACGAAAAGTAGTTTTTTAATGTTTAATTAATTCAATTTATGTATTCTATAATGTAACTGTCTGTTTTAATTGTAAAAAATGCATTGAAAGTTTTATATGGATACTGTATTGGGTTTATTTCTTTTATAAATAATTTAATAAAGATCGGTTATCGATTTACGTATATCGACTGTCCAATCTCTTTTTTACTTTCAGCCCAGTATGACCTATTACGTGCGTAAGCGTCATTTATGTATAAAATGTTTACTAGGTATTTCAGTACTTACGAGGTACATTTTAGGCATGAATAATAATACTTTTATATTTATAATATATTGCAATTCAGTTACAATAAAACTGGCACGAAAAGAATGAAAATATATTTGATACAAAATGAAATTGTAAATATGTCGCTCGTTCAAACTTACTTCGTTGGTTTCGTTGACATCTGTCACAGAGATCAAGCTATATTTTATAGATTGTAGGTACTCGTTTTTTTGGGGTGGGCTACGGTCAGCGCACCCGCTTCCCGGCTCCGTCTAGGGCGACAGAGGGCGGCGCGCGGCCCCGTAACCCACGTGTCGCCTACGTCGTTAGGCCGACCATCGGTACAGGGTGACATGTCATCAGTGGTCGGACTTTAGGTACAAGGCCCGAAGCTAAAGGCCAGAAGAAGAAGAAGCCGGAACTTAAAAAAGGTAGTATTTTTTTATTACCATGAAATGTTTTTTTATGAATGATCATGTATAATGTATTTTTATGAGATGAATAATATTTTAAATAGTAATATAATAAAATGATAATTTTATTAATTATAATTTATAATCAAAATTTACGTGCGCATTCTAGCAACACCCGACCCTGTAGTTTGTGGTCCATGAAGTCTCAAAGCCGATTTCCGGGTAGGGCAAGACTTGACAATATTCTACAAGGCCTGACAATATTCTATTTTATTCCTATATTATTGTACTGAAAAGGCGTTTTTTCTGTGTAGTGGCGGATCCTGAATATAATGTTACTCGTCGTCTCGTCGCGTCTCAGCTCATACAAGTCCCACTGCTGGGCTCGACCCTCCTCCCCAATAGGAAATTGAACTATTATACTATGCTGGTCAGACATGTTTATATAGGGTTTTATTTCGAGCTATCCTTCTCTTGCACAGATGTATATGCATATTATATCCCTCATTCGTATTTTACGACATCCACGGGCAAAATAGGAAATGGTGATTTCTTACTCCGTCACCACACAGAAAATGTTTCAACCTTAATTTTGAGGGAGTCTGAGTACTGGGCAAGGGTCAACCAGTAGAATGAGTCAGTCAAATCAGCTGCGATCACCAATCAAATGTAGTAAATGGCAGAATCTACTTTGATCTACGACACAACAGTGGGTGTTCATTAGCAGATAGATGGAAGAATGGTTGAATTCTAAGGAATACTGACTTTTATCTAGTTTAGGATATACTTGACTATCTTCATTATCTTCTACTCTTATCCGAATTACTTGGAGTCGAAGTAACATACACGTTTTAAACGACTTCAGAAAAGAAGAAGTTTCTCAATTGGAATGTATTTTTTTGTTATGTTTGTTACCTCAGAACTTTCGACTGGGTGAACTGATTTTGACGGTTTTTTCATTTGAAAGCTGGTACTCCCCGTGTGTATTTCAATTTGGTACAGTCGAAGTCAGTTTTATTTTGATAAAATTTCCTTTTATCGTGCATATTGAAAAAGTTTTGGCAATAGTTTTCAACCCTCAATGGGAATGAAATTATTTATTAGACTGTATCAGTTGAAGTTAATCCAAGTCTAAGTAAAGCATTTAGTCATCTTTCAGGTAAATCACAAGCAATGTAAAGGTTGATAGTATTAGTAGCTGCGACAACAGAGCATCTGCTTTTCCTTACTTATCCTTACTAATATTATAAATGCGAAAGTAAGTTTGTTTGTTTGTTACGCTTTCACGCTTAATCCATCGAACCGATTTCAAAAATTCTTTCACCAATGGAAAGCTATAATACCAGGGAGTAACATAGGCTATATTCTATCCCAGTATACCCACTGGAAAGGGAACTACACGGGTAAGGCGACTGAAACCGAAGCGAAGCGAGCAAGCAATGGACATATTTGTAAAATTTAAATAAGTATGATTTGACAATTTTCAATTTTCTAATATGATATTTGTAAAAATTAATTACTTACTTGACATGTAACATTAATTTGCTTGACTTTGAAATTTATATTATTTTATCATTTTTTTTTTATTTAATTAGGGAATAGTAATTTATTGATACCGATATATTTATTGATCTACCTATGTATTAAAGCCATTGATAGCATAATTAATGTAGATAATAATTAATACCGGAATGAAATATTTGTACGCCGATACAAACGGCCAAACATGAATGGACTCTATTAATTCCATCTTGCATGCTTTGTATGTATACACGTGTTTGAACAAATAAAATTTTATTATTATTATTATTGCTAGTTATAAGAGGCAAAAAAAAAGGTTGTATAAATATGATTTAAATCGTACGGTTTGCAATACTGTATTTCTATTTCTTGTCGCACACATGCATACACTATGTTGGCAGACGTCGTGGTACCAATTCACGCAAAATAGGTTGCCACCATTTCATAGACACAGCGCGCTCATTGGTCAAATCAAACAGCGCGCTCTTTCACGGTTTCCTGTAACACATTTCGGTAGTTTGCCAAAATCACTCTTTTTTTGTGCTCTTGGTGACAAATAGCACATCCTAAAGTAAATGAGAAATGAGTCAGTTTAATTACTATCGCTTATAGACCTTTGTTTGGTCACTGCCTACCTTGAAGAATGTGTGAATGTGGTTCGGTGATACTAAAAGCATTACGAAAACCGACCACGCGCAAACACCCTCAAAAAGTGTTTCCGACTCTCTCGCTCACTGAACGAAGTGCAGTAACAAAATAACTGCTATCCAGACGTCGATTTTCTGGCAGAGTATAGTACTAGCTTGGACAGATCGGCCTGCGACTGTAGAAAGATGACAATCGAGAGTGTGGTCTTACTATGTAAAATTCTATAGTACTTCACTCCCAAAAAATGTCCAGCAATCGAGAGGAAAGATGTTACACATCAATAAATGTGTCTCTTTCAACATCTATACCAATAAATAAAATTGGAGTGTCTGTTTGTAATGTCAAAATAATAGGCATTTTTCATGCTCACGCGGTTATTTGCATGACACCTATGCCTAAAATACAGATTAAAAAAAATTTGTCTGTCTGTCTGTCTGTTTGTTCCGGGTAATCTTCAAAACGGCTGGACCGATTTCAAAAATTCTTTCACCAATGGAAAGCGATCAGGGCGTAAACTAGACTGTATTTTATCCTGGTATTCCCACGGGAACGGGAACTACGCGGGTAAAACGACTAAAACCGAAGCGAAGCGAGGGCGGGTTGCTAGTAGTAAATAAACAAAAACAAGAGTGTAAATATGTATATAAAAAACAATTAGTGAATATCTTTATGAGCACACAACCAGTAGTGAGTCACATAGAAAGTTGTTTCCATAAAGTTCGTGACCATGCAAGGTGTATTGCATAACGCACTTTGGCCAACGACTCCATTTGCTGCTGTTGATTTAAAGATTATTATTTTATAGATGAAATTGACTGACTTCGTTGCTCTTTCCTACTTGAAAAGCTTGATTATGGGTCGCCTCCATAGTGGAAGACAATTTCCTTCTCTTAATTATTTGCCTCTCGGTATGGTGACGGTGTAAGTATACCATGATCACCACCGCTTCATTTTCTGTGGATGATCGTAAAAGACGGATTAAGGGACTCGAGCAGACAACATAACTGCAAGCGACGTTTCGAAGACTTTTCAGAGTTTATGGTGACGGGAGGACCCGTGCCCTCCTTGGCGTCGGACAATCCCTATTCAAATACAAACGTGATAAATCCCGTAGAATTGTTTTATTTGAAATGTTGAATACTCGCGTAAATGTCAGAAATCATTATAAAAACAAATCATATAACAACCCGAGTGATTATGAATAACTTACACTACGGAGTGTAAAAACCCAGGTGAGGGATCCCCATTGTTAGTAGCTCTTCTAGAAAATTAGGTACATTATATTAACTATACTATATACATTATATTAGCTTCGTTCGTTGTGACTCTTAACGAGTGGACGTGTTTTCAACATTTACTAGAAATATAATTCTAATAAACAAGTGCATATTACATAAAAATAACTCATAAAGCAATAGTATTAAAGTGAATAATTCAACAAAACCACTTTGGCGCGAGATATACTTGCAATAACCGGTTTGGTTAATATAGGCGAGGAGCAGCGGCCAAAAAATTTTATTGCTTATGAAATGAGTAAATTGCAGCGTACACCGCCTCCCCGTGTAGACATGTGTGCAAGTGCAAGTATTAGTGGTGGGGGATCGACTTCTAATTTGTCTACCTATGATGATGAACATGAACAAGTCAACAAAAATCCGAAAAAAAGAAAACTTTATTCACTGGAATACGACATTAAAAAAGATCTAACAGCATTTAGAACAGAAATTATGGATTTTATAACTGAATCAATGAAGGTACAAACTGAGAATATTACACAAATGCGAAATCAGATTCAACAAGAAATCAAAGACCTCAAATCTGCGACTGAAAATTTGACCTTAGAATATAAAAAACTAAATGCAGCTGTAGAGAATATAACATCCGATCATAAAATTACACAAAATAAAGTCACGTTAATTGAAAGCGACATAAAAAATCTCAAAGAACATGTATCTAACAATCAAACATCAGTATATGATAATAAGTACGAAATTATTCACGAGGTTCAAGGTAGATTAGAAAGACAGAAAAATATAATAATGACAGGCTTAGTAGAGAATTTCGATGAAGATGTTATTCAAAGAAAAAAAAAGGAGTCTGAAGATGCTTACAAAATACTTACAAATATTGTTCAGAATTGTCCCGAACCCGTTAAATTACTAAGATTGGGTAGATTCAATACAGGCAAAACACGACCTCTGAAAATAATTTTTGAATCTTCTGACACACCAAAACTTATACTAAAAAATCGATCAAAATTAAATGATAATAACATTAAAATATATTCGGACCAAACTGAATCCCAGAGAAAATATATGCAGAATTTACGAAGTGAAATAATAGAAAGAGAAAAAAAGGAGAAAGAAATTTATTAATAAAATATATTAAAGGAGTGCCTGTTATAACTAAAGCTAGCTCTTATCCAAAAAACTAAATTCCATTCACCTAAAAAGCAATAAAGAATACCAGATTATAAGCAAATATGAGGATCTGCCGACTCATCAAACATTTCTTAAATTTTATTATTTAAATGTGAGAAGTATTCGGACGCCAGGTAAATATGAAGAACTCCAATGCATTCTTAAAGCTATTAAGACAACAGTTCATTTTGTTATACTAACAGAGACATGGATAACATCAGAACAAGATGCTAAGCTCTATAATCTTCCTAATTACACTCATGTATATAACTATCGGCATGACAGCAGGGGTGGAGGTGTATCAATTTATATACATAATAAAATTACGTTCGAGATTACTGAAGATAAATATAAAGATAGCAATCATTATTTATGGATCTACCTTCCCAAGTTTTCTTTACATATTGGAGCTGTATACAAGCCTGGCAGCACAAATTTCAAGGAGTTTCTTAAGATATTTAGTCAACAAATAGAGAAAAGGAAAAGATCTATTGTCTTTGGAGATTTTAATCTGGACCTACTTAGTACCAACACCAATACAATACAATATGTAACTACTATTGAAGAGAATGGCTACGAAATTATAAATAAAATTGATAAAAACTATTCAACCAGACAAACTGAGGCAACTAATACAATCTTAGATCACATTTTAACAGACTTAACAAACTATTCTTTTTACACTGCAATACTAGATTCGGCTATGAGTGATCATAAGCATATATATTTAGAAATTATTAATTACAAAGTGCAACAAAAGCAACGATTAAAATATGACACCATAGACTACACCAATTTGTACAAAAATATTGAGCAGATTACATACACGAATGAAGAACACGACTATAAACTTTTCGAAGAATTTATAAAATCACATATATTTCAAAATAAAAAGAGTAAAATCAAGATTATGAACCTACCGAAGGATGACTGGATAAATAAAGAAATAATAAATTCCATTAACAACAGAAATATTTTATGGCAAAAACTAAAAAAAGATAAGGCAGATAAAACAATAAAAGAGAAGTATTTGACCGAAAAAAATAAAGTGCGCAAGAAAATCGACAGAGAAAAACGAAGCTACTACTATAAAATATTCCAACAAAATTCTAAGAACCCCAAAAAAATATGGCAAACAATAAATTCATTGGCATTGAATAAGATTAAAACTAGTAATATTGTGCCTAAACTTGTAGTAAACTCAAAAATTTTTACTAATGGTGACGATATATGCGATATTTTTAATGTATTTTTTTCAAACGTTGGTTCTGAATTGTCTGGTAAGATACCACAGAAATATCATCAAAATTCAGGTAATATACTAATGTATAATGACAGACACAAGCATGATATTACACTTAAAACATTTTCACCTTGTACCGTTAGAGAAGTTGCTCAAATAATAGACAATTTAGATAGTAATACTAGCACTGGTTTGGATGGGATTAGTACAAAATCTATTAAATGCATTAAACAATTAATTATTATACCGCTTACTAATTGTATAAATAAATGTCTTGATTGCGGTTTATTTCCAGACAGTTTAAAACGTGCCAAAATATCTCCTATTTATAAATCCGGTCTAAAAACGGATCCAAATAACTATAGGCCTATTTCAGTACTTCCGGTGTTATCTAAGATATTTGAAAGAATCATTTACACACGACTCTTTAAAGACATAAGCGACAAAAAGTTTCTGATCAATGAACAATATGGCTTTAGAAAAAAATCTAATACATTATCAGCTACAATTGATATAGTCACCAAGATACAAACAAATATTGATGAAAAGAAAATATGCTTAGGTGTGTTTATTGATTTACAAAAGGCGTTCGATACCGTTTCACACACTAAGCTCTTGGCAAAATTATCTAACTTAGGTATTACTGGAACTGCTTACGAAATATTGAAATCTTATTTAACGAATAGAGTTCAAATGGTAAAAATAGATTGTTACGAAAGTAAAGTCCTCAAAATTACACATGGAGTTCCACAAGGATCGATTTTGGGTCCACAGTTATTTCTTATCTACGTTTATAATATCAATCAAGTGAGATTAAAAGGCAATTTGACTCTTTATGCAGATGATACAAGTTTATTTTATTTTGGTAAAACAATGGATAATATTATTGCTGAAGCTCAACATGATCTGAATACCTTAAATGAATGGTTTCTTCATAATTTGTTATCTATCAATATATCGAAAACATCTTATATGATATTTGCTGCTAAGAACAAAAAAATACCAGCGTATAACCCTCTACAAATAAATGGCCATATAATAAGTCGATCTAATAAGGAAAAATATCTGGGCTTAATATTGGACGATAAATTAATTTGGAAACCCCATATTGACTATATAAGATCTAAATTAGTATCAATTACTGGGGCACTGCGTAACGTAGGAAAATATATACCAAATAAAGTAAAATATACTATCTACAATACGCTAGTTAAACCCCATTTGGAGTACCTCATTGAAGTTTGGGGCTCGGCATCAAAGACTACTATTAAGGATTTACAAATAACACAAAATAAATTAATTAAACGATTATTCAATTATGATTTACTCACACCCACAAAACTTTTGTACACTAAAACTAATATCTTTAACCTTTCACAAGTATATGCCTATAATGTGTGTATATTAATAAAAAATATCTTAGATAATAAAATAAAAACAAACATTAACTTTACTAAGAAAAGGTACAAATACAACTTAAGGAATAAAAATAAGTTAATTTTACGTCATCCTAGAACAGAAAACTATGGCAAAAAGACTATTTTATTTCAGGGGGTGCAATTATATAACAACCTCCCAAACGAAATAAAAGCATCACAAAGTATGATTACTTATAAAAGAAAATTAAAATCCCATATCTTAATATAATTCACAATATAAAATAAAAGTATAATAATATAATATTTACAATAACCACCTCCTGGCCTACATCTAACAAAGTAGCATACTCACAATACTATGCAACTACACCCAATTAACATAAATAACATTTTTATACTATGCCTGAATGAGGGTATTCTGTGATATTTTATTATGATGATTTGTAACACATTGAATTAAGTTTTCTATACATAATAACTTTTGTACATGGTGTAACAATTAATTTTAGAACATTTACGTACTTTTACTATTTTCATTTACAATTTTACTTTACTTTTATAATTGTGGTTTGTTGCATGTCTGACCCACAACGAACGAATATTTAGGTAAATTGTGTATTTTTTTTTTTATATATCTCATGTAAGTGAACTTTAATTATGTTCTTATGAGAATAAAGTTTCTTTAAACCCAACTGCAACGCGTGTATGTGTCTACAATATTATTAATGACTAGCAACCCGCCCTCGCTTCGGTTATAGGTTATAGTCGTTTTACCCGCGTAGTTCCCGTTCCCGTGGGAATACCGGGATAAAATATAGCCTAGTTTACGCCCTGATATTATAGCTATCCATTGGTGAAAGAATTTTTGAAATTGGTCCAGCCGTTTTGAAGATTACCTGGAACAAACAGACAGACAGACAGACAAAAAATTTTTAATTGCTATTTTAGGCATAGGTGTCGTGCAAATAACCGTGTGAGCATGAAAAAAGCCTATTATTTTAACATTACAAACAGACACTCCAATTTTATTTATTGGTATAGATTGAGACAGTATTGTTATCCCGTCGCCACACAGGGAAAGTCTTAAAAATACAAAACACCGCCCCTATCTAAGAAGAACTCAAAATAAATACTACGCCAACCCATCTGACCAGCGTTATGTTAATAGGTCAATATTCCTCCTATTATAGAAAAGCCTAAAACCCAGCAATGGGACGCATTTGAACTGAGATGATAATTATTATTATTATGTTGGCGATAAATTGCAGTCACTATCAATATATTGTTTGCTTACAAATGTATGTCAAAACGTGTTAATCGACTCACAAAACCAGTTCGCATAATTTTGTGCATTCGGCGAGTCCGTTTTCCGAGTTAATTGAAATCTGAACAAACCAGTTCCATTTGATGCAGTAGACGGATTCCGTTGTTTTGTTTTTATGACTTAAATAATATTGCTTCCTCGATCCAGGTGGATAAGTATGCGACTACCTATCCTAAGATCCTGAATTCGAATTCCTAAATGCAATGCCCGATTAGGTCAGCTGTTGATACCAAAATTTTGTTAACTCAATGTAAGACACAATTTCTGCAATAAATATCTTTGTATCCTGGTCAGGTAACAGGTGCTCTATGAATATGATTATAGTTGTGGCTTTTCAAGCTTTAGGTTTGGATCTTGAAAAGCTAACAGCAACCGACTTCTAATACTTGGGATTCAAACTTGCGTATCAAAATTTACGGCTTTTTATTCTTTTTTTCTTGGCAACTTAAGGCGTGAATGTATTCCGTTGGCTGTTTGGGATGACAGAAGGACGATACGACGGTCCCAGGAATGATATGGGACATCCCTCCGCCCACTGAGGAAACTACACCGTATGTAAGAAGTTACGTTGAACGCAGAAGTAACTGTTTTAGATTCATTAATTCACACAAATTTACGACACAAAATAAATGTAATAATATCATCAAATCATATGTTTGATGATAATTATAAGTTTGATGAGAGCGATGGCTCCTAAGTATAGTGAGTCAACTAACATTTTTAGGTATTCTAACTTTTTTGATGAAATGATAAAAAATAACCTTATTTATCAATCTCGGTCGTAAAAATTAAAAAAATCAATGAAGAAAATTATAAAAGCTTTTTCACCTGTGGAAGCTCATTACACCCGCAAAGATACAAATCGTAAATATTTGGATGGACCTTTGTCGTTTCCTAAGATGTTTGACCGCCTGTAAAGAATGGTTTGATCCCGTTAACTATTTAAATGTCCAATGAATCACGTCGCAATCAATACAAGAACTTAAAAATCCTAGAACAAGAATGTGAAAAATTGTAAACGTTTTATCTTTGACACGCTCCCCTGTAAAATTAGAAATATTCAGATGACTCACTATTCATAGGAGCCATCGAGCGTAAGCTTTAGTCAATGTGTTTTATTCATTTGTATGCTTAACGTATCGAGGAATTTAACAGAATTAGCACTAAAATCACCCTTTTTTATTTTATTTTATATTTTAGTTTATAATCGCATCATACCCCGCCAGCCATGTAGGTGTAGGTTGACAGCACCGAGCCATATAGTCTGACGTGATCATTTTTTGCCTGTCTAGCAGACCTATAAGATCATGAAGATTTGCCTTTGAAGACCAGATAAAACTTCGCTCTTCCATTGCACGAAATTGCTTAGAACATAGAAGTTTCTGTTCGACATAAATTAGCTTAACTTTACACGAATATATAAAAAAATAATAAAACTTATATACGACTGTTTTGCGAGCAACTGTTTTATTATTTTCCAAAGCGTCTAGTAGTAGCGATGGCCTCCAAAATTAACATATTATATTTACCAAATATAATATGTTAATTTTCTTTTTTATTTTACTTGTCTCACTCCGGTATCGAAATATTTCAACCTGATTGGATTATTAAAAACCATCTTAAACTCTAACTTTTCTTGATGATGGTTTTTGTAATTAAGCGTTGTAACAATTTTATTAATAACTAGCTGACCCAACAGACGTTGTTCTGTTTAAATCTGAAAAGAAAATAGTTAAAGGAATTCCCTTTCAAATCGATCTCCACGCCACATACCGGTTCCACCAGGTCGGGTCGTACCAACTCAGAAACCTTCGTGGGCTCATGCAAAACACTTTGCTCATCACATGACCAAATGTATAGTTTACGATTCTATAAACAATGTTCGGTACCAAACATTTTTATATTAGTTTAATAATTAAATCCATGTAGGGTAGTTCTGTTTTTTGTGGTTCGCGGTTGGCTCGGAGCCGGCCGCCACTTTCACTTTCACTTTCGCTTTGTTCGCGGATCGACTTGCGTTGGAAGTAACGGTCGCGTACGCACATATTTTGTAATTGCTATGTCTTTTGTGGACTAAAGCCGTGAAATCGTGGTATTTGTAATATTGCGCGCCACCCTTTGTTTTGTGTACCGCTTATGTACGCGAGTTAATTAGAATTAAGTATATATTTGTGAACATTAAATTGTGTGTACGAGTAGCAAGCCTGGGTCCTTGAAGTGTACGAGGCCGTTGTCATCACCGCGCTTTTGGATACAAAGCTAAGTAACCCCTCAGTTAGATTCTATTTGTCTGGCCAGACCGAACGCTGAGTTAGGTTACGTTATAGCTACCTCCGCGGTATCTACTCGTAAGTGTTAAAATCTGTTCTTGTACTATCATTTAGGAGAACTCAAAATAGCCTTGCGTAATCGCAAGCCAATGTTATTACCCATTTGGTATCCCTCACTGGCCTGGTGTTCCCTTCCACTGCGCATCCTAGGTCAGTAGGGAACGGTAATGAACATACTTTCTGGTAGCAGAGCGTGGTTCTAGTGAATCTAGTAATTTTGTTTGGTATTGATATCTACAAGTGCCCGTGTTGAAAAATAAATCGATATATAATTACTTGAATTTTACGTATTACGGCCCAGTTTAATAAATAGTCTGGTGTATAAAGATACACATTAAATATTTGTGTGATTGATCATTTGTGTACTTATTGTTATTAGTTATTAAAAATATCATATAAATAAGTTCACTGCAACATTTGAAATTTTGAATATCATTGTTTACTTAATGTGCCACAGAGTAATAAAATAATTTGCGTAGTACATTGTGCCACAGAGTAGTGCAGTCTCGTGATTGAATGAACGAATGAATTGAACTATATAGACAATTAGTTAAATATTATTTTTGCGTTTTGTTTATGGTACTTATACAGTAAAATATTAACGTTTCCCTTTGCGCAATAATTTAAATATTGTTCAATTTTGTAATTTGTATTTTTTGATTGTTGTTTCAATTGGTTGATTTATTTGGTTGATTGTATATATATTTTTTTTTGTTGGAATTTAATTATTTTATTCGATTATTATGGCTGCCTTTGCTAGCGCTAAGGACTCGGCAGGTAAGCTGCGCTCTGAGTTGAGATGGTTCTCGACTGCAACCGCCTTGGTTGATAGGTCTGATCGAAATGAGTCTCTCCTGGATAGGTACAGCAAATTGGATACGCGCTTACAATTTGTTGATGATGTGTACCGTAACTTCAACACAAAAATTTTAGATATTTCTGATGAAGATTACCCACAAACGTATCGTGACTTGGTACACGCGGATTATGACCAGATCATGGATTATGCAGATCGAATCTCACAGCGTGCTAGGGAAATTTCCGCGTCGAAAAGGGGTGAGTCTCCCGCGTCTAGGGATGTGAAACCTTCTACGTCGGGCTTATTGAGTAAACTGCCCACTTTGGACCTGCCGCGTTTTGATGGTCGTTTGGACCAATGGCTAGGTTTCATAAACTTGTTTGAGAGCTTAGTCCACGCGCGTTCTGACTTAGGTTCCGCTCAAAAATTGGCCTACCTGTTCTCCGTGTTGGAAGGTGAGGCGAGAGGTTTAGTTCAGCACCTGGAGATCAATGATGGAAACTACCTAGTGGCACGTAACCTTCTCATAAAGCGTTACCAAAATAAGCGTTGCCTGGCAGATACACACATTGGTCAGCTCTTGGGTCTGCCAGTGGTATCTAGGGTCTCGGCTTTAAGGTCCGACTTATTGAACCCATTGATGATTGCGATCAACGCACTGGAAAGGTTAGACCTTCCGGTGAGCACTTGGTCATATATGCTGGTGCATATTGTTTTGAAAAAGCTTCCTGCGGAACTTAGGGCTCGTTTCGAGCAAAAATATGGAGGTGATGACGCAACTCACTTGCCTGCCTTTGATGACCTTAAGAAGTTTTTGGAAGACGAGTGTAGGATGGTAGACATGACGGTCGTTGACAGGTCATTTGGTCAACAGTTGCCGCGGTCATCGGCTCCGACCCGCAATCACGCCTTTAGAAGGCCAGAGGTTCGTCACCCACCACGTTTTGCTGCTGTACAGTCGCGACCTGAGTGCACCTATTGCAAGTCCCCGAGTCATAAAGTTGCCAGTTGCTCAGATTTTACTGCGCTGCACGTGGCCTCGCGTAGGCGTTTGGCTAAGGCTCGAGGTTGGTGCTTTTCTTGCTTGGGAAACCATTTCCAGCGCGATTGCCCTAATCCTCGCCCATGTACATACTGCGGAGGCCAGCATTTGAAACTTCTTTGTGCGAATAATAATGGGATTGGTCGTGAACATGAACGTCAAGGCTCACCTACGGGTAGTTATGAGCGAAGGCACCGGTATGAAAACCGCAGTTCGAGACCTAGTCGCTCACCCCCGCGCGTCGTAGATTCTGCCGCAGCGAGGCGCCCACAAGGTCAATGCTCGCCGTCATCGGAAGCCCGTGGCAAGAGTGATAACCACGATTCGCGCCCGTATCGTCACGGGCGGGTACCTACCTTTGATGACGCTTCCCGTGAACATGAGAATCACCCGCTGCCTAGACGACATTAGGAACACGGCGCCTCCCCCCGTCATGCACCACCCCCGTTTGAAACCGTACTCCTACCCACTGCTTCTGTAAGGGTCTGGGGACGGACAGGTGCCTCTGTTGTGGTCCGGGCAATTCTGGACACAGGCTCTCAGGGGTGTATAGCGTCTTCTTGGTTGGTGGGGCAGGTACGCCTAAGTATGCGTGATTTTCCTCATGTCACTAGAGGTGTTGGCAACGCAGTTGTGGCCAATGTTGAAGGCCAAGTATTATGTGCGTTCTCTCCTATAAACTCGTCAAGCCCATTGTTTGAGTGTTCAGCCATTGTTATGAACAATATTTTGGGCACCCATCCGGAGAAGCAGTTGTCTCCGTATGCTATTGGTTTAGCGTCGGGTTTGAACTTGGCAGACCCCAAATTTGGTATACCTGGATCGGTCGATTTGTTGCTAGGCGCCGATGTTCTGGGAAACATATTCTTGGGTAGCATTCAGGTCATGCAACCAGGAGGCATGGTAGCCATCCCGACCATATTTGGCTCTGCACTGATGGGACCGGTCCTCACGGATACCCGTCTTGACATTGGCTTGATGGTAGGCTCTGCTCTCTCTGATGCGGTTCAGAGGTTTTGGGAAGTGGAAGAACCACCACAGGCTCCGC
Source organism: Lymantria dispar (assembly GCA_032191425.1). Taxonomy (NCBI): domain Eukaryota; kingdom Metazoa; phylum Arthropoda; class Insecta; order Lepidoptera; family Erebidae; genus Lymantria; species Lymantria dispar. The sequence continues at coordinate 10,467,914 of CM063466.1, read as the reverse complement.
GCACTGATCCGGAGCATGAGGAGTGCGAATTGTTTTACCAAAACAATACGAGTCGCCTACGTACTGGTCAGATTATGACTCGATTGCCGTTTCTCGCCGTACGGCCACCACTTGGCATCTCGCGGCCTGCTGCTGAGAAACGACTATTGGCTATGGAGCGCCGAATGGCTCGAGATGCTCTCCTAAAGGAGAAATACATTGATTTTATGCGTGAATATGAGGAGTTGGGACACATGTCTGTGTCGAAATTAGATTGGCAAACAGTGGATCACTTCTTTCTACCGCATCATGCTGTAATTAAGGCATCAAATGGCAAATTGCGTACAGTATTCGATGGTTCTGCGCAAACTTCAACGCGTGTATCGTTGAACAATTGTTTGTATGCTGGTCCTAAATTGATCAAGGATCTCTGTGACGTCATCACTCGGTTTCGTCGACATCAGGTTGTATTTGTGGCTGACATAAGGATGATGTTCAGACAGACGATTATTCACCCGGATGACCGTCGGTATCAGTTGATTCTATGGCGTGAAAGCCCCCAGGATCCCATGGTTGTTTATGAGCTCAATACAAACACGTACGGGTTAAAGTCAAGCCCCTATTTGGCTATACGGTCTCTGTGGGAGCTCGCGGACCTGGAGCGCTTAAAGTTTCCTCGCGCAGCCGCGATTTTGAAAGAGGATTTGTATGTCGATGACATTTGTACTGGTGCACCCTCTGAGAAAGAGGCCATCCTTCTACGGGATGAATTGATAGGCATCTTAGCCACCGCGGGCTATGAGTTACGGAAGTGGATATCCAACTCACCTGCGCTTTTGAAGGGACTTCCGGATGAACATCAGCAAGATCCGCATTTGTTCGAGAATATCGAGAACCCTGCTATGATGACTGTTCTCGGCATTCAGTATAAACCAGCCCCAGACATATTCACTTACAATGTTGACTTAGAGTTGCCGCGCATTTGGACTAAGCGTTTGGTGCTTTCCACGGTTGCAAGAACATTTGATCCAAATGGTTGGATATGTCCCGTCATATTTTGGGCTAAATGCTTTTTACAAAGGCTTTGGATGGCAGGACTAGGCTGGGACGAACCTCTTCGGGGAGCTTTGATGGAAGACTGGACCAAATTTGTATCCTCACTTCCTGCGATCAATGAGGTATCGATCCCTCGTTCTATGCTTCCTCCAGGAAAGTACCAGGCAACTCTGCATGGTTTCTCGGACGCCTCTGAACGGGGTTACGCCACTTGTGTATATTTGCGTACGGTGGGTTCTGACAGCCAAGTAAAGATCTCACTGGTCATGGCCAAGAGCAAGGTGGCACCCCTACGGACTGCTTTGACAATCCCTAAACTTGAATTGGCAGGGGCTACTCTGCTTGTGCGTCTTCTTAATCACGTGTCGAATTTGTTGCGTCATACTGTGAACATTAGCACCACTTACGCGTGGACTGACAGCCAAATTGTTTTGTGCTGGTTAAAGGCTTCAGTTCACACCTTAGAGGTATTTGTAGCGAACCGAGTCTCCCAAATTCAGAAATCTGAGACTCCCTTGATTTGGAGGCATGTGCCTGGTGAGCTTAACCCAGCTGATTGTGCATCTCGGGGTTGTACATCCCCCGCCTTGGTAACGCACTCCCTTTGGTGGGGACCGGAATGGTTATTACGCTCAGAGTCTGAATGGCCACTGACGCCGGTTTTGGACGTAGGTCCGTTGCCTGGATTGCGACTGCTCGCTGTTGAGAGGCGTGCTTGTGAATTCGATCCAAATGTCTTATTGAATCGGTATAGCTCCCTCGATAAATTAGTAAGTGTAACAGCTTGGATTAAGCGCTTCTATTACAACTGTAAGCACTTACGGAACAAAAAATTAGAGGCTTTTCTATCACCACAAGAACGACAGGAGGCTTTTTGCCATTGGATACGTGTGGTACAGGATACATATTTTGAAAGGGAGATTGAAATTTTGAAAGCTGGTAAGGCTAAACTAACAGGAACCTTGCGTATGTTGAGCCCCTTTTTGGACAACACGGGTGTCTTACGTGTTGGAGGTCGCCTCAGAAACTCTAGTCTACCCTACGGTAGTCGGCACCCTATATTGTTACCCAAGCAAGGTCATTTTGTGCAATTGTTGGTGACGGACCGTCACATTAGAAATTCTCACGCTGGCTGTAACGCCTTATTAGCCATATTGCAGCGAGAATTTTGGATTTTGTCTGCTCGAAGAACGATTCGCAGTGTGGTATTTCGTTGCATGCCTTGTTACAGGCTGAAGGCTAGTACCATGCAACCTTTGATGGGTGACCTCCCTTCTGATCGTGTCAGAGAATCGAGGCCGTTCGCCGGTGTAGGCACAGACTTTGCAGGTCCTTTTTTGGTTAAGACTTCAACTCTACGAAACAGTAAAACAGTCAAGGCCTATTTGTGTGTCTTCGTATGTCTGTCAACTAAAGCGGCGCACCTTGAATTAGTGTCATCCCTCTCCACCGAGGCATTTGTTGCGACACTTGATAGATTTGTTTCAAGGAGAGGACTGCCTTCTTTGATACGTTCGGACTGTGGCACAAATTTTAAGGGAACCAATAATTATTTGAAAGATGTACATGATTTTTTAGCCAGCAATCACACAAATATTGGTAATAAACTAACCAGTCGTAGTATAACCTGGAAATTTAGTCCGGCAGCATGCCCACATTGGGGTGGTATTTTCGAAGCCGCAGTTAAGGTTGCTAAAGCACATTTGCGACGAGTTATTGGTGAGTCTGTACTCACATTTGAAGAACTCGCAACTGTGTTTTGTAAGATAGAGGCCGTAATGAACTCGCGACCGTTGTGTCCGATCTCTTCAGACCCGAGTGACTTGGAGGTTCTCACACCGGGTCATTTTTTGATTGGTCAGCCACTTAATGCTTTGCCTGAGTACCCCTTTGTTGATGTGAGACCAAGTCGTCTCTCGCGGTTTGAGTTGGTCCAACAGCTTACTCAAAGCTTTTGGAAGCGTTGGAGCTTAGAATATCTTCATGTTCTCCAGCAGCGCGTTAAGTGGACTGACAAGACTAATCCACCTCGAGTTGGTGACCTCGTTTTGATAAAAGATACCAATTTGCCGCCACTGTGCTGGCGTCGCGGCCGAATTTTAAATTTAGTATATGGCGCAGATAATGTGCCTCGTTTTGCTGAGGTTCAGGTGGACGGTTCGGTACTGAAGAGAGCGGTAGCAACATTGTCCCGTTTACCAATTGATTAGCGGCCAGGTAGACCTGTCCGAGGCGGGTAGATGTTCGGTACCAAACATTTTTATATTAGTTTAATAAATAAATCCATGTAGGGTAGTTCTGTTTTTTGTGGTTCGCGGTTGGCTCGGAGCCGGCCGCCACTTTCACTTTCACTTTCGCTTTGTTCGCGGATCGACTTGCGTTGGAAGTAACGGTCGCGTACGCACATATTTTGTAATTGCTATGTCTTTTGTGGACTAAAGCCGTGAAATCGTGGTATTTGTAATATTGCGCGCCACCCTTTGTTTTGTGTACCGCTTATGTACGCGAGTTAATTAGAATTAAGTATATATTTGTGAACATTAAATTGTGTGTACGAGTAGCAAGCCTGGGTCCTTGAAGTGTACGAGGCCGTTGTCATCACCGCGCTTTTGGATACAAAGCTAAGTAACCCCTCAGTTAGATTCTATTTGTCTGGCCAGACCGAACGCTGAGTTAGGTTACGTTATAGCTACCTCCGCGGTATCTACTCGTAAGTGTTAAAATCTGTTCTTGTACTATCATTTAGGAGAACTCAAAATAGCCTTGCGTAATCGCAAGCCAATGTTATTACCCATTTGGTATCCCTCACTGGCCTGGTGTTCCCTTCCACTGCGCATCCTAGGTCAGTAGGGAACGGTAATGAACAAACAACATACAGACAAACATTCATTTTTTTTTAGATAGATGTGTGGTAAGAGAAAGTGAGAAATATCTTATATACATATGTATTTATATTGCAAGTCATCCATCCAGTGCTAATACCTACTGAAGTTCTTAAAGCTCAATATAGCTAAAGACTAGTGAATGTTAGGATCTACTCAAATCCAAACACACGCTCGATATTTTTGTTTACGGCTAGCTGAGCCAACGCCGTTTACTCAGCCGCGTACTCCTTTCAGACCAGTCAGTAAAATTTCATTTCTATGTGCGATATTTGTATAAATTCCTATTGGAAAAAATTGCTTAAGACACTACGTTCTGCGTGAAGACGAACGACGTCCCGCGAGGGGCGTTAGGAAGGGAAGGGACTCGACAGGGTATCCGCGTTAGCTACGGACGAAAAGGAACTCGGTATCGGTGATGAGGAATATGGTAGGTCATGAGGCCGCGCTCCCTTCTTCCATCACCCCGGATGGAAACGAACGGCGTGTGCACTGACCATAGCCGCCGACCCAAAAAAAAAACAAACAACGTACTATCTATGAAAATTACTACCCCAATTAAATACATTCCGTTCGAAGATAAATTTTTAATTCTTTATCTTTTTAACAAACATTGTAAAAGCAATTTATTGAAGTGAAACTTCTTTGCGCGCATGAGGGTAATTTTTTTACGGATGAAACGCAATTTAGTGTCACGAAGATGTGCAGCGTTTTTGTCGAAGAAGAGCGATTGAGACCGATTGAGAGAGAGTGAGAAAGGGCGAACATAGCACGAAGCACAGCCGTGGGGCGAGAGTAGGGGAGTAACATAGGCTATATTTTATCCCGGTATTCCCATAGGAACGGGAACTACGCCGCGGGTAAAGCGACTGAAACCGAAGCGAAGCGAGGGCGGGTTGCTAGTATAGTATATAAAAGGTATATTTTTTTACGAACTACACCCTGCAATAAGGAATTAATCCTTGGGTTGTAAGGAACTTTACAAATATATAATTAACGGACACGAATTACATCCAGATTCGGAGCAAAAATTTGTAGATCGCACAAAGTGTGGTTCTGCGTGGGATTCAAACCTACAAACGACTAAGGGATAACCTACGCATATAACATCTGTGCAAGAGAAGGAAATCTCGAAATAAAACCCTATACCAACCTGTCTCACCAGCGTGGTATAGTAAGTCAAAGGCCTTTCTATTGTGGAGGTCCGAGCCCAACAGTGGGACTTATATAGGTTGAGATAATGATGATACATACTTAAACATACCTAATTATTTAATACTAGCAACCCGCCCTCGCTTCGCTTCGGTTTCTGTCGCTTTATTCCCGTAGTTCCCGTTCCCGTGGGAATACCGGGATATAATACAGCCTAGTTTACTCCCTGATATTATAGCTTTCCATTGGTGAAAGAATTTTTGAAATCGGTCCAGCCGTTTTGAAGTTTACCCGGAACAAACAGACAGACAGACAAAAAAATATAAAGTGTATTTTAGGCATATGTATGTATTATGCATTATATGCAAATAACCGTGTGAGCATGAAAAAAGCCTATTATTTTGACATTACAAACAGACACTCCAATTTTATTTATTGGTATAGATTACATCTCTGAGTCAGCACAACTTCTCAAGGTTATATTCACTGTCATTAAACTAAGTGCATGTAATAATTGTATTGCAGTTACAATTGTTTGTAGACATACGACATTATAATGGAAATAAAACATATGTTCCACGAGGTTTAAATCCTAACAAGCATCTATACCAATAAATAAAATTGGAGTGTCTGTTTGTAATGTCAAAATAATAGGCTTTTTTCATACTCACACGGTTATTTGCACGACACCTATGCCTAAAATAGCGATTAAAAAATTTTTGTCTGTCTGTCTGTTTGTTCCGTGTAATCTTCAAAACGGCTGGACCGATTTCAAAAATTCTTTCACCAATGGAAAGCTATAATATCAGGGCGTAAACTAGGCTATATTTCATCCCGGTATTCCCACGGGAACGGGAACTACGCGGGTAAAACGATTATAACCGAAGCGAAGCGAGGGTGGGTTGCTAGTTATAAATACATATGTTACTTTCTTTGTTTTCTTTCACAATTTACTCAATCGATCGTCTTGAAATATGACAAATACACAAAGATTTACTAATGTTTCCAGTCATCATCATTATCTTGCTCTTATCCCAATTACTTGGGTTTGACGCAATGTTTTTATCATCTGATGACGGAATAAGAATAAAAGTCATAAACCTGACTTTTTCACGAGTGTTGTAAGATTTTACCGATGAATCCTTTTTTTTTATTATTTGACGGCAAACAAGTAAGCAACACACACGATGCTAAATGATCAGGGCTGCGAGATCGTATAATTGGATAAAAAATTCGTATAATTTGGTTATATAATGTATCCTGTTTGTATAGCAGATAGCTTTGTATAATTAGATACAAAAATAAAAATTAAAACGTAAAGCTTAGAATAATAACGTATAGAAGGTAAGTTCACGCACAAAAAGTGAGGCATTTCAATTGGAGCCTAATTGAGCTTACATCGGAACTGTTCCGTAATGTATAAGTCACTGTACTGCACGAACGTACGCAACTCTTAAAAAATAAATAGATAATTATGACGGTTTGTGCATTCAAATGGTGTCACAACACATTTGAAAAATATAAAAAGATTATTAACAGTACTTTTAAAGGTAATTCGACGATTTATGTTAATAAAAACAAAATTTGATTTCATAATTTGTATAGTGGTGTGCGTGTGTACGTGTGTAATCGTCTGCGCGCCATTAGTATTTTTAGATTCAAATTTTGAAAGTTCGAAGTATTGACACTATCCTTCTAAACGTTATTATTCTAAGACGTAAAGTAATATTTGGGAAAATAAAAAGAATAATAATTATTAATCATTAGGGAGAAGCATTTTTTAAATTTGCTCATATAAGAATTAACAAGAAAATTAATGCATTTAGTTTTTTTTCTTATTCAAAGTAAGTAAAAGTAAGTGTATTTCGTAAAAGAAGACTATGGGATATAATATGCACATAACATCTGTGTATGAAAAGGAAAACTCGAAATAAAACCCTATACCAACATGTCCGACCAGCATGGTATAGTAGGTCAAATTCCCTCTCATTGTAGAGGAGGCCCGAGCCCAACAGTGGGACGTATGTGAGCTACGATGATGATGATGAACGAAAAATATTAGATTGGTCCGAAGTATGAATATTTCATACCGTAAATTGTAGAAAACCGTTAGATTACAGTGATAACATGAAAAACTCGTAATTTTTTATTGCATTCAGAACTAGTTATGTTGTTTATAGTGTATTGTGTACAGACGTTTAGTGGAAAACAATAAAACTTATCACATTGTAGAATTTACATTGTTTTCATTTAATTTTCTATACATGACTTTCAGTAGTATTCAGACATCATCCTCCCGCTCATATGCTAATTACATGGGAACACAATATGTACTGTTCTTTCATATTAAATATTGCATAAGTTATAGGCAATAATTTTATGACCGACCACCTGCCTGACATCAAACCTCCTTAGGAATATAGTTGTGGAAGGCCATTTAGTTAGCTTAGGTCGATGTATAGCCCTTAATCGTCTTTTACGTCTTCACGAACTATCTAAGGGCATTTTTTTTATTTATTATAGATTTTGTCGCTGAGCTACTACAACGCCTTGTAAGACATTACATTTGTCTTACTAATGTAATACTAATATTAATCAAATACTTGCTGTTGAGACGGCTGGACCGTGGGGCTCTGAAGCTAAGACACTGATGCAGGAGCTTGAGAGGCGCCTGCGGGGAAAGAGGCGGGATCCGCGCTCTGGGTATTTTATTGTCCAACAGGCCTCGCCGGTAATCCAGCGCGGTAACGCAGCCAGTTTAATGGGTACTTTTGGGGCGGGGTCCGTACGTGGGGTCATTTAGTTTTTAAGTTTGACTCGTGGCTTCCTTGTCATTTAATATTAATTGACTTGTAACTTTTATTCACTTAGTATAGTATTTTATATAATGTATTTATTCCTACCGATTTATAATTGCAAATAAATCAAATACTAATCTAATATTAATACTGTGATTACCTACTAATACTAATTTAGCTAACCTATAAAACAAAATAGCACGTTCAGCGGTAGGATATGCTAAAATGGAGTTACAGAACCCGATGTCAAATACATAATTCTGTCCAAGAAACGATCTACAATTTTCGTTTTGCACACATTCCATCAAAATATGTTGCACATCTTCTACCTTTCCACATTCTACACAATTAGGCGATGGGGTTTTTTTCATCAAGAAACTAAACTTATTTGATGGAATGTGTGCTGAACGTAGACAAAGGGCTAATACAGTCTTTTGTCGATTCAACCTATTGTTCGCAAGCCAATGATGTTTCGGTATTTGAGGTTGTATAGTGCGATACCAAATACCCTTAAATTTAGATCGTTCGTCAATCTATGAATAAAAAAAGAAGACAATCCCACTGAGATTCTTGCCGGCTTTTCTCAGTGCGGTCGCGTTGCGATCCGGTAGTAATTTAAGGTATAATGTAAAAAAAATGACCATATGTAAGTGCCCCCGCGGGGTTTATACATAATAAAGGTTTTGAATTTGAATTCTAAAGGTTGGTAGTATTCGTATAGTTGTAATTGTAACTATTTTAATGTAAACCTTTTTGTTGGTTTAATATTATACGTATTGTTATTTTTTGACAAGAGTGAGTCGAGTGAGTAACGTCATAAGAACGATGTTTTCCTTCATATTTCAAGTAAGAATTAGATACAACCTTAAATTATAGGTCCTTAGAAGTCCATACTACCTCTGAATAACTATCTGATTATATTGAGAAATAGTTTAGAGACGGATTGAATCTTAGGGCAGGCTTTCAAGTTTCTAACCCCATAGACCAAGGCAAATCATTCTTGTCGCCGCCCACCATTGGGTAAAGTGTTACAAGAAAAGATATAACAATTTTTGAACTTATATCTTTTTTGGCTCGTTAGGAAAAAGTAACAAAATCACCTTTAATCCAATACCGTCACTAAACGAAATTTTTCGAAAAACTGTTTTTAATGCCATCTATTTGCTGAGCACTGAATCTACACATGGCTTCAATTTATATATTTTAATTTCACTTAACTTTTAATTTTTTTCGAAAATGTGTAGGTACGTCTCTAATATTTTAAATTATTTATATCCACTAATTAATAATAATTAAAATGAAAAAAAAAAGTGTTTTAATAGGAATAATAGTCGTTAATAAAATAAAAATAAAAGACAATAATTCCTGAAACGCTAATATACTCTTATTTATATTAGTTAATATTTGTCATAAATCTTTAAATAGCTCTCCTGTTTAATAATTTGCTTATTTAGTGACGGTATTATCAACTAGATAATGCGTTATTATAAAACGTTCAATGTATTAAATGCCTTTTATTTTTCTATTATTATTATCGTTTTTTCTACAAACGTAGGATAACGCGAAGCATAAAATTGTTAGAAAGATTTTTGTCTTAATACGCCAAAGAAGCATAATTTGTTATATGCGTACATAAGTACAAACACTTTATTTAATAACATTTAATATTATAATAAGTAGATTCCAATAAAATAAAATAGTGTCAATACAATTTTATTTGGCGGACTTTAAACAACTAGCATGTAACGAAATCGCTCAAGCATTTACACTTCCTTATTGTTTGACAAATGTATTTTGACGCAGACAAAGTCTTAATTATCAGTCTTAATTATTCGCCGTGCTAGACTTAATGCGTGCTAAAAGCCATTGCTTTATCTAAAACTGTTAACATTAAAAAATATATTGCGTTGTAAAGTATATGCGTCAGTGATAAGGCCACCCAGCTGTCTGCAGCCATAAGTAAGGCGGTTTGTCCGGGATAGTACCACATTGTCGCAGAAAATTGATGTTGAAGTAATTTACTACTGTTCATCGTTTGACGAGTAGAAGAGCCGAAGGCGTAAATCTCACCTTATGATAGGCAACCTGGATGTTAACCTGGATGTGCTCTTGGTATTACAGAGGTAATGCGGCCTACCACTAGATGAGATTAATCGCTCGTCTGCCAATAAAGGCAATAACAAATGTTCACTTCGCTTGCTCCACCTAGTAATGCCTCATAGAAACACAGCACAGTCTTGTGCCGCCTATATTCAACAACCCTATGGCCGACTTTTATAAAACTGTAATTCGATTGACCGATGTTTCATTGCGGTCGACTCAGCTCATGTACGCTACTAGCCCATTGCTTGGGCTCGAATCTGCTCCAGAATTAGAGGGAAATTGATCTGCTGCACCTCGATGATCAGATATAGAGTTTTATTTAAGTTTTTCCTCTCTTGCAATATCTTTATTGCCTGCATACTACACCCTTACAAGGAAAAAAAGACGACTATATATTTTATGATATCGGGCAAGAAATGGGGTGGTCAATTGTATTCTTATTTCGTCACTACACGGTAAATCTATACCAATAAATAAAATTGGAGTGTCTGTTTGTAATGTCAAAATAATAGGTTTTTTTCATGCTCACACGGTTATTTGCACGACACCTATGCCTAAAATAGCCATTAATTTTTTTTTGTGTCTGTCTGTCTGTTTGTTCCGGGTAATCTTCAAAACGGCCGGACCGATTTCAAAAATTCTTTCACCAATGGAAAGCTATAATATCAGGGCGTAAACTAGGCTATATTTTATCCCGGTATTCCCACGGGAACGGGAACTACGCGGGTAAAACGACTATAACCTATAACCGAAGCGAAGCGAGGGCGGAGAGGCGGTTTGGTGATCGCAAATTCAAAACATTTATTATGCATAAACTTCCTACTTACATATCGTCATTTTTTACATATAACTTTTAATTATTATCGGGACGGAACGCAACTGCACAGGGAAGATCCGGCAAGAAACTCGGTGGGTTTGTCTATTTTTTATATCTTTACTAATTTCTTTTAAATAAAACTAATATACAAAAACATGCCTATTAATAGTTTCAGTGTAATGTCCTAAATTGTGTTAAAAGTTTCTTAAGTGATTTTTACATCCTTCTCCTGTTAATCCTTTAGCCGGGTTTTACGAACCTAATGAAGACCCTTACCGCCCGTCACTAGACAGTTAATTCTACTATTTACTAACAAATATTTTTCTTATATTTTATTAGAATTCAAGTTTTCAAGGCAACCTTACGACACGAAGGCGAATGTGTTAATTTATTCATCAATGCATAATAATTGTAAAAGGTACTCGGAAATCAAAATGTAGTCTTGGCTATATTTGCTAGTGTGATTCAGACAATTCTCTCAGCATGCTCGCTGCTAGCGTTATCAGGATTATTTTTTAATGCTTACACGAGTACCTATTATACTTTACATAAAATTATTTTTATGGATTTTATAGCGTTTATAATTGATTTTTATTTGCTCGAAGTTTCGAACAACGTTTATGGTCACGGGAAGACTGACCGGACTGACTGAAGTACTCCTCCCCCAAAAATAAGAGAATAGTACCGTAATAGCTACGCTTGGCAGACGTGTTGGCGATCGCAGTAAGTTATTATACTTTTTTCCCAGAAGGGATCTACTGCCTACTTTTCTGATAAGACCCTTAGTCAATATTCACGATATCCACGAGCGATATTATGAGAAATACTTCCTAAAGACAAGACCTTCGAGAAATAACATATCGCATATATGTATATTTCTTATGTACGTGTGTATGTCACTAAACTTCTCCTAAACGACTGGACCGATGTTGATGAAAATTTTTGTGCGTGTTCTGTTCAAGTAAAATAAAAGAAATTCTCCTTGAAATCCACAGCAACGCCACCTGTGGGGTCCAATTGTAAATCTAAACCATTCTCGAATCCCCTTGTTAAAGTTTTCCATTGAAGAATGCTCGAACTGGGAAGGAAATTTGAATATCTTAAAACCTGTTCTCCGAGGTACTGCAAAAGTTGAATCATCAATTTACACAGCCTTGCTAAATATAAACACAAGGTTCAACGCCACAATAACCCAATGAAAAACAACATCGCAAAGATAGAAGATTCGTGAATTTGTAATCCTGTTAAAATCTTATATTCGCAAAGTTTCACTGTTATTTTTAGGCCAAGTCCAAACGGTGAATGCCATTAAGTGCCGTGCCTCCCATTGTGGAGAAGGCCCTTAACGGACTTATATGGGTTGAGATGACTCGGGTATTGATTACAAAAAAGAGACACAGTAACTTAAAATACTATTATTTTTGTAAGAAATAAGAGTTAAGAGAATCTCTTACATGTGTATTGTAAATATATTCTCCGTGTGGTGACGAAATAAGAATACGTCGAGAGGTGAGGGTACCCGAAAGGGTATTCCGTCGGGCCGACCACTGAGGACAAGGAACTCGGCACTGGTGGTCGGCCTAACGACGAAGGCGACGTGGTTACGGGTGGGTTATGGGCCCGCGCGCCGTCCTTTCGTCGCCCCGGACGGAATGGACGCCGTGTGCGCTTACCATAGCCCACCCGTAAAAAAAAAACCAGCCTATCTAACCGGCGTGCTATCATATGTAAACTAAGATAAATAGTCAAAATTGTTTTATTACTAGCGACCCACCCTCGCCTGGCGGCCCCAGTCGCTTTTCCCCGCATTTAATATCTGCAATATCTTTTAAAATGTAGCCTCGGGCTCGAGTCCCTAATCTGGCAAAAATTTTATAAGGTTTTTTTAGACAAAAATATCCTAGCTTACTCCTCACATAGACCTGGTAATAAAATATTATCAAAATCGGTTTAACCGTTTTGAAGATTACCTCGTACAAAGATACAGGCAGACGGACTGACAGAAAATTTAAACTGGTTTTTATCCATAGGTATCGTGTAAATAACCACGTGGGAATAAAGAAGCCCTATTATTTTAATATGACATTACATTGTATAGATGAAGTATATATAGTACTTAAAATAACAACAATAAATTTCTAAGTCGACACTATCGAAGCTGTAGTCGTTAATACAGTCGGGGACTACTATCGACTCGGCGAATGAATACAAAATGTATGTAAATTTGGATGCACTTTATTATGCAAAGTATCTTCTTGTTTTAGTGTAAAATGGAACAGGGTAAACATCTAGCGCACCGAGGTCAATCTGCCAATCATAAAAACTATACAGATTGCGTCGAAAAACCACACTAAAAACTACGGGGTAGTCTTTGGGTACAACCTATAGAAGTGAAAACAAAGTAACTTGTGAATATCGAGGTATTAGATTATTATTATTGAACTAGCAACCCGCCCTTGCTTTGCTTCGGCTTCAATCTTTCCTGCATAGTTCCCGTTCCCGCGGAAATACCGGGACAAAATCTAGCCTAGGTTACTCCCCGATATAATAGCTTTCCATTGGTGAAAGAATTTTTTAAATCGGTCCAGTCGATTTGAAGATTACCCGGAACAAACGGACAGACCGACAGACAGACAAAAAAAATATAAAGTATATTTTAGGCATATGTATAATGTAAATAACCGTGTGAGCATGAAAAACGTCTATTATTTTGACATTACAAACAGACACTCCAATTTTATTTATTGATATAGATTGTTAATTGTTTTAGATTTTTAAAGAAGTGTTAATGACCAATTTTAACTTAATCCTTGATCATCAAATTATCAACATCATCATTTCAGCTTATATACGTCCCACTATTGGGCTCGAGCCTCCTCCACAATAGGAGGGTAATTGATCTTACTATACCATGCTAGTTAAACAGGTTTGTATAGGGTTTTATTTCGAGTTTTCCTTCTCTTGCATATATGTGGAGTTTCGTGAATTATTGTCACACAAATAACGCGAGTTTCATGATTTTTGTTCACACCCAAAAAATGCTTCACCTGTGTAAAGAAATTATTATTTCAAAAATTAAATGTTTTACATTTTTTTTAAATTTTTAATCAAATTAATTAATAATTAATTGAAGACGTTGCTTAGTAGGTACTCGTAAGCGAAGCAGAGCTATAAAATTCAGAACACTCACAGAAGTCATTGTCCGTCAATAAGTTAAATCGTCGCATTCAAAAGTGTTATGCCTACACTGTTAATGGTATCTTCTGGGAATTTTGGTGGCAAACGAAAACTTTTATAACTGTTATATCATATACTCCTCAGTATTTACCGCGGATCATATTACATAAAGTACCATTAAAATTACTTAAAAAAACATTTAAACACTGAGATATTAAATATCATACAACACCATCACAAGACCACCACATTACATCTTTAATCTTTCCCGCCAAAAATAGACATTAGAAAAAGACTAAAGAAAGCCACAGATTATCTAACAGTTATTACTGGCAGTAAACATAGTGTCAGCTCAGTTAAACAGTGTCAGCTCAGTTAAACTGTGTCAAAAGCATTTATCAACATAGACTCGTTGCGTACAAATTATCGACATTTATATAACAATATTAAATTAGAGATTGCTTACAATTATATAACTTAATGATTCATCATCTCAACCCAAATAGGTCCCACTACGGGGCTCGAGCCTCTTCCACAATGGAAGGGAAATTGACTCATTATGGCACGCTGGTAAGAGTTGAAGTTTTTCTTCTCTTGCATAAATGTTGTCTGCTTATTATAATCCCACAGTAGTCTTTTACCACACCCACGAATAACAGTGGGTGGTGAATTGTATTCTTACTTCGTTGGCGCACAGAATAAAACAACGTGAGCAAAAGCTAATGTTCAGGAAAAGCTAAGCTGCTGAATTATAATCTCACCAATTAGGTTAGGCGAGTCATTGGAACTGATTTTTCTACTTCTGTAGCTCGCTATCCAGGTTACTTTGCTTAAAAACTGTCTTCGTTGACGTCCAAAAAACAGCTTTCTTACAAGAGTCATGCTTGGCGGGCGATGTTATGAGTGTCCTAAACGAGCAATGCTACTCATTCTCTTTGGTACCTTGGTCTTCTCCCCAGATTTTACAACTACTAAGGTAATTAAAGGATGGTGACGCATTATGTTCTTAACCCGCACACGGAACACATAAATTAATAAGTAAAATAAATTAGTTCCCTGTGTGTTAAAAACAAATATCACCAGGAGAACAAGCAGAAGCGATCGCCCAAACGCCTATCAAGCGTCGCGATAGTGGCATTATTACCCCTTGTAAACATAAACAGCAGTCGTATCGATTGAATAGTGGATAGGCGGCAAAAAAAAATGTAATATAAATTATTATATTTCTAAATGTTTTGTCTGCCAATAAAAATCAAATACAAACGCGAAAAAATCCGTTAAAATAGTTTTATTTATAATATTAGCAATCCGCCCTCGCTTCCCTTCGGTTACAGTCGCCTTACCCGCGTAGTTTCCGTTCCCGTGGGAATACCGGAATAAAATATAGCCTATGTAACTCCCTTATAATACAGCTTTCCAATGGTGAAAGAATTTTTAAAATCGGTTCGGTGGTTTAAACGTGAAAACGTAACAAACAAACAAACTTACTTTCGCATTTATAATATTAGTAAGGATGTAATACTCGCGTAAACATCAGAAATCACTATCATATTTCTAGTTAAATTCAGTAATCTTACGATTACTTTAACGTTCTAATAACAATTGCATGATAGTATGTTAATATGACACTTTTATACTAATTATATGACACCAAATATAAGTCAATATTCAATTGTGCTAATTTATCTGTAAACATTTTAATGTCGAACATTCAATAACAAAATCGCACTAAAAATCCTTTACGAACGTATATGTTCGTTATTAATACTGTACTTCATAGCTTCGATCATAGAATATAGAAAAACCACATTTGAGTGGAATGCTTTTATTTAATATAATAAATTAATTTAACATCATCATCATTTCAGCCTATATATGTCCCACTATTGGGCTCAAGCCTCTTTCATAATGGGAAGGGAAATTGACCCACTATTCCACGCTAGTCAGACGTGTTGAATAGGATTTTGTGTCGAGTTTTCCTTTTCTTGCACATACGTTATTTGCTTATTATATCCCTTAGTCGTCTTTTACGACACACACGGGCAAGATAGGGAGCGGTGAATTGTATTTTTAATCCGTCACCACACGGAAGTTTTCTTATCCAGGTTTAACTGTAATTGATACCTTGTTCTTGCATGCTATGCTATAACGGGCTATGCTCAGGACTTCTTTTCAAGATAGGATCAGAAATATTGTAAATTCTAGAAGAACGGTTTTAACGACATAGCACAAGAATTTGCACGCTAAAGTGGCAATGGGCAGACTACATTGCAATCGAACCTAGCGAGCGTATCGGTTGAGCCGTCCCCTCACCAGGTGGACTTGATGAAAATTGCTGACAGTCGTTAGATGCGTGCGGCACGATGCTTTGTGGAGATCTATGTTCCTCATAAGAATTATGTCAAGCAGTGGACGGCAAAAAGCTGTATGTCTAAATCAATGCATTAGGACTCAGTGATTTCGTCAATTCTAGTTTAATATAAATTATGAAATACCTAAGTAACAAATCACAAACTCTTACAGAACTAAAAAGGCTTATCAACAAAAATTTCTAACTATTTCTTATTACTCAATTATCAAGCGGTCGAGAAATTTTATAATATTCTTTTGTAATTAAATAATAAATAGGTAATAACTTGTCTATGATTGTGTTATTCTAATTATTTATGTTGAAACGGTATAGTTGCGTTGTTATTTCATAAATCATGGTATCTAATGGAAAAATTTGGTTCCATAATATATTATGTGTCGATGTGTTATTTGCAGATGACACTTCTTTGTTATCTTATATCTTTAAACGAGGAATTCTTGTATATATATATATATATATATATATATATATTCAGGATCTCGGAAACGACTAACGATTTTGATGAAATTTGGCATACTAGAGGTTTCGGGGCCAAAAAATCGATCTAGCTATGATTTATTTCAGAATCCTAAGTTCTGGCGCGCGGCGAGAGGATGCATGGCTGATGGGTTGTTCAGTCGTTAGCGCGCCCCCAGCCAGGGTACCTGCGGACCCCCTGTGTTGGGATACAAATGTACGCTTGCCCGGGTATCGGGATCTCTGCCCGGGTCGACCTCTTTTTCTCCCATACTCGTGGGAACTGTATGGATACTTGTTCTTTAAACGACGCTGCAGATAGGAGGGGTGAGACGCCCATTAAAACCACAGGGAACGGGGAGCCTAGTTCCCACATTACAGCCCCGCCAAGCTACTGTAAAACTGGCCCAAAGGAGAGGGATGCCTCGTCCGACAGCAGCTCAGCTGCTAGTCTGGCACTTGAGGCTCCAAGGTCAGCCGAGGGCCCGGCGAAAACAGAGGCCCGTAAAAAGAAGAGAGGAGGGAAGCCCACCCCTGCAACGGAGCGCGCCAGACGGCGCGCCGCGAAGCAGCAAAGGGCGGCAAAGAAGGCTGACGAGGGCGGCAGTACTGCCGCAGAGCCGTCGGACATTGAGAGCGGCAGCACATCAGCTGCAGAGACCGTCGCTGGATCATCCCAGTCTCCAGCGTCGGCCTTGACGGCGGCCCTAGCGGCCAGGGAGGAGGACCTCCCCTCGCAGGTACGCAAGCGCCCCCTTAGCCAGGGTGGCAGCTCGGAGTCTGCCTCCGAGGGGGGTGGCATCAACATGCCTCCTCCCAAAGTTCCAGCCTCTCGCAGGGGACGAGGGGGCGCAGTAGTGGCGGCAAGGTCGGCGACGCCGTCGCCGGCCGGCGCAGTACGGGGGACTGAGGCCCAGAAGCGGGCAAATGAGGCGGCTGCCGCGAGGATGATGAGGGTGTTGTTAGACATCCCTCCCACCGACACGGCGGCTGCTGAGCCCGCTATAGGTGGCGACCCCCGAGCTGCCAATATGGCCACCCTGCAGGCCGAAAACACCCGCCTTAGTGGTGAGGTCTCAGGCCTGCAGGAGAAGAATAAGGCCCTGCAAAAGGAGCTGTCGGCGGTGCAGAAGGCGAACCGCGAGTTGGCCAAGCAAATGGCCGACTTGCGGAGCCAGGTCGCGCAGCTGGCGAGAATCGCGCCGCCGACAAGTCCCGGCCCTGCCGCCGCCCCCGTCGTCCCCGTTGCGACAACTTGCGCTGCGGCAAGTCCCCAGAGGGCCCAGCTGGCCGAAGCGGTCCCGCTGCCCGCAGTGGACGGCGTGCCGGACCAGACCATGCGCGCCATGGTGGATGTTTTCGGCAAGATGCTCGACGCGCGCATGGCGGCTCTGGAGGCGAGACTGCCCCCGGAGCCCCGACTCCGGCCGCCGCTGGCTGCGGATAGGCCGAAAGCCGTGGCGTCAACCCCTGCCGCGCTACCCTGCCAGGGTGGGCGCGTAGGAAACTACGCTGCGGCCGTTGCTGGGCCGAAGCCCAAGGGACCCGCCGCGAAAAAGAAGGTGGCACCGGCTCCTGCTAAGGCCGGACTCCAGCCGCTGCCGGCAAATGCACCGTCGGTGGCGGCCAACGCAGCCGCGGCCGTGACTGCTGTGCTCGGCACCCCTGCCGTGTCTGAAGAGGGTTGGCAGACGGCCGAGCGCAGCCGAAAAAGTCGCGGCCAGAAGAGGAGAGCGGAGGCCAAAAGCGCCGCCAAAGCCTCCGCTCCCAAGGCAGGAGCCGGTAACAAGAGGTCGCGCAGGAGGCTCCGGCCGCCAAAGTCAGCCGCGGTGGTGATCACCGTCCTGCCTGAGGCGGCCGAGAACGGCCTCAGCTATGAGGCCGTCTTACGTCGCGCCCGGCGGGAGCTTGACGTCTCCGATTTAGGAGGCGTCGAAGCCAGGACCCGCAAGGCCCGGACAGGGGCTCGGATTTTAGAGTTCCCTGGGGCCGAGGGCGCCAAGACGGCCGATAGCATGGCCGCGAAGCTGAGGGGTTTGTTTGCTGCGGAGGATGGCGTCAAGATCGCCAGACCCGTCAAGTGTGCGGAACTGCGGGTCACGGGTCTGGACGACTCCGTGACGGTGGATGACATCCGGGAGGCCATCGTCTCGAA
Organism: Lymantria dispar; assembly: GCA_032191425.1. Lineage (NCBI taxonomy): Eukaryota > Metazoa > Arthropoda > Insecta > Lepidoptera > Erebidae > Lymantria > Lymantria dispar. The sequence continues at coordinate 10,448,968 of CM063466.1, read as the reverse complement.
AACCGGATGTCCCGTGGACACCGTCCGAATTGGCGCCATCCGCCCTGGTCCGGGCGGCGTCGGTGCTGCCTGGGTGCAGTGCCCGGTGGAGTCGGCCAAGCAATTGGCCGGCTCAGGCAGGCTCCTCGTGGGCTGGAGCTCAGCGCGGGTGACCGTGCTGGAGTCCCGGCCTGCGAGGTGCTACAAGTGCATGGCGGTCGGACACACTCGGCCGACATGCACTAACTGCTTTGACTGCAGCGACCTTTGTTTCCGCTGCGGTCAACCCGGGCATAAGGCGGCATCGTGCGCCGCCACTCCCCACTGCCCCGCGTGTGCGGCGGGCAATAGGCCCGCCAAGCACCGCATGGGGAGCAAGGAGTGCAAACCCCCGGCTTCGGCCCCAAAGGGGCGGAGCGGTCCGACGACCCCGGCCGCTCCCGCCCCTAGCGCGACCCAATCGCCCGCCAGCGTGGAGGAGGTAATGGATACGGCCCACTAATGGCGGCCGAATCTTACCACCTCCTGCAGGCCAACCTCAACCACGCCGCCGAGGCACAGGACGTTTTCCTGCAATCCATGGCGGTGTGGTTGATCGGTGCAGCCGTAGCCGCGGAGCCGTACGTGGTGCCTGACCGACCCAATTGGCTGGGCAGCAGTGACGGCTCTGTGGCAATCGTCGCCTCCACGTCGTGGCATTCCCCGCCCTTGTTGCTCAAGGACAGGGGTGATGGGTATGTCGCGGCGGAATGGGGAGAGGTTACGCTATATGGTGTTTACTTCTCCCCTAACAGGAGCGCGACGGATTTCGGGGCCTTCCTCACCATCCTGGGGGCCTCGATACGGCGACTGGCACCGCGCCAAGTCTTCGTTCTGGGGGACTACAACGCCAAGTCCACGGCGTGGGGGTCCCCCAGGACGAATGACCGCGGGCGGGCGGTCGAAGAGTGGGCGGCAGCACTGGGCCTCTGTTTGCTGAACAGGGGCTCGGTGCAAACGTGCGTGCGGCAGCAGGGCGGGTCGATAGTGGACTTGTCGTTCGCTAGCCCTAATGTCGCAGCACGTGTGAGGAGCTGGTGCGTCCAGGAGGAGGTTGAGACCCTATCCGACCACCGATACATCCGGATAGAGGTCTCCCGGACCCTCCTGCAGCCCAGCAGGGGTCACACGGCGGACGGAGCTCCCGCGTTTCCGCGGTGGGCTGTGGGTCGATTGGATCGGGACCTGTTGGCCGAGGCAGCCATCGTTCAGTCATGGCTGTCCTCACCGCCCCAGGCGGACGGGGTGGATGCCGAGGCTGGCCGCATCCGCTGTGCGTTAACGCAGATCTGCGATGCGGCCATGCCCCGTGTGCGGCGCCTGCCCCCGAAGAGTGCGGTCCCCTGGTGGTCCCGAGAATTGGCGGACCTTCGGGCCGCGTGCATACGTGCCCGGAGGGCCTACACCCGCAGCCGAGCGCGTCACCGCGACGCTGAGCGGGAGGGCCAGCTGTACGAGGCTTACCGCAGTGCGCGGTCTGCCTTCAGGCTGGCCGTCCGTACCGCCAAGGACGTTAGTCGGCGGGAGATGCTGGACAGTCTCGAGCGTGACCCCTGGGGTCGCCCCTACCTCGCGGCGCTGAACAAGCTCCGTGGGCGGGGCCCCCCCCTCACCGAGACTCTCCAGCCCAGCCTCCTCACCAGAGTTGTCGAGGACCTCTTTCCACGGCGGGCGGAGCACACGCCACCGGTCATGGCTTCGCTGGACAGCGACCGGGAGGCCGACGATGAAAGTGCTCCGCCTATCACGGAGCCGGAAATGGGGGCGGCGGTGGCGCGTATGCGAGTCAAATCCACCGCCCCCGGGCCCGACGGTATTCCGAACCGTGTGCTGGCCCTGGTCCTCGAACACCTGGGACCACGCCTCAGGGGACTGTTCGACGCTTGTTTGTCGTCCGGACAGTTCCCTGGGTGCTGGAAAGAGGGGAGGCTGGTTCTCCTGCCGAAGCCGGGACGGTATCCCGAGTCGGCCTCGGCCTACAGGCCCATCGTGCTGCTCGATGATGCGGGCAAGCTGCTGGAGAGGGTGTTGGCTGCCCGCATCGAGCGGCACCTCATCGGGGACGGGCCCGATTTGTCGGACGCCCAGTTTGGTTTTCGGAGAGGGCATTCGACGATCGCGGCCCTGCTGCGCCTGAAGGCCGTGGTAGCGGAGGCCGTCACCGGCGGAGGAGTCCTGTTGGCGGTGTCCCTGGACATCGCCAACGCCTTCAACAGTCTGCCATTCAGCTGCATCAGGGAGGGGCTGAGGTATCACGGGGTGCCCGTGTACCTCAGGCGGCTGGTGGCAGACTACTTGGAGGAGCGCAGCGTCCTCTACGTTGACCGAGTAGGGGACGTTGTGCGAACGCCCATGACGTGCGGTGTCCCACAGGGGTCGGTTCTGGGTCCGACCCTGTGGAACATCGGCTACGACTGGGCGTTGAGAGGAAGCCTCCCACCCGGGCTGGGTGTAATTTGCTACGCCGACGATACACTCGTCACAGCCCGGGGTGGGACGCTAGAGGAGGCGGCACGCCTGGCAACTCTCGGCACCGAGGAGATTGTTAGGCGGATCGAAGCGCTGGGGTTGAGGGTAGCCCTGGAAAAGACGGAGGCCCTTCTGTTCCATGGCCTCCGTACCGCCGGGCCTCCCGCCGGCGCTTCGATCACCGTGAAGTCGGTCACCATCAGCATCCAGGCCCACATGAAGTACTTGGGCCTCGTGCTCGACGGGCATTTTTGGTTCCGGGAGCATCTCCATCGACTTGTTCCCCGGCTTGTCGGCGCGGCGTCCGCCCTTTCGCGGCTGATGCCGAATGTGGGTGGACCCAGTGCTACGTGCCGACAGCTGTACGTGGGGGTGATCCGGTCGATGGCCCTGTACGGCGCACCGGTGTGGGCGGGGTCCCTGACCGTCCGTCTTAGGGCCCTCCTGTGGCGACCACAGAGGGTCATGGCGATCAGGGCCGTACGCGGTTACCGCACGGTGGCGACGGAGGCAGCGTGCCTCCTGGCCGGAACTCCCCCGTGGGACCTGGAGGCGGAGATGCTCGCCGACATTTATCGGCGGGTGTCGGAGAAGCGCGCCCGCGGCGGCATGGTCTCCATCACAGAGATCACCGCCTGGCGGGTCGACGCCGCCGAGAAGTCATTGCCCGTTGGGCAGTCCGGCTGGAGAGTCCTCGGTATGGTGTTAGGACCGTCGAGGCCCTCCGGCCGGTGCTGATGGAGTGGTTGGAGCGGACGCACGGGGTGCTTTCCTTCCGACTGGTGCAGGTGCTGACGGGGCACGGTTGCTTCGGGAAGTACCTGCACAAGATTGTCAGGAGGGAGAGCACACCGTCCTGCCACCACTGCAGTTGCGACAAGGACACGGCGCAGCACACGCTCGAGGAGTGTGCTGCATGGGAGGAGGATCGCCGTGAACTCGTCGCAATTATCGGTGCCGACCTGGCGCTGCCGACCATCGCCAGGGAGATGCTCGTCAGCGTCAGGAACTGGGACGCGGTCGCCGCCTTCTGTGAGGCCGTTATCTCACGGAAGGAGGCGGCGGATCGTGTGCGAGTAGAGCTTCTATTCGGCGACACGTTCCGCCGCCGGCGACTCGGGCAGCGCAGGCGCGAGTATCTGCGCCTAATGCCGCCCTAGCCGAGGCCGCGGGTGATCGGACCGGGGAATTGTCCATCACCCGCAGAGAGGCTAACCGCGCGACGGCGACCGACGTCCTAGGTCGAGAGGTGAGGTTACCCGAAAGGGTATTCCGTCGGGCCGACCACTGACGACAAGTGACATCTGCTCCGGTGGTCGGCCCAACAACGAGGTGACGTGGGTACGGGTGGGTTATGGGCCCACGCGCCGTCCTTTCATCGCCCCGGATGGACAGGACCGCGCGTGCGCTTACCATAGCCCACCCAAAAAAAAAAAAAAAAAAAAAAAAAAAAAAAAAGCTATGATTTATTTATAGAAAATGTTGTTTTGACGGTGTTTTCAGCTAATCAATAGTCAATTGAATATGCATTCAAATTTCGCCGTCAACGTCAAGAGTGGCGATAGCTCAGTTAGGAAGTTGTCCAGTTTTCTTTTTGTTTTGTTTTGGCATTCAAACAGCGTCGGATCGAATCTCGGTGTTATTATAATCCTTTTTTTGTATTTTTTGGTATTTTTTTCATTATTTAATTTTTATTTTTTACTAGCAACCCGCCCTCGCTTCGCTTCGGTTATAGGTTATAGTCGTTTTACCCGCATAGTGTCCGTTCCCGTGGGAATACCGGGATAAAATATAGCCTAGTTTACGCCCTGATATTATAGCTTTCCATTGGTGAAAGAATTTTTGAAATCGGTCCAGCCGTTTTGAAGATTACCCGGAACAAACAGACAGACAGACAGACAGACAAAAATTTTTAATTGCTATTTTAGGCATAGGTGTCGTGCAAATAACCGTGTGAGCATGAAAAAGTTTATTATTTTGACATTACAAACAGACACTCCAATTTTATTTATTGGTATAGATTATATATCTAAACTAGCAACCCGCCCTCGCTTCGCTTCGGTTATAGGTTATAGTCGTTTTACCCGCGTAGTTCCCGTTCCCGTGGTAATACCGGGATAAAATATAGCCTAGTTTACGCCCTGATATTATAGCTTTCCATTGGTGAAAGAATTTTTGAAATCGGTCCAGCCGTTTTGAAGATTACCCGGAACAAACAGACAGACAGACAGACGGACAGACAAAAATTTTTTAATTGCTATTTTAGGCATAGGTGTCGTGCAAATAACCGTGTGAGCATGAAAAAAGCCTATTATTTTGACATTACAAACAGACACTCCAATTTTATTTATTGGTATAGATAAATTCGGCAAAAATACAACAAAAATATTCCGAGTGAAGCTCGGTCAATCAGATATTTTAAAATTAAAAGACAAATGCATTATGATAATGTGAACAATGCACTGTCTCACGTTGTTCATTGGTTTAACATTTATAACTTGATTCTCAATGAGAAGAAAATTAAATGTATCAAATTTACTACTCCCAATGCAAGGCAAATGGAAACCAATGTCCAAATGAATGGTGTGGCTCTACACCTTGTGGAATCAGCTAGAATGGTTTATTTCGCTTATTTCCATAGTCTTATGTCTTACGGCATATTACTGTGGTGATGATCCGCGGACTGGAATAGATACTTTGTTTTCCAAAAAAGGGCTGTCCATGGAGGATAGCTCTGCAAGGAAAACTCGAAACAAAACCCTATACCAACCTGGTATAATAAGTCGTTCACAAAGTCTGATCAGCATGGTATAGTAAGGTCAATTTCCCTCTGATTGTGGAGAAGGCTTGAGCCCAGCAGTGGGACGTATATGAGACCAAATGAATGAAATGAATGAATGATAACGATTGTAAGATTTTAATGTCATATTATAATTTTAACGGAACATCTTGTGCTGAAATTTGTATAATATTTGATTGCACAGATACCATAGTGGTTACGATATTAATCGTGCCAAGTGTCATTAGCTCGATGCCAATCGCATCATCGCATCACAGCCCACATACGTCCCACTGTTGGGCTCGGGCCTCCTCCACAATGGGAGGGAATTTGACCTACTATACCATGCTGATCAGGTATGTTGGTATTTTTTTATGGGTGGGCTATGTTAAGCGCGCACGCGGTCCATTCCGTCCGGGGCGACGAAAGGACCCACGTCATCTTCGTCGTTGGGCCGACCACCGGAGCAGGGTAACTTGTTGTCAGTGGTTGGCCCGAAGGCATGTCGGTATAGGGTTTCATTTCAAGTTTTCCTTCTCTTGCAGATGTGTTATGTGCATATTATATCTTATATAAAAATGTATATAAAAAATTACAAAAAGAGAATAATAATAACACCGAGATTCGATCCGACGCCGTTTGTCGCAGATGTCAAAAATAAAATGAAACCTGACTACATCGCCACTGAGCTATCGTAACTCATGACATTGATGGCAAAATTTGAATTCATATTCTTTTAAAATTTAATGTCATAATATTGTCTGCCAAAAACACTGACAAAACAACATTTTCTATACATAAAACCTAGATAGATCGATTTTTTGGGCCCGAATCCTCTAGTATGCCAAGTTTCAACAAAATCGTTGGAGCCGTTTTCGAGATCCTCAATATATATATACAAGAATTGCTCGTTTAAAGATATAAGACAACAATAAATCTCGATCTGTGAAACAAACATCAACGTTATTGGTTTATTTTTCTGTCGCCTAGGCGTACGGTTACTCATTTTTATAAATATAAGAACAGATTGGAAGATAGAATGTTATAAAGAAAAATCTAGGGGGCACGGTAGTGGCTCCGCCAAGTCATTCCTTTTAACATCATCATCTCAGCCCACGTAAGTGCCACTTGGGCCTTGGCCCTCTTGGGCTTGGGCTTCTTCCACAATAGGAGGAAAACTGAACTACTACACCGCGCTGGCAAACTTCTTCTTCTTCATCCACGGGTAAGAAAAGGAGTGGTGAATTATATTCTAACTCCGTCACTACATGGAAGTTGGTACATAACGCTACTAAAAAAAAAAACAAAACATTTGTAATTATCGAAAAAATATAAAGCAAAAAGCTATTGCTCTCAACTTGTGACGAATGAGCCATTATCAAACATAGAAACTATACACAATAATTGTCTGCCCTCGTAAATACAAGACAGTGTAAAACGCTTATTACACTACACAATATTCAGGGCCCTGAATCACTAGGGGTGCTCTACAACAGCTAAATTGTGAGACCCGTTTCAGTTTTAGCGAAATAACAGTTTCAAAAAACTGTTCCATATATATATATATATATATGGAACAGTTTTTTGAAACTGTATATATATATATATATATATATATATATATATATATACATATATATATATATATATATATATATATATATATATATATATATATATATATATATATATATATACATATATATATATATATATATATATATATATATATATATACATAAAATAAATACATGCTTAAATATATTAGACGTGGGTCGTTACGTTATTTTAAAGAAACGTAACGAAACTAGTGACTTGGTCGACGTCACGTGTTTCAAAACTAGTGATTTTTGCAAAGACTTCTATGTATACAGCTACTTTGATTATTTGCATGTTGTATGAATAGCTGCACTCTATATACAGTTACACTCGAAACGAAAATAAATTTGTAGCTATACAGTTAAATCAATAAATTAACTTCCTTTCATACTTTTTTCAGGCTGAGGACTGACTGCATTATATGTATTTACGATTGATTAGAGGTTATAATTAAACTATTATTTTAATTAAATTTATATTAATGCAGACGTATTTAAAAGTAAATTGATTGTATATACAATGATTATATTTACAGTTTATTTACACTTTTGATATATTTACAGTTTTTCACTGTTATATGCACTTTATAATGTATAATGTTTTTATTAATAAAACAACAAACTAAAACAATAAATCAATTAAATTCTTTACTTTAAATTCAAATTTCAAAGTAACACTCGCCTCGTTTCCCGCAACGTAAAGCCGTTGAAATTACTTATAAACAAAAATCACTCTATTTTATTATCAATAAATGCAATTTTACGTATGAAAATTAAAGGTATAAAATGTATTGTTACGCTGTTTGGTCTTTGTTGCATACCACGGCACGTGTGTTCGGTATTTGGTCGGATTACTTCGTATAATTTCGTGTCATTCGATTAGCCATCTCGCTCGCTCGCTCGGCCGCGATGCGAAAGACATGTACTTAGCGTAATCAACGTTGTGCGGTCGGCTCTTTCTCGCTCGCTCGAATATAATACTGTTATCCCATATCTGTCGTCGTGTTAAATATAACGTAGTTACAAAAATCACCTCTTTTACTTGTCGACTCGTAAATAGTGATTGTTACACATCGCGTAATGGGTTATTGTAACTAATGACGTGAAATAACGCTCATATCTAAAATATATACATAAATCAGTCCTAAGCATGTAAAGCAGGAAGGATCATTTTCATTTTAGGAAAAAACACTGAAACCACTTCTAAACATTATTCTTAAAGAATGGTTATTTTCCCTTTTTTCTCGTATTACAGCACAACAGGCTGTTATTTTGGAATAGTTTTCTGAAACTGTTATTTCGCTAAAACTGAAACAGGTCTCGCAATTTAGCTGTTGTAGAGCACCCCTAGTGATTCAGGGCCCTGAATATCGTGTAGTGTAATAAGCGTTTAAGTTTACTGTTCCTTTTTATTTTTTTATTCAACGCTTTTTTTTTTTGTGGGTGGGCCGCGGTCGGCGCGCCTCCGCACCACTCCGTCCGGGGCGACAGAGGGGCTTAAGCACGCAACTCCCGCGACCCACCCGAAAACCACGTCGCCTTCGTCGTTGGGCCGACCACTGGAGCAGCGTTAACTTGTCGTCAGTGGTCGGCCCGACGAAATACCCCCTATTGGGGTACCCTCCCATCGACCGACGTCCCCCCCTCGGGGAGGACGTCGGTCTTTCCTCATGCGGTCGGCCTCTCGGCGGGTGACGGACTAATTACAAACTCCTGCTGCCGTATTACAAACTCACCAGTTAAGGGTATTACTCCGTCACTAGACGGGTTACAGGGAAATACAAAAAAAAATCGTGTAATATTACCTCAAATAGGTATTGTTCAAGACGTCCAGCACATTCATTCTTCGTAATCAAATGCTCTTTTAAGAAAGATTCAGTCACATGAAAATAACTATTGCGCTGAAAATAATACGGTACCACTACTAAATACAATATATGATACCTTTACTTATTTTGTGGCTAAAGTAGTAACAATAAACCATACAATTCAATGTGATAAAATGGATAAAAAGCGTTAAAATGGATCTCTTTAAGGGTCGAATTTATTATTCATTGTTATGTTTTTCCATTGAAGGCTTTGACAGAGACTATTTCCATTCTTGTATTTAACGTTCAACGACTAAAGACAATGGAACACTGCCGTACAACTACGTCATTTTTAAATACTAAACTGATATTTGTTTGATTTAAAGGCTATTTTTATAGCACGCTAAAAATACTCATACGAATAAAGCCTTTCAAATTGTGTTGTTTAGCACGACATTGCAATATCAATACTTAAATTGGTTATTGCCTAAAACGTGTGTAAATTCTCTTGAAATTCAATGGCAAAAGGTATAATAAACATATTTGCTAATACTTAATATGTTATCAATGACGTTTTATACATACCATTATTGGCTGAAAGATTATAAAGTCTACGGTCTACAAAAATGCATTGAACAATAGACTTCATCATAGCGATGTTGAAAGCATGTGGTCGTATGTTTCTTTATCTTCGTTTTTTTTTTATTGCATACGGTGGCAAACGAGCAAACAGTACAGAACTAATTGCTACTACTCAGACGTCGATTTTCTGCGAGAGTGTGGTACTACCCCGGACGGATCGGCCCGCGGCTGTAGACAGATAACTGTCGACAGTGTGGTACTAATCTGAGTTTGATTATGTATCTGGTAGGTAAGAATCTGAGTTTGATTATGTACGCGATGAACGTAGTGATTCTGCAGCCGGATCTCGTACTATTACTTAAGCTGGATAGCTGGATAGCGATATCAAAAATTCTTTCACTATTGGATAATAGTGAAAGAATTTTTGATACCGGATAATTGATTTAAGCGTGAAAGAATTACAAACAAACTTAATAACATTAGTAAGGATTGCAGTCAAATAACCAATTATCCTGAGTGTGGAAGAAACTGTAGAACTAAGCGCAAGAGATCGGTATTTTTTTCTTTTTTTTTAAAGACAACGGCCTCCACTAAGACAATCCTTGTATTGCGGAGGAATTTACAAACATATAATTAACGGACACAAATTACCTCCTAACTCAGAACAGCAGTCTATGGATCGTCTGCATGGGATTCGAACCCACGACACTGGCACGATAGGTCAGCATATTAACCACTACGCCATCTATACAGTTAAGTCAAAGCAATCTGTGTATTCATATCACTGTTTAACCCAAAGGATGTACCTACGCAGAAACTCTTGATTAGAAAATAATTGTATCGTCATTCACCAAGCCAGTTGCTTACATCGTTTACCCCCCACCCAAGATTAGAACTCGTGACCGTACGATTGACAGGCATAAGTTGATATCATTAGTCGAATGAGGCAGTCCCAGCAGTAACATCGAATGGACGGGTACGATAGCTTCGGGCCGACCACTGAGGACAAGGAACTCTGCAGCTGTGGTCGGCCCTAAGGCAAAGGCGACGTGTTACGGGTGGGTCATAGGCCCGCGCGCCGCCCTTTCGCCGTCCCAAACGGAATGGACGGCCTGTGCGGTTACCATAGCCCACCAAAAAAAATAATTGGTACGAATGTTATCGCCCTCTTGGTTGTCGTAAAAGACAACTAAGATCTGCCCTCCATTATGCACTAGGTCCATCTAATGCCGTCTGTTCAAAATTACATTCGGGAATTCGAGAATGCTTTAGATCCACAATTGGACCCGGTAGATGGCGTTGCTGTCGATTCCAAGGATTTTATTTGAACAGAACAAAGTCTGTTGGGTCAGCTTGTATATATTATCTATTATATATGTCGCAGAGCGTGATAATTAAAGGAAGAAGATAATGGAATGTCAAGCAAATTAGTTTGGTATTATTTTCGTTATCCGTTTAGCTTATTCATTTAAAATTTACACGATAGAGGGTAGTTTACACGATAGAGGGTAGTTTACAAAAAGTTAGTCAACTTGAAAGGTACAACATTCTCACGATTCATTATTCTGTGAGCAGTCATAGCGATCGGTCACTACTAACCTCACTACATTCATTCCATGTGATTATTCTGTACAGTCTTAGTCTTAAAATATTGTTTCTTTAGTGATTTGAAAATCAAATTTAAGTTTGTTAATTAAAATTTAGTGTACTAGAAGTTAACCTAGTGTTATTTCGACAATACCTTCATGTCTAAACAACACATGGACGAACTGGCAAATGAAGCCAGTCCCGCCGTCATATATATTATTTGTGAAGCTAAACCATTCTCGAATCTAGTCTAGCCGTTTAGGAGTCCGTGTTAAATTTGAAACCTACCACTGAAGTCAAGGAACTCTGCACCGGTGGCCGGCCCAACAACGAAGGCGATGTGCTACATGGGTGGGTTACTGGGTCGCGCGCCGCCCCTCTGTCGCCCCGGACGATTTATTTTTTAACTTCCACAACTCGTCATAAGTCCAAATTTTTTTTTTTTACACTGTGACAAGCGCAAAATAATGCATTGTGTACGACCGTCATTTCTCCGCGTTAGAATGGCGTATTTATGATGTTAATATTATAACTTTACTTTGTTTAAATTATAATAATTAATTATTTTCATTTTATGGTTTAAGAGGATAGGTTACAAATATTTTGGGCTATAAAGATTATTTGATCTGGACTTGATCATTCTGTTTTTCTTTGAGAAAATTGAATGCTGCCCGGATCATATCGTCAATTTTTGAAGTCATTGAAGATTCTTTAAATGTTATCTATTAGTTATAAATTTTTTCATGAGTCTTGTAATATTAAAGGTAAATTATACTATTATTTATTATTTAATTATTAAATAAAGAGATAAATAAATTTTGTTTCATAACTAAAACACGGATATAAAATAAAAATTATTAAAAACAAAAAAAAATAGAAGTTATAAAATTAAAGAAAACAAATAATTGTCATGTGATTCGGCCATCGAAGCGGGCGGGAGCCGGCTAGTATATAGATATACATATATGCGTGTTATTTACATAACAGAATATACTTATTTATCACACAGAGCAAGTTCTTCTTTCAATACTATCAATCTATCGTCTTTACTGTCGTCTAGCTAGATTAATGATGTTATAAAATTGATAACAATTTAAATATTGTTATTTTATTTGACTGTATTTGGCTTAGGAGTGAACCATTCAGAGTGTCGCGATTACGATCTCCCACACAAGATACTTCTTAGTTCAATCTACAAATGGCTCTGTCTGGGAACCCTGTTGATAGCCCTTAGCGCTCACCCATAGTTCGGGCGAAACTGTGAAAGCCATCTGCGTAATACACATAAATAACGTTCTGGCTGGATATTGTATCCGTTACTTACATGTTTGTAAAGTTACTCGTGACACAAGATTATTTCCTAGTACGGGGCGTTGACTATAAAACTAAAATCATTTTTATTTTAAATATGGAGGTATTGAATTGGACGAAAATCATACAAAGTCTTCGATTCGAATAGCAGGTATGTCATTACGGGACTAAATACTATTGAACTGCAGAAGCATTAAGTTATTACATAATACAAATTACATGACTGCGATTGCACGAATCTGGATGTAATTTGTGTACGTTAATTATGTGATTGTTAAAGTTCCCTGCAATACAGAAATTATCTCCTTTTTTTGGGTTACGGTCGGCGCACACCCCGCACCACTCTGTCCGGGGCGACAGAGGGGCCTAAGCATGCACACCCGTAACCGACCTGTATAACACGTCGCCTTCGTCGTTGGGTCGACCACCGGCGCAGAGTTCCTTGACTTCAGTGGTCGATCGGACGGAATACCACAAGGGAGTACCCACTCCCGTCGACGCTGAACGACGTCGCGAGGCTAACCTCTCCTCGGGTACCCGGACTAAATCCCCGGTCCGGTCACCCGCAGCCTCTGTTAGGGCGGCATCATCAGGAATTATTTCCTTAGTGCAAGGTGTAGTCTAAAAAAAATAACAAAAATAAAATACTGGCAGTGGCTGTATGGTAGCGGCTATTAATACTTACTTGCTCGTGGGTGTCGTAAAATAGCTTTAGCCAACTCCATCAGATGCTGTCTAGTCAATAATTAATACATTCCCAAATAATACATTCCCAATGAGGGTTGACGTCAGGCAGACCGTCGGTTATAAAACTATTGCTAATAACTTTTGCAATTTGTACGATGGAGGAGGAGTACTTACGTATTGCATCGACCCCCAAGTAATTGGTATTAAAGTATGATGTTAATGACGATGCATTTACATAAGTTAAAGTAACAAAATCTCTATTACAAAAGACGAAAATTATCATCATCATCTTAGCCTATACAGAGTGTATGCGGTTATGGGACAACTGGTCAAACGAGAGCTAGGCAATGGTGGTAGGAAGTGCAAGTGTAGGAACCCATGAAAAATATTTGAAATAAAAATATCGATACGTTAATGAATTAGAGACACGTAAGATTTTCAATTTTGTCATAGCTTTTTCGTGTAAATTTGATTGACATGTATAAAGTCAATGATACTTAATCTGCAACATTTTCGTATTTTGTTAAATGTTCATTAGAAATTGAATTAATCAGTGATTACGTTGACATAAGCAAGACAAACTTCGCTTTAAATCAGTTGATCAGCCGATATCCGTTGACGAGTCGCCTTTGTACCTACCTTACCATTGAAGCGCTCCCGCAAATCATACCTATTTATACTGTCGAAACTTTACATGCCTACATGTATTCTGTCTGTACATGCCTACATAATACGTAACATTTAAGGCATAGACTCTTAAACACACATTTTTGTAATCACTAACTTTTATGTTATATTGTTTTTTGTGTAATATACATTCTAATTATGATCTATGACCGTTGAACTACAACATACTCGAACAGATGCCCATAACCCGATACACTCTTGGGCGCAGGCCTCCTCCATAATGGAAAGGGAATTGACCTACTGTTCCACGCTGGTCAGACGTGTTAGAATAGGGTTGTGTTTCGAGTTTTCCTTCTCTTTCATAGATGTTATATGTGTATTATATCCCTTAATCGTCTTTTACGACATCCTCGGTAAGATAGGGAGTGGTAAATTGTTTACTTACTCCGTCACAAAAAGAATTATACAAATTACTTTTCCATTTATTTTCTCATTATAGTCTGTTTACGTGAAAATCGATTAAGGCCATCTTGACAATTTTTTTCATTATCTCATTATGAACGAATTTTTAAATCGTTTGTTTACGGAATGCATTAAAATATTTGAATTTAATGATTTCCGATGTTTAGAAGAAGATTATATTTAAAATAAAGCGTTCATTTCCATGGGAGGATTAACTGAAAAGCGTTTAATATTTCTTTTTTAGTCCAAAATGATTGATTTTTAACTTAATACGATGGTACCATATTGAAGTGCAGCCATTTTGGGTAATATGTAAGAAAACTGCTTATTTGCTTGCTGTGATTACTTCCTTATTTATAAAGCGAATACAATAATCAACGTGGTCAATCAATAATTCGTGTGGTGAAGCAGTAAGAACACATTTCACCACCCGCTCTCTCGCCCGTGGGTGTCATAAAAGTCGATTAAGGGATATAATATGCATGTATGAAAGAGAAAGAAAACTCAAAATAAAACCCTTTATCAACACATCTGACCAGCATGATATAGTAGGTCAATTTCCCTCCTATTATGGAGGAGACTGAAGCCCAACAGGGGGACGTGTATGAGCTGTGATGATGATGAATAATCAATAAAATTAACGCATCACTAGGGATTTTAATGTTTTAAATGCGCTAAAATCCCTTAAAACAGTTTTATTGCGAACATATTTGAATATAGACTTTTTTTAGTAAATTAATTAAAATTTCAAATGAAAATAAACGAGCATCTTATATGTTTAAACGAGCAATTCTTGTAAATATATATATTTTCAGGATCTCGGAAACGGCTACAACGATTTTGTTGAAACTTGGCATACTAGAGGATTCGGGCCCAAAAAATCGATCTAGCTAGGTTTTATGTATAGAAAATGTTGTTTTGTCAGTGTTTTTGGCAGACAATATAATGACATTAAATTTTAAAAGAATATGAAATCAAATTTTGCCGTCAATGTCATGAGTTACGATAGCTCAGTGCCGAAGTAGTCAGGTTTCATTTTATTTTTGACATAGGCGACAAACGGCCTCAGATCCAATCTCGGTGTTATTATTATTCTCTTTTTGTAATTTTTTATAATTTACATTATTTATTTTTTTATTTTTTAGATATATATTAAATATATCTAAATAAATGTTACAAAAATACTCCGAGCAAAGCTCAGTCAACCTGATATTTATATATAAAACAAGCGCCATTTATATGCAGACAACAATTATGAGTAATATTCTTGTGATGAAAAAAATAATTAGTTAAAGTCACGATTTGTTATTTTGTTTATTATTTTTATTGATATTTTCAACTTTGTAATGTTATTAGTGTTTTTCGGTCTTAATCATCAGCATCGCAGCCCACATACGTCCCACTATTGGACTTGGGCCTCCTTCACAACGAGAGGGCATTTGACTTACTATACCATGCTGGTCAGACATGTTGGTATAGAGTTTCATTTCGAGTTTTCCTTCTCTTGCAGAGATCTTATCATCCGCAGTCAAGCCACCACACGGAATCCGTCTTAATAGAAAAATGTTTTGTGATATTTAGTTAGATAAATTAATAACTAATTCTGTAGCGGGTGGACAAAAAATTTTTAATTTATTTATTATGTACTACACGGTAAACTGGTTTACGTGTTAACCAAAATTTAGGCATTCTTGGTGAAAATAGGCACAACAATTCATCATTATTAAAGTATTAATTATATATACTGAATTTATCTATACCAATAAATAAAATTGGAGTGTCTGTTTGTAATGTCAAAATAATAGGTTTTTTTCATGCTCACACGGTTATTTGCACGACACCTATGCCTAAAATAGCAATTAAAAATTTTTGTCTGTCTGTCTGTCTGTTTGTTCCGGGTAATCTTCAAAACGGCTGGACCGATTTCAAAAATTCTTTCACCGATGGAAAGCTATAATATCAGGGCGTAAACTAGGCTATATTTAATCCCAGTATTCCCACGGGAACGGGAACTACGCGGGTAAAACGACTATAACCTATAACCGAAGCGAAGCGAGGGTGGGTTGCTAGTGAGCTATATAACTGTTATGTATTATGAAAAATGTTAATCAAATATTCGGTTTTTTAGTCAATATCCAATTGAATTACAATAATAATTCTAATTAAAAATAAAGTATTCTATTTATACATATTTTATTGAATTATTTAAAAAAATAAAAGATTTTTTTTTTAAATCAGCATAGAGTTAGGTCATGAACCCGCCCTTATTGCTAAAAATATTGACTGCACAGATAGCGTAGTGGCTAAGAGTAATAGTGTAAGAGTAAGAGTAACAGTGGTAGTACCACACTGTCGACAGTTATCTGTCTACAGCCGCGCCGGTCCGTCCGGGGTAGTACCACACTCTCGCAGAAAATCGACGTCTGAGTAGTAGCAATTTGTTACTGCGCTTCGTTTGGTGAACGAGAGAGCCGGAAGCCCAACTTTCTGAGGGTGTTTGCGTGTGGAGGGTTTTGGTGGTGCCTTTGGTATCACCGAGCCTAAATGCACGCATTCACACCCCCTTCACTTTCTTCGCGGTAAGTAGCGGCCTTGTAAAGGTCCATGAGCGGCAGCAACACTTACCACCAGGTGTACTGTCTGCTCGTTTACCACTGCTTGCATTAAAAAAAAAAAAAAAGATACCCAACCTACCGTGCAGTGTCGTGGGTTCGAATCACATTCAATCCACAAATTGTTGTTCTGAGTCTGGACGTGTACATTGTTTGTGTACATTAACAGGTTGTAGTCTTCAAAAAAAAATGTTGATAATAAACTACATAGTCATAAATAATTTAACAATTGCTAAAATATGTTAAAATTGAAATAATATCAACAACTTTTTAACGTTTTCAATCCATATATACGAATAAAAAATATCATTTTATTATTTCCAAGGACTGTACAAATATAATTACGTCGGCAGGCAATCCACTGCAAAATTACAAAAAAAAAACTGTTCGATTACGTAGAATGATTGTTAAGATAATTAATTATATTTAGTAGCCTACAGTGGCTTCTTCAGCCTTCATTTATAGCATAATTGTATTTTATTAAATAAAATGGCGGCTGAGAGTTAATTTTAGATTTGCTGTGTGGTGATGGAGTAAGAATACAATTCACCACTTGCTTTCTTGACTATCGGTGTCGTAAAATGCGACTAAAAAATGTAATATAGTCATAACATCTATGCCAGAGAAGCAAATATGTGTACAAATATGATCTTGCAATAAATTTTCTAACTCTTCCATATTTCACGATAAGTTTGCTAGTTTGCCACCGTTTGCAATAAAAATAAAAATCGGCCAAGTGCGAATCGGACTCGCGCACGTAGGGTTCCGTATCATTGAATAGGTAAACAAGTGCCTCCCTATTGCCATTATCGATATTGAGCAAAAAAATCAAGTTTGTGGTATGGGAGCCCCTTAAGTATTATATATTTTATTTTATTTTTAGTATTTTTTGTTATAGCGGCAATAGAAATACATCATATGTGAAAATTTCAACTGTCTAGCTATCACCGTTCTTGAGATACAGCCTGGTGACAGACGGACGGACGGACAGCGAAGTCTCAGTAATAGGGTCCTGTTTTTACCCTTTGGGGAGAGACTTGAGCTCAGCAGTGGGATATATATTAGCTGAGGCGACGAGACGACGATATATTTCATTCGATAGCAATACAGTAGAATATATTTATTAAGACAAACTTGTTTGTTGTTTAAAACAGCTGTGTTTTACTTTCAGAAAATACAACTTCTTGATATTAGGTATACATTATTTTATTTTGTGTTTTAACATATTTTCGTTTAAAATGTCTGGTATCGATACTATCTAATTGATTCATTCGTC
The DNA here is from genome assembly GCA_032191425.1 of Lymantria dispar. Lineage (NCBI taxonomy): Eukaryota > Metazoa > Arthropoda > Insecta > Lepidoptera > Erebidae > Lymantria > Lymantria dispar. Next base: position 10,431,152 of record CM063466.1, on the reverse strand, counting down.
ATTCATTTCAACTCTCATGTCTCACTGCCAGGCTCGAGTCTCCTCCACAATAGGAGGGAAATTGACCTTAATACTATGCTGGTCGGACTGGTTGGTATAGGGTTTTATTTCGAATTTTTCTTCTGTTACCTTCTGTACCTTTCCTTTGATCTATTTATATCTATTGACAATTCCTGAGTAATAATTTTAAGTGAGATTAATATTGCGTAGTGACGGAGTAAAAATACAATTCACCATCCCTTATTTTACGACATCCTCGGGTAAGCAGTGGATGTCGTAAAAGACGACTAAGGGATATATTATGCATGTAACAACTGGGCAGGAAAATTAAAACTTGAAATAAGACCCAATACCAACTCGCCTGACCAGCGCGGTTTAGAGGATCAATTTCTCTCCTATTGTAGAGGAGGCTCGAGCCCAGCAGTGGGACGTATATGAGCTAAAATAACGATGAGTATTATGTTGTTTTGTATAAACGATTCTATAATACCGGTTTTGTTTGGTATCAGAGTGAGTCGATGGAGAAAGATTAATTGTAACAAAATCAATGGTTCGCTTCTTTCAACATAGTTTACGATTGTAATACATTATACTTTGATATTATATACATACTAGCAACCCGCCCTCGCTTCGCTTCTATTTCAGTCACTTAAACTCGCGTAGTTCCTGTTCCCGTGGAAATACCGGGATAAAATGTAGCCTATGTTATATTATAGCTTTCCATTGGTGAAAGAATTTTTGAAATCGGTTCAGTGGTTTAAGCGTGAAAGCGTTACAAACAAACAAACATCCTTACTTTCGCATTTATAATATTAGTATGGATAGGCATGTTACCTAAAATAATAATAACGTATAGAAGGATAGTGTCAATACTTCGAACGTGAATGCACAAACCGTCATAATTACCTATTTATTTTTTAAGAGTTGCGTATGTACGTGCAGTACAATGACTTGTACATTATGGAACGGTTCCAGCGTAAGCTCCGTTAGGCTCCAATTGAAATGCTTCACTTTTTGTGCACGAACTTGCCTTCTATACGTTATTATTCTAAGCATGTTACATATTCTTGTTAAGTATATGTTAAAAGCAATTCATTTAAATAAAATAGATATGCCTTAAATAACATACGTGCAAACCTTAACCGAAATATTTAAATATTGTATTAACAGCATCATGTATGGTGACGGTCGACGGAGTTAGAATACAATTCACCACTCCCTATCTTGCCCGTGGATGTTGTAAAAGACGACTAAGGGATATGATATGCAGATAATAAAAACTCGACATAAAACCCTATACCGAGACGTCTGACCAGTGCAGTATAGTAGGTAAATTGCCCTCTCATTGTGTAGGAGGCGAGCCCAACAGTGGGACGTATGTGGGCTGATATGATGATGATATTAACAGTAATGTATGTAATAAGTTTTAAAATTAAAAAGCACGCATTAATAGAAGACTCAACTCACATCAAGATTAGAAAATAAGTGAGAAAAAACACTCGTCTTACAAATGAGATGCGCCACTTTTTTCCAAAAAAAAAACAATACTTTTTTTAAACTAATATCAATATTTCTTTTTAGTTCGATGGATCGGTGAAGCGTAATTTTTGTTTATTATCTATAATTTTACTTTCTCCTGATGATGCAAGCAATGGTCAAGAATACCGATACAGGACTCATCCGAGGCCAGTTAACTAATTTAAAAAATAGCTTATCCTAAAATTTCTGGTAAATAATAGGATAATAGGACAGATTGTTTAAATTATTGTACTATCATTGGTCCTTGATAAGTGTGCGAAGATTTCAAATTTATACGAAGTTTAAAAATGTTCAAAAATCTAGATTCCGTTACATACATACAGAGTAAGCTAATGAAATCGTGTTTAAAACTAACAGAAATCATCACTTATCTAAATTATGGGCTTAACACTTAAAAATCGAATGAAAAACCATTTTTTCTCTTTTAAGGGCTCTACAAAACTGAAATCCTACCATCCGCAAACACAATTAAGATCACTGGTGTTCCATAGAGACAATTTCTCTGTTCTCTGTAATGTCTTACACACGAATGGTAGTGATTTCATAATCACCTATTTATTTATTTTTATTAATAAAAGTCTTATGTTTGACTACAACCTTATATGAGACGACGACTCAGTCTCCTTGATTAATAAATTAGTGATATATTTAACTTTTTTATTTTAGTTGCTGAAGTTTTTATGTTAATTTAACCTAAGACAGAGCCGTTAACATAACAAAAAGAAAACACTATAATAACCTATATAAGTCAGATAACACACAAATGTAAATAAATAGTATGTATAGGATTTAATTATCAACACGGTACGAAAAGATATTATATTATTATTAACAAAAGTATTTTAATAAGTAATAATTAATATATAAAACTCACCGATAATTTAAAATTTTTAAATATTAGAACTTCATTCACCATTCACAAAAACCATAGACACAGACACAAACCAAAAACTATAACTTTCTTTTTTTTATTTATTAATTTTCCGGCAAGAGCGCGACGTTCGACAACCGAATTTGCGCGCGAAGTGATAGGCTAACGGCAAGGTAGCCGAACGTGTTCGAACGAGGTCGTTAATGTAAGTGAGCAGTCGGCACATCGAGTTGCATGTAGATTATAGATAGGTAAATACTGTTCTCCATCAGCACCGGGAGGAAACAATTAGCACCCACCTATAAGTGAACAGTTAGCCAGTCGCGTTATGAGGTACGTGGGAGCGATTTGATACAGACAATAGAGTTAACTTATATGACTGTTAGAAAAACATATCAAAAGTATAACAGCTATGCAATTGAAACTTTATATGTATTATAAATCCACTATTAACACCATATCCCTTAGGATTGCCATTCCCCTTTTTTTTTATATAATCCCAACGCGCTGCAATTAGGAAATAATTCTTGTATTGCGGGAGACTTTACAAACATTAACGGGTACATATAACATCTATACTCACAATCAGACCAATCTTTTTTCAACTGCACAGATGGCGTAGTGGTTAAGCTATCGATCTACATTTCCAATGTCGCAGGTTCGAATCTCACCGGGGACAAAATTTGGCGCGATCCACAAATTGATGTCCTAAGTCTGGTTGTATTTTGTGGCCGTTAGTTATACATATGTTTTCCGTGTAGTGACGGAGTAAGAATACAATTCACCACTCCCTATCTTGCCGGTGGGTGTCGTAAAAGAAGACTATGGGATATAATATGCTCATAACATCTGTGCAAGAGGAGGAAAACTCGAAATAAAACCCTAAATCATCATGTCTGATCAGCATGGTATTGTAGGTCAAATTCCCTCCCATTGTGGAGGAGGCCCGAGTCCAACAGTGGGACGTATGTGGGCTGCGGTGATGATGATGAGTTAAGTGTTTGTAAAGTCCCCTGCAATACATGGATTATTTATTTATTGCAGCTATTATCTTAAAAGAAAAAGATTTGTGGATCGCTTTGTCTTGCGTGGAAATAGAACCCACAAGATTGGCACAGTAAATCGGTATCTTAACTAACACGCCATCTGTGCAGTGTTTATCTGGCATAAGCCAAGTTATGAGAGTTAAAATCGGACTAAGTACGAGTCGGAGTCGCGCACGTAGGGTGCCGTACCATGGTGATCCACCCTGGGAACTATAGGCAGAGCTCCAGGCAGAAACATATGGTTTCCGTGCCACGATGCAAGGCCGGGGCGAACAGCTCTCTCCCGCAGTCTACAAGAGAATGCAGGCGGCGGCCCATAGGGCTTTAACCCGCCGATGGAGGGAAGATCTTGACTCCCCTGCAGCAGGACGAGTGACGGTGACTGCGGTTGGTCCCCATCTCCATCGGTGGCTAAACAGGAATCATGGCAACATGAATTTTAGGTTGACGCAAGTACTTACTGGACACGGATGTTTCGGTAAGTACTTGCATCAAATCGCTAGGCGAGAAGCGGCTCCTAACTGCCATGAGTGTGGCGCGCCAACCGACGATGCGCGTCACACTCTTGAGATTTGCTCCACCTGGGGGTCCCAGCGGCACGCCCTGGTGACCGAGATCGGAGAAGACCTGTCGCTGGTGGCTGTAATAGGCAAAATGCTCGACAACCCTGCGTACTGGGCGGCCACGGCTTCCTTCTGCGAAGCCGTGATGTCGCAAAAGGAGGCCGCAGAGTGGCGCAGCTGATGGTTTTTAGTGGGTATTCCCGGAGGTTGATAGCCACCCGGTGAGTCCCACATACCTCCCCGATACCATCCAGGGGGGCATGCGTAAATGCATTTTCCATCAGCCACAAAAAAAAAAGAGGGTGCCGTACCATTATCTATGAAAATCACGTTTTTGTATGGAAACCCCATTAAATATTTGTTTTTAGTATTTGTTGTTATAGCAGCAATAGAAATACATTATGTATTTGTGAAAATTTCAATGGTCTAGCTATCGTGGTTTTTGAGATACAGCCTGGTGACAGACAGACGAACGGAATGAAGGACGGACTGACAGCGAAGTCTTAGTAATAGGGTCCCGTTTTTACCCTTTGTGTACGGAACCCTAAAAAACGACGAAGCGCTTCGAAAAAAGGTAGTAAAGCCCATGCAATTTGCTTGGCCCGTCTTGGCTCCTCTTAGATATGCTTTTGGTGTGAAATCGCCTTCGCAATATCAATCTTCATTCTGCCAATGAAAATGGCCTAACAAATCCAATAAAGTATTGCACAACTCTTGTCGCGTAACCTGGATCTGATGATAAGCGCACCAAGGTCGGAATCGTTATCTCCGTCAGCAAATATTTGTATATCATTAAAAGATATCATAGCTACAATGTCTTAGGGCTCAATAGTATTGCGCCTGATGCCGCCCTAGCCGAGGCCACGGGTGACTGGAGCGGGGAATTAGTCCGTCACCCGCCGAGAGGCCGACCACGCAAGGAAAGATCGACGTCCTTCCCGAGGGGGGGGGGACGTCGATTGAGGATAGGGTACTACTCAGAGGGTGTTCCGTCGGGCTGACCACTGACGACAAGTCACCCTGCTCCGGTGGTTGGTGCAACGACTAAGGCGACGTATCACGGGTGGGTTACGGGTGTACGTGCTTACGCCCCTCTGTCGCCCCGGACAGAGCGGAGCAAGGAGCGCGCCGATCGTAACCCATCACAAAAGGGCTCAATAGTATTAATAAGCTAACGCGTTTGATTAGCGTCGCAATTTAACTTCTGTTTTGGAGGACGCTCAAATCTGGCAGTGAAACGTTTATATCCCATCACCACATAGAAAAAGGTCTAGATCTCTCTAATCAAAAATAAAAAGTTATCTTTATTTAAATATGGACACTTTTCGACAATTTTTATTCTTTCTTTGACGTTTCTTTTTATTTAAATATTGACTTTTCTCTTGCGTATTATTTATTTGTTGATTAAAATGTTTTGCTAAAAATATTGCCAATATAAAATAAAGTCCGATTTTATTACATTATTATACCCGTAGATTAAAATAATATACTGGATTATATAATATAATCCTATGCAGGCCCGCCGCTAGCAGTTTCATCGCCCGCGTGCAATACCGATTATGCCGCACCATTTTTTCGTAGGCACTAGATCTGGGCACATTCCGCCTAGTCTGTCCGGGGTGACAGTTGAACGTCGTGCGGGCCCGTAACCTACCCCCTCCCCGTCTTTCAAGAGAGGGCGGACGCCGTGCCGAAAAGCCACGGAGCAAGTCTGCGAAAATAGTCATGGAACCACCAATGCCCGTCAAGCACCAGACCCAAATATTTCATGTGGGCCTGGATGCTGATGTCGACCGAATTGATGGTGACCGAGACGCCAATTGGTGGCCCGTGGTACAAGAGGGCCTCCGTCTTGTCCAGGGCTACCATCAACCCCAGCGCCTCGATCCACCTGACAATCTTCTCGGTGCCGAGAGTTGCCAGGCTTGCCACCTCCTCCAGCGTCCCGCTCCAGGCTATGGCGAGCATGTCATCGGCGTAACAAATTACGCCCAGCCCGGGTAGCAGGCTCCCTCTCAACGCCCAATCGTAGCCGATGCTCCACAGGACTCGGACTCACGTCCGAGGACTGACCTTTGTGGGACACCGCACAACGTTTGCACGACGTCCCCCACTCGGTTGATGTAGAGGACGTTGCGCCCTTCCAAATAGCACGCCACCAGCCGCCTTAGGTAAACGGACACCTCGTGATACTGGAGTGCCTCCTTGATGCAGCTGAATGGCAGACTATTAAATGCGTTAGCGATGACTAAGGACACCGCCAACAGTACTCCTCCGCCGGTGACAGCCTCCGTCACCACGGCCCTCAGGCCGCGATCGTCGAACGCCCCTTTCTAAAACCAAACTGGGCGTCCGACAGATCGGGCTCCACCCCAATGAGGTGCCGCTCGATGCGGGTAGCCAGAATCCTTTCCAGCAGCTTACCTACATCGTCGAGCAGCACGTTGGCCTGTAGGCCGCGGTCGAGAGGCGCCGCCTTCAAGAGGATCACCAGTCTCCCCTCCTTCCAGCACCCAGGGAACCCGGACGTCAAACAAGCGTCGAACAGTCCCCTGAGGCGTGGTTCAAGGTGCTCGAGGACCAGGGCCAGCACATGGTTGGGCACACCGACGGGCCCGGGGGCGGTAGCCTTTATGGGCATACACGCCATCGCCACCCCCCTCTCCGTCTCCGTGACAGGTGGAACGCTTTCGTTGGCCTCCCGGGCGCTGTCCGGCGAAGTCATGACTGGGTGTGCTCCACCCGACGTAGGAATAGGAATAGGTCCTCGGCGACCCTGGTAAGGAGGCCGGGCTGGAGAGTCGCAGTGAGGCGGTGGGCCCGCGCATGGAGCTTGCTCAGCGCCACGCGATAGGGGCGACTCCAGGGGTTACGCTCGAGACTATCCCCTTGGCGGGACGGACGGCCAACCTGCAGGCATACCGCGCACTGCGGTATGCTCTCAGCACCCTCGTACAGCTGGCCCTTCCGCTCCGCGTCGCGATGGTGCCGCCAGCTGCAAGTGTAGGACCTCCGGATGTGTACGCACGCAGCCTGGAAAGCTGCCAACTCTCGGGACCACCAGGGGACCGCCCTGTTTGAGGGGAGACACCGCACACGGAGCATGGCTGCATCGCAAATTTGCGTCAACGTACAGCGAATGCGGCCAGCCTCGGCGTCCAACCGGACGGCCTGGGCGTTGAGGACAGCCACGAGTGAACGATGGCTGCCTCCACCAATAGGTCCCGATCCATTCGATCCACAGCCCACAGCTGCATCCACCGTATGAACCCTGCTCGGCTGTCGGAGGATCCGGAAGACCTCAATCCGAATGGTCGGATAGGCTCTCAACCTCCTCCTGGACGCACCAGCTCCTCACGTGTGCAGCGACATTGGGATTAGCGAACGACAATAGACGATCCGCGACCAATTTGCCGCCCTTGTCCTTTCTACTGCCGTCCCACGGCCCCTTGTCGTCGGACGGCTCTACGGCACTGCCGCCCTCATCCGTTGACATTTCCGAGGCCGTGTCGGTCCCTGAGCTCTGCGAAGGCCCTGCGGCACCGCCGCCCTCGTTCTGTGACGGCCCGACCTTGCTGCCGCCCCGTTCTGCGACGGCTCTGCGGCAGAAGTATTGCCGCCTTCGTCGCTGGGGGAAGCGACAGCAGCTTCTAGTGCTTGCCGTTACACCGCTCGTCTCCGCGCAGCGCATTCTATTTTACACTGACGGATGATTGAAGTATAATCACACAAGTTTAAATGTCAATAATTATGCCAAAATAATTGCATTTCAATGTGCCTTCGTTATTGTTTATCCACCATAATGCTCTTCGAATGTACCTAGGTACCTAACCTATCCACTGAGAAAGAAACTCAAAGGGAATTGCCCTAACTTCCAGTCCTGCTTTTCAATAGGGTGATACTTGGGGTGCCACCAAGCGAGGGCGTGTGGTTCAGCCTGCTGACAGACAAACGTTTGGTATTGCATCTTAGATTTAACGAATGCTAATTAATGGCGGTGTTAACGCCCATTGGTCGATTTTTTCTATGCAATGAAATTTATTATACTTATGGTAGGGTGAATATTATGACATGAATTACGTGATGAGTCACTCGATTTGCCGCCCCCCTGGACGTGCCGCCCGCGTGCGGTGCACGCCTTGCACGCCCGCTTACGGCGGGCCTGATCCTATGTGAATTATGCTTTACTAATACTGGCATTTATAATAGTCATTTGGCATTTTCACGTTTATCTAATGTTTCTTACTTTCTGTACTGATATATTGTAACGTTAGTTTCTACAAACCTAGGGAGATGCTCAACAGCGTCGGCAACTGGGACGCGGTCACCGCCTTCTGTGAGGCAGTCATGTCACGGAAAGGTGCGGCGGAGCGTGCGCAAGAACTTCTCTGCGGCGACTCGGGCGGCGCAGGCGTAAGTACCTGCGCCTGATGCCGCCCTAGCCCAGGCCGCGGGTGACTGGACCGGGAAAAAGTTCGTCACCCGTAGAGAGGCTGACCGCACGAGGGCGACCGAGCTCCTGGCAGGGGCGTTGAAAAGGGAGGGTACCCAAAAGGGTATCCCGCCGGGCTGGTCACGAACGACAAGGAATTTGGTACCGGTAGTCAGCCCGATGGCGAAGGAGGGGAGATAAGTGCGGTGGGTTAGGGGGCCGCGTGCCGCCCTTTTGTCACCCCGGACAGAATGGACGGCGTGTGCTGATCATAGCCCACCCAAAAAGCGAAAGAGTCTCCACAAACCTAATCATATGTAATCTTTCGTTTCGTTATTCATTTTATCAGAAATAATATTGAAATCGCAAAAAGTAAAAGAGGCGCGACTATAGTTTGCCGTGTGGTGACAGATAAAAAATACAATTCACCAACCTTGATGACAAAAAGAAATCATAAAATCGGACTAAGGTATGTAAAAGTAAACTCAAACAAAATTTTGTGTTTTTTTTTGTAATAACATGTCTGATTATCGTGTTACAATAGGTTAATTGCATTTTTGCATCCCTTTACTAATAAAACCTTAGGATGAGATATGTGGGTGAATAAGAATTGAATGGATAGTTCCAACTGCCTTGCATGGACCTAGTTAGGGTCGGCTTTTCCATAAGGCGGATTAGGCTGCTTAGGGGCCCCGCATCCACTAGGGGCCCCGAGCAAGCACTAAGAAAAATATTCAATTCATTTCAACGAATGTTTTTTTTTTTAATTGTCATTTCTTATTAAGAACCTATTCATTAAGATAATTTCAATGAAAGTAAAACGAAATCATGTGAGGTAATTGTGTAGCATTGTCAAGGTGAAAAGGTATGTTGTTTGCAATAAGCGATTGAAGTAACAGCATACTAAAGAAGTCGATCTGATTGACTGGACTTTTGTAATAAAAAATATATATTTAAAAATTAAGAAAAGTTTAAAAGAAAGGAGCTCCGAGAATTGCATTGCCTAGGGCCCCTGATAGGGCTAATCCGGCCCTGGATCTAGTAGCATAATATTATTAGTGAGAAGAATTTTACGAGAATGTGGTACTACTCTGGATGAATTAACCCATTGCTATAGATAAAAAACTATTAGCAGCGCAGTCCTATCACTAGTCTTAATATGTGATTTCGTTTTTCTAAAACTTGGTTAAATAATATTACGTATCACATTCGCAAATAGATCTTTGAAAGATAATAAGACTACGATGTGATAAGTAACAACTGTCGTATTGATAATTGTAATCTCTTGAGATAAAATTTGCCCGAACCAGTTATACGAAATATTGGACATAGGAATTTGTACAAGGCAAACATTTTGTCGCTCAGATTTTGTCAGCTTTGTGTCGAATGCGAGATATACTAAATTACATACAGAAGCAATAGCCTGTATTACTTGCAAATCTATAAACATAGTATATCAAATAACTTTTTTCCAAGTGGTGACGAAGTAAGAATACAATTCACAAAAGCACCGGGAGATGACGGAATTATCACAGAGCGTCTGAGGGCAGGCGGAAACTGGTGTCAAAAGCCTTACATAAGCTGTTTAATTCTATTATTTTCAAGAGCGACTGTTTACCTAGGAGAAACAGTTCAGTTAGGTAGATCCAATTGACACAAAGAAGTCAGCCGACGAATCCAATTAAGTTGGGCAGCGTTCAAAAGGCTTGAGGATTTTCCTATCCAATATTCCGCAGTGTTTGAAAATAATATTTTTTTTATAACTTGTGTGTGTGTGACCAGATTTTAGCGACACCCACGGTCAAGAGGGAAGGTAGTGAATTATATTTTTACTCCGTCACCACAAGGAGGTCTTTATAAACTTTGTATAATTGCTACCAAACCTATGTTTTTTTTAAATTAAGCCTCAAATTAAATGATAACATATGTACGATACAGAAGAGTCTATATAAACATTTAATAAACTGAGAGAAATTATGCGCAGATTAAAAATAAACATTTGAAGATCTCACGAAGAATTATTCTATATTTAGTTGTGCCTAAGACATTAGGCCTAAGAAACAACGTTAAACGACATTTCGGCGCTCACAATATGTCACTAACTCTGAGCGTATTGTTGATTTGATCTTCTTCCTTTGAAATCGCCCTATATATCACATCATAGTATATTTTATGTCTTTATTGTAAGAAAAATAGATATAAAATTGAAGAATGTATTATATGTATTACATTCATCAAGTGTATACCCACTTAATATTTTTTTAACTTGTTTAAATTGTCCACATCATCACAGACTCATAAAGTATACTACGCATCAAGTGATAATGTTAAGCTGTCACCTTGAATGCGTTCAGTAATTATATGCGAAGGTAACTGTAATAAACGATATGCTATTGTTGGCGTAGAGGATAAATTGGTCTAGCGTGTATAGTAGGAAAATTTTCCTGTTATTTTGGAAGAGGCTCAAACCCAACAGTGGGACATATATGAGCTGAATGATGATGATGAAACTCACAACTGATAAAGCGGCACAAAAATTAAGATGCCGCAATGTGGATATGGTACGTCTACATCATCATTTCATCATCATGATTTCAGCTCAAATATGTCCCACTCTTGGGCTCGAGTCTCCTCTATAATAGGAGAGAAATTGACCTTACTATACCATGCTGGTCAGACAGGTTGGTATAGGGTTTTATTTCGAGTTTTCCTTCGCTTGCGTAGATGTTATATGCATATTATATCCCTTAGTCGTCTTTTACGACACCCACAGGTAAGAGAGGGGGTGGTGAATTGTATTCTTACTCCGTCACCACACGGAAACATCTACTTATACCTTTAAAATTAAATAATAATCATGGTAATCATGTAACTATAAAAAAAAAATATCACGGCTAAAGTTATAAAAAAATTATTTAAACAATCGGTCAAGTTTTCCATGTGGTGACGGAGTAAGAATACAATTCACCACTCCCTATCTTGCCCGTGGATGACATAAGAGACGACTAAGGGATATAATATGCATATAATATCTATGCAAGAGAAAGGAAACTGGACACAAAAGCCTATACCAACATGTCTGACTAGTGTGGTTTAGTAGGTCAATTTTCCTCCCATAGTGGAGGAGGCCCGAACCCAACAGTGGGACGTAAATGATGACCGAGATGATGATGTACTATGAAAGTATACATAATGATACCATCCCAAATAATTGGGGTAACAGGATGATAATGATCACAATGGTTTAAGTAGCCATTCACCGAGCACCGTGGGTTTAATACCCCCACAGGCTAGTTCATTGGACGATCCGTAAATTACTATCCAAGTGCAATTTGTATTCGTTAATTGTTAATATTGACATTACAAATTTGACATTCAATAATACTTAATTTTATGCAATTTTATTTTGATATTTTTTTACACTCTGACATCTTATTATAATTCCATTACATGACACTGACAAAAGTTGCTGATAGCTGTGGCTGTCTGCAGGAAGCCATTTAAAAAAAAAATCTTATTATAATTCGTCTTCTTCTTTTTTATTGGCAATAAGCTACAAGAGTATGAGCTATCGGTGCCAGCTTATTATAATTCTTATTGATGTTTGAAATTGGCATGTGACAATCTTCTTTAATAATCAAAAATAACTAATTTTTTTATACATTTATTTTAAATTTAGTTTTTTAATTAGTACCAGACATAGTTATGTTTCTTATATGGACATAGTCTGAAATAAATAGAATTATTATTATTGTAATTGTACTTTTGTAAAGTTAACTGCGACATAAAGATCTTTCCCTTAGGACGGTGTAATGTTTCGTTAAAAAATAATCTTGGCCACTCCAGTCACCCATACATTCACATCAATTCGCGTCTCTGAGTGATGATTCGAATGCCAAATGCCATCCTCATACTCATCATCACGTGAGCTTATATACGTCTCACTACTGGGCGAGTCTCCTGCACAGTGGGAGGGAAATTAACTACCACGCTGGTCAGATGGATTGGTATAAGGTTTTACGTTGAGTTTTCTTTCCCTTGTTTCATTATCATCATTCATCATTTCACGCCATATAGTCCCAATTTTGGGCTCGAGCCTGCCCCCCCGAAAATCACTTTACTATAACATGCTGGTCAGACAGGTTGGTATAGGACTTTATTTCGAGTTTTCCTTCTCTCACATAGATGTTATACGCGTATTATATCTCTTAGTCGTCTTTTACAACATCCACGGGAAAGGTAGGGAGTGGGAATTTGTATTCTTACTCCGTCACCACACGGATTTCTTTTGTATACGCATATTTAATTAATTTCTCTTGTATATGCACATTTAATCCCTAAGTCGTCTTTTACGACACCCAAGGTCAACAGGGGGGGTGGTGAACTGTAGTCTTACACCGTCACTACACAGAAGATTTGATGATATCAAAAATAAACACAATAATTATTTATATAACTCATTTATTTTATATTCACATTGTAATTACGAGTTTCAAGACGAAACACCAGCTTTTACATATAAAATGAGAACAAAAATATTTCACGAAGAAAAAAATAACTAGTTGTAAGAGAAAATGCGTTTCGAACGAAAGCTTAATCGTTTGTAGTAACTAGATTCTGCTATAACGTGTTTTATAGCAAACAATACTTAAATTTAACTATAAATGTACTTGGCAGTTTGCGAGAGTTGAGATGTGAAAAAATAATGATTAAAAAATTTAATACTGATCAGTGCCAAGTCGAGCGAGAGTCAACGCCACTGCTGCCGATCCTGTCCTACTTATTTAAATTAAACTATCTTTTAAATTATCTTGGTTTAGAGATATACTAATTTTTACATTGATTTAAATCACTAATACAAATTCAGTCGTTTGATTATTTACTATTAACAACTTAATGTATATAGAATATGGACTGAAGAAAATCGTGATTTATTTTCTTGATAAAAATTTACAATCAATTTATAATCTCAGAAAAAAATTATTTGAATAATGATAAAACTGCGTTGAAACTCATCATAATTTAAAACCTTCGCCATGCTAAAGGGGACTTAATGAAGTTTAGTCTATTGATAATCACAGAATCGGCATCAATGCATATAGAGTTAGAAATACAAAGTATCACGATTTGGAGAAAAGGCTGAACGAATTGTGACTCTCAGCCCTCAAGTATCCAAATAAAAAAAAGCTATACAATAATTGACTAAATACCTTATATCGCTATGGGATAACCGTGAGGATACACAAATTGCGAGTTAAAACAAAATTCCGTACACATAGGGCTATACAAGAGAAGCATACACACGCTACTTTGATAGAACTAACTTGCTACACATTCAAATATCATTGTTTGGTATTACTCTATTGGCGTCCATTGGAAATTAGCTTTACTCGCCGGTGCCAGTTTTTATTATAAAATCGATGACTGTTTTCGCGATATAGGGGTGAAAAAAATTACACATGCTGATTATGATGCTTCTAGTTGCCGACAAAAGCGCCCATTAAAATTTTGACTTTACTATTATAGAATAATATTTTTTGTTAAACTTGCCTTAAAACTATCCAATCTCGATCCGAGACAAATTAACAACGAAATATAAATCGTTATAATATTTGGACGACAAGTTTTATAGGACTAAAATTGTTATTTTATATGTTGTATTAAAATGTTTATATTTTATTTATTGTTATATTAAAATGTTTATATTTTATCATACGTATTGCTTCAATATATATATATATATATTAAAGGTAATACTAGTATTAAACAAGCACCTTCTGAATCACTACAATCAGCACGTCTTTGTTTTTCTTACCACCAATACACCACTTCTTACTCGGACTAAACACGAAGAGGCAAAAAGCCAAAAGTACTCTAGCGAGTCTGCCAATAAGGTAATATAAAGAAAAGGTAAATAACAATTTAGTCTCTAAGTAAACAGCCAGTTGAATAACAATTTAGTCTCTAAGTAAACAGTCATAAAATAAGAACAAGTCTCATTTTACTATCAGTATTCTTACGTGTTGCGTAAGAAAAGCAGTTATGAATGGACAAAAGGCTGAATCGAGCTGAGTATTAAGTCTTGCTAATTTCCAGAGTGCGCCAGAACAATAAATGTATCGCCACGTCGCAAATAATAACTAAGTTCATCGAACAATTATTTAATGTCTAAACAAGACGTTCCAGACTACTAAACACATTAAACTATTATTGAGCATAATAATTATAAGAAAACGGCAGTCAACTTAAACACAAATGTCCAAATAAAAATGCTATATTGAGTATAGTGGGATAATGTCAAATGATAAAATACACTCGAGAACCAATCAAACACGTATGAAATTTTAGAATTTTTTGATTCAAGAGATTAAAGATCTAGTTGACCTATCGTCATTTTATCTAACAACTTTCAGGCAATTATAAATATGCAGGCAAGCCGCTGCCAATTGAAACATTAAGTACGCTAAAGACAAAATACATGAATAGACTTATTTTCTTTGGATATTAAGTCTAAGTCTAACAAGGATCAAAACGATACGTAATGGCAAACCCCGATAACAAAGAAAAATATCTAGTTTCAAAATCTGACAATTCCAGAATCTTCTATGTTACTATCGGGCGAAGGTCCAACTGGGTTAGAAAATAAATTTATAAAAAATAACAATGCGCACTTATTTGAAAACAACTTTTTGCTTTAATATCAAAACAAAAATATTCTGCAAAAAAATTATTTTAGTTACTTAAATGAGAATATATTAGCAAATTATAAATATTTAGATAGTCGAATGATTTTATTTCTGAATAATTTCTTGTTTATAATATTAAACTTTTTTTTATAATAATAATAAAAAAAACTTATTCAACAAATTTTAATGCCAATTAATATTCAAAATCTCTAAAATCCGAGTTTTGGCCTTGCGTTTGGCCCACAAAAGTGTGCTAAGGCTATACAAAATATTCTTTCCATCGCATAGATCTTTTCCCAACATTTTACGGCAGGATAACGTCAATAGTTCTCCTAAAGTAATAAACTCTATTGCCAATAAAAAATATTGTTAAAAATACAAAAATTTCATACGCATTTGCTCCCATATAACATCGCAAAAAAATCAAATTAAATACATTTCATTGCTAATAATTTTCTATTAAAGAATAGTATTCAAATAATATCTAACAACTAAATCAAAAATAAAATAAAAAATGCATGTTAATTGAATAATAAACATCGTAGGCCATTTGTAAATTGATACAAATATAATATCAGGAAGACAAAATTAAAACGGTTACATGTCAAACATATTGCACTAAATACACGGATTGTCGTTAATTACGATTTGTATCAAATACGTAAACCGAGACCCAAGTCGCTAAATAATAACATCAAAGTGACGTCACTATAATAAATAACCATTACGTATTTTAAACATGAAGAAAAAATTAACGCTGTTCTTCTTTATTTGCAATTAGTTACAAATCTTGAGTTATTGATGCCTAATTCGGGTTATAATTTTCTTCACAAGTTTTTAATTTTTTTAGTCTCTTCATATTTCTTATGCTCCTTACCATTGATTGGTTGCTGACAACCAAATCAGAGTCCTGGGAATTTTGGCAGAACATAAAAATGCACGTAATGTGCTTGGTTTGATTCAGTTATCAGCACCCATCCAATGATAATGATTATGATTTATATAAAGAGACTAAAGACGTAAAAATACTAAAAAAGTTATAACTCGACACTGGCACGAATATCTGAAATTTATTGCCAACATAAAATAAGAAGATAGTGATGTCATAAGGTCAGTAGATTTGGGCCGCAGTTATCATTTTATCACGTGAAGTACAATTTCGAGTTAAGTGTTCGTTATCTCGGAAGAATCGCTCCAAACAGTCTTGTATACATTGAATCAATTCTTACAAGCTAAACGTAAAACTAAACTTTACAATATTCACTTCGACTAGGTTCATATAATTCCTAGTATTAACACACTCCTGAAGGCAATGAAATTTATAAAGGACAGCCTTTCATCTTGGCCTTTACTATTAGTATAAGAATTCGGCTATCTAGTTTCATCAAGCAATTTTTCAACTAAGCGTATTATGAAATTCGCAACTAAAACGGATAAAATTAGTCCGAGATTGTATCAAATCTCGTATCGTATCAATATTTAAGGATATCTAGATAGACAGAGAGATAAAGTATGTCCTTTATGAAGTGCATAGCGTGTAAATATGCTTGCATTTGATATGTTTGACAACTTTCGACAACATAATAATAATATGTCTGTATACAGTAAAATAAAAATGCTGTTAAATGTACTTTATATTCGCTACATAAATGTCCCATATATGAATATATGTATGGCCCAAAATACAATTATACTAACGGTAAGAGTACTTAAGCTTTCCACATATAATATAAAATCATATCAATGAATCACAACGTCTACTACGCTAATTCGAAAAAAAAAACCTCGCGTAGCTTAGCTCCTTAATCTAATTCAAAGGCCTTGTAACTAACTACCCTTATATCCTTTAAGAATTCCGATTATAAGGTCACCATTTCGTTACGAATACAGCTTCATTATATCACTTGAGAACAAAAAGAAAAATTAACTAATTACACGAATATCTAACTTATAAATCGTATTGTTTTAACGTAAAAAAAATGACATGATTCTGTAGAAAAATGTTAAATTATTTTTAGTCACACGAGTTCGCTTATTCTATGGCCCGTGGGGTGGGGCCGAGCGGGGGGGTCGGTCGAGGGTCGTACGCTAACTTAGAGGCACTAACACGGACACACCGGAACGTCCACATAGTCACGAGTGTTAGAGTTTACTTAGTGAGATCAATAGTGGTGGCGCGGTCGGTAGGAACGGCGGGGCGTGTCAGACGCGGTCACGCTCGTCCAGCGAGTGGTCCGAGTCACGATCGGGTCGTACTTCCCGCTCCAGGTCGAGGCTGCGCCGTTCGAGCTCGAGCCGCGCCCCGCCGCCGCCGCGCCGTCCCGCCTCCAGTGACGACACCTAAACAACAATAACATATTAAATATACAATTCCTCACGACTGCGCACATTAGATTCCCATTTAAATTTAATATCCAGCTGGTTGACCTTGTTCATAAGCACAATAAACTTGAAAACATCAAATCATTTAGATCATTTAATCCAGTATATAAGTTATTTTTTAAAGGATTGCCCTCTGCACAAATCCTTGTATTGCGAGGGACTTTACAAACATATAATTAACGGACATAAATCAAATCCTGACTCGAAACAGTAATTTGTACATCGCAAAAAGTATAGTACTGCATAGAAATCAACCTCACAACATTTGACACAGAAGGTTGGTATCTTAATCACTTCGCTATCTGTAGTTTAAGTCAAAAAATGCATCATGTATTATGATAATACATGTGGTGACTGGAAAAATTCAATGTGTCTTTCTTTCCCATTAAAGTAATATAAAACCGGCAGATGGATCACATAAAAATGCACAATCGCATGGCCCGCCTACCAAGCGTGGCGATTATAGCATTTATCCACCTTAGCAATGCCTATATCCAATACTTTTAGCCCATATACATTTTACTTATTAAGCGCAGTTTATACCAACACTAGGTAGGCGTGTTAACATTTCAACATTACCCTTGCAGTATGTATATATATCCTTTACTAGGTTTTTACATCGTACTGTGTTGTGGTCGCTATGAATTCTACTAACATTTACATTAATGATTTCTGATGTTTACGCGAGTATTATACATTTTAAATAAAACTACTTTACGGATTTTATCGCGTTTGTATTTGATTTTTGATTACCCGACGTTTCGAACACTTTACAGCGTTCATGATCACGGGTGGACTAAGATGTCTCACGTCCAACAAGTTATTGTTACTGCAGAAAATTTATAATTATCTACCCGATACAGAAATTAGTTATTAAATATTGACCCACATTTTGATACAAAATTTATTGCCAGTGTAAGAAGAAAATGATTCTATATGAAAAAATTATATTGTTTATGGTTAGTAATAATTAAACATTAAAATTAATAGTAATTATATTTAAAAAACTAAGTAATAATCTAGTATACTACCACCGGATCGGAACACGGTCACACTGAGAAAGATCCGGCAAGAAAACTCAGGTAACATGATGCTAAATTAAAGTTAATTTTGAAGGCGGCTTACTTTATGTTACTAAAAGGTTTTAATTTATAAAATTATCTTTAGTTATTATTATTGTGGGTCAAATCTATACAATATGAGCTCACGGTGTCTTGCAGTCTTGTGGTGGTCTTTTTGGATTTGTTTTTAATAATGTTTATAATAGGATCCCAGCTTGATGGTAACACCCAGCCATCCTCTCTATTGAAATTTTTGTGTTTTTTAATCTCAATAGCCTCGCGTACCATTCTAGGCAGGTATCGATGTTCTTTTGCGAGGATTTGTGGTTTGTCAAACCTGATGTTATGGTGGGCGCGGTCCTGACTATGTTCACAGACTGCAGACCTAGTGTCCCGGCGGTGCTTCACATCGGCTATGTGTTCTTTGATCCGAGTTCTTATGCATCTCTTTGTTTGTCCAATGTAAGAGAGACCACAGTCACAGTCAAGTTTATATACTCCTGCATCTTGTAAAGGGATCTGGCACTTGACAGGTGGTAAGAATTGGCTAATCCTCTTCAATGTCTAAGAAGGCTAAAGAGCTAAAGGCTAAAAACTCTTTAGCCTTCTTAGACATTTTGGTTATACGTAACCCTAATAACACCTTGAGTCATACAGTGTATCGTAAGGCAACACATACAGACAGATACTTGAACGGTGATTCTCATCATCCCCCTTCACAGTTAGCTACCGTGTGTAAATCTTTGTTGCAGAGAGCACGAGGAATCTGTGACGATGAACACCTGGCTGGGGAGCTGCAGCATGTCAAGCAGGTGCTACGTGCAAACAAGCTGCCAGTTCCTCGCCCCCGTCGCAGAGACCGAGTGAAACCACCCACAGTTGAGCGCCTTCCTGCAATACTACCTTACGTCAAAGGAGTCACTGACAAGATTGGCTACATCCTGAAACGCTCTTCCATTAAAACTTATTTTAAGCCACTGAAGAGGATTAGCCAATTCTTACCACCTGTCAAGTGCCAGATCCCTTTACAAGATGCAGGAGTATATAAACTTGACTGTGACTGTGGTCTCTCTTACATTGGACAAACAAAGAGATCCATAAGAACTCGGATCAAAGAACACATAGCCGATGTGAAGCACCGCCGGGACACTAGGTCTGCAGTCTGTGAACATAGTCAGGACCGCGCCCACCATAACATCAGGTTTGACAAACCACAAATCCTCGCAAAAGAACATCGATACCTGCCTAGAATGGTACGCGAGGCTATTGAGATTAAAAAACACAAAAATTTCAATAGAGAGGATGGCTGGGTGTTACCATCAAGCTGGGATCCTATTATAAACATTATTAAAAACAAATCCAAAAAGACCACCACAAGACTGCAAGACACCGTGAGCTCATATTGTATAGATTTGACCCACAATAATAATAACTAAAGATAATTTTATAAATTAAAACCTTTTAGTAACATAAAGTAAGCCGCCTTCAAAATTAACTTTAATTTAGCATCATGTTACCTGAGTTTTCTTGCCGGATCTTTCTCAGTGTGACCGTGTTCCGATCCGGTGGTAGTATACTAGATTATTACTTAGTTTTTTAAATATAATTACTATTAATTTTAATGTTTAATTATTACTAACCATAAACAATATAATTTTTTCATATAGAATCATTTTCTTCTTACACTGGCAATAAATTTTGTATCAAAATGTGGGTCAATATTTAATAACTAATTTCTGTATCGGGTAGATAATTATAAATTTTCTGCAGTAACAATAACTTGTTGGACGTGAGACATCTTAGTCCACCCGTGATCATGAACGCTGTAAAGTGTTCGAAACGTCGGGTAATCAAAAATCAAATACAAACGCGATAAAATCCGTAAAGTAGTTTTATTTAAAACATTTACATTGATCGTTCGTATCACAAAAGATGACCAAGATGTTTAACATTGAACTGGGCCAACTCCATCTGCTGCCGTTTACTCAACAACATTTCCATTGAAATGGCGGTTGATCGGACAGGTGGTCGGTCATAAAATTATTGCCAATATCTTATGCAATACGTACAATAGCAGAAAAAAACATACTGCGTATTTTTACATCCTTCTTTTATCACACCAGCAGTAAAGCTAAAAGTTCTGATGAATTTATAAGAGATTAGCCGTTGACTCCGGCCCATTTAGCCTATAAGTTAATAATTAAGTCACCTTAGCGAGACGGCGCGGCTCCGGCGGGCGCTAGGAGGGCGCCGGTAGGTGCGGCAGCTTGGCGGCGGCCGTGGGCCAGTACCGCGCCCCAGTGAGACCAGGGCCCGCCCCACCCACCGATGAACCGCCGCTCTCCTCTGAAAGCGCCGCTTGTAGTTTCGCTTCTGAAATTTCATAACATATTTCTTAAATTTACTTCTAAGGTTCTAGTCTTTTTCCGTTTATAAGACAGAGTATTTCTGATCACTACTATCTTTAAGCTCATATACCTCCTACTGGGTACTACTGGGCTTAGGTCTCCTCCCCAATAGGAGGGAAATTGACCTACACTACGCTGGGCGGACGAATTGATATACGCTCCTATTTCGTACTTACCTTCTTTTGCATAGATCTTGCATAATATATCCTCTACTCATGTTTTAGAACGCCTAGGGGCAGGATAAAGAATGGTGAATGGTATTCTTATTCCGTCACCACACGGAGAAGACAGAGAATACCTTGATTACAAAAGTAAATTTTTATCTCATATAAAAAAATGAATATTGTGAACTTAAATTTAACAGCGTCATGACTAAGTCAACAAAATCTGTAGTATCTGGTTTAATCGTTAACAACAACTATACATTTCTCAAATAATACATCCATCCGTCAGCCTATCGACAAAGGAATTCCAATCCCTAAGGAAAGATAATGTAAAAATTACGATCGCGAAACGCGAAGTCTCACTGTTGGGCTCAGGCTTCTCTCGCAAAGGGAAGGAAATTGATGTACTATACCGCGCTTGTCAGATGTTTTGGCATATAGTTTTATGTCGGCTTGGCCTTCTTTTCATCATCATCATCATTTCAGCCTATCACCGTCCACTGCTGGACGTAGGCCTCCCTCATGTTACGCCACAAAGTGCGGTCCTGTGCCGCCTGCATCCAACGACGCCCAGCAACTTTTACCAGGTCGTCGGTCCACCTGGTGGGGGGGGCGTCCTATACTATGACGTCCGATAAGTGGTCGCCACTCGAGAACCTTTCTTCCCCAGCGGTTGTCAGTTCGTCGAGTGATGTGGCCTGCCCATTGCCACTTCAGCGTGCTAATTCTTCGTGCTATGTCGGTTACACCCGTTCTTCTGCAGATTTTCGTATTTCGGATTCTATCTCGCAGAGAAATCCCGAGCACAGCCCGTTCCATAGCACGCTGAGCCACTTTGAGCCTTGTTATGAGGCCTATATTTATGGACCACGTTTCTGTACCGTAAGTCATCACTGGTAACACACACTGGTCGTAGACCTGTGTTTTCAATTTCAGGCCTTCTTTTGCATAGATTCTTCATATTATATCCTTTAGTCGTCTTTTACGACGCCCACGGGAAAGACGAGATGATGAATTGTATTCTTACTTTTTCATAGACGACAAAGACTTCCAATAAAATGATAGAAAATTATGATACATACTAGCAACTTGCGAGGCATTGAAGGTGACGGGCGTACGCGCGAGTGGCGTGCGAAGTGAACCCCCACGACCCCCGCCGCTGCCCCCCGCTGCGCCCGCGCCGCCGACACCCGCACCCCCGCCCGTGCTCTGCCAACAACAAAACTACATCATATATATAGGCTGCAAAGAAATACCTGTTCGAACCCAATGGAAACATATCATGTCTCATACACCTATATCTAACTTAGCGACTAACAGCTCTACATCGATCTGGACCAACTTCATCTGATGCTGTGTGGTCCACAATTACATTCGCAAGAGTATTAAATGTAAGGCAGGTGGTCAATCAGAAAACTATTGTTTAAACTTTGCAATTTTTGAAGCAGGCTATGATTTGGATATATGCGGTCCGTTCCGTCCGAAATCACGAAATTCCGGCGTGCGGCCTCATACCCCACTATATTCCAATTTGGCCGACTACTGGTACCGATTCCTTGAAGTGCGTGGCCAACCCAAAATATGTACAGTGTAAAAAGAGATGTACTCTTCGTTGCGTTGACGCAAAGTAATTGGAGTAAGGGGTAGCGCAAAGGAATTAAGTGCACTACGATAATGATAAATACTAAAACATGTTATCAAATAAATATGTTACAGGTTCAAATTGGTTACAATTATTTTTTAATATCTATCATAAAATTAATTGCAGTTGTGGTAAAAGTATACCATGGACTACTGGGACCCTCGTCAGATTGGAAGCTCTGGACATTGGCCCAACATGCCTCGATGGTAAAAGCTGAGGAAGTACCGAATAAGTTTAATATGTGTCCAAATTTACTAAGTTGTTTATAGTTGGTCTCTTTTAGAAGTGAAAACCTCTATAGGCAGGTTTGGATTGGGGGAGTAAATTTAAAGTCGTCATCGACGTGGTCAGGTGACATGATTGTATATTCGTCGAAGATAAAACTTTAACGCGCCCCATAGTTACTCTATAAATGGCACAAGTTCCTAAGTTCCTAAATGAACTTGTACATC
Organism: Lymantria dispar; assembly: GCA_032191425.1. Lineage (NCBI taxonomy): Eukaryota > Metazoa > Arthropoda > Insecta > Lepidoptera > Erebidae > Lymantria > Lymantria dispar. Next base: position 10,407,906 of record CM063466.1, on the reverse strand, counting down.
ACCCGTGAGATAATAAAGGTTTTTTTGGGTGGGCTTTGGTCAGCACGCACGCCGTCCATCCATCCGGAGCAATGCAAGGACGGCGCGCGACTCCATAAACCACCGTAACTTCTCCCCTTAGCCAATAGGCCGACCACAATAAACGAGTTCCTTGTCGCCCGTGGCCAGCCAGGCGAGTGATAATAAAGGGGTGCCTTTAATTACATTATAAGGTATACATATATTCCGTATTCTTAGTCCGTCCCTTGCCCAAGATAACATATTCATTAATTTTGAAGTCGGGCATTGCAATATTTGACGTTGCTATCTTATAGAAATTAATTTACAACGTCGACCCCGGGACGTCCGAACAGAGGACCCGCAAAGGTTTTTAATAGTTACTCTGACGTTTTTTTAATGCGTTAGCGGCTCTTACATAGCCATCTATTGTTATCCCCGACATGTAGAGGCAATGCCTTAAAAAAGACGTCGGCAAGATTGATTATTATCTATATATTCCACTGATGTACTCAAGTCTCAGACCAGTGTGCCTATTCTAGAATCTCGATTTCAATCCTAAATCCAATTGCAGCTCGAATTTTTGCAATTTGATACTCTTGAAAGCGACACTAGCGCACGATTGGAATCAAATTCAGTGGAATATTTTTAAACTAAATGAATTCGACTCTCGTCGATTAAGTCAAATATTTGCTACTCCCGACGTGATTTTGTCGTAGTTTAAAATAGTTAATGTTGCACAATTTCAAGAAAGCGTCTTTGTGGTGATCGAGTTCGGTAACGTTATTAATTTATAGAAATAAAATACGGCACATTTGATGAAAATAACAACGGCAAATGCGAAGAATTCATTCTCGATTTTGTTTAAGAGTACCGAATATAAGTTTGATGAGATTGGAATCGAATTGGATTCGAAATTAGAATTGATTTCAAGAGTAGGCACACAAGTAAGGCATATTACCCACTATATCACTCTGAGCAGACGTATTGACATAAGGTATGCCAAGTTTCCCTTCTCATGCATAGTTATGTGTACATCTCTTAGTAGTCTTTCACGGCATCCACGGGTAAGAAAGTGGTGAATTTATATTCTTACTCTATAAACAATACTCTAGTGATATTATTTTACATACCTTAATAGTAAATAGTCTATTCTTAAACTGTGACCACACGAATAAACACGGACCATAAAGTCTTAGTACATTTAATCTATAAATAAATTTATTGTTCTTGTACCTAAAGCATGTTTAAATAGAGCCAATAAATAACAACTGCATACTAATTTATCATCCTTCATAAATTGTTATTAAGCTGACATAAAACAAATGTTTTGATGAAAATTGAAAATTGGCCAGCAATACCACGGTGGCAAATATATATTTTATATTTAGACAGCTTTCTTTTGCAGTGTGTGTGTTTTGTGCAGTAGTATTATTTTTGTGATGATGGAGTAAGAATGCAATTGACCACCGTTGTCTTTCGGGGTCATTAAAGAAGAGTAGTTACATATAGAGTCGACCACGACCAAGGTATGATGTCGCCAAGGGAAGAGCGCCAACAATGTGAGTTAATTTACAACACCCTCAAAGCGTTACCCAAAACTTAAACGCATTCACGTAAAACCCATGCTGCTTTCACGTTACACCAATATCACAAATTTTACTACATTTGCATATATATTACGGGTGTTATAGCGCCACGAGTAGATCAGAACTCCTGCGCTTTTCAAATACAAATCAAATACAAAGGCGATAAAATACGTTATTTTTTTTTATTTACAATGAGTAATACTAACTCCTCCGCTTTTCAAATACAAATCAAATACAAAGGCGATAAAATACATTATTTCTTTTTTATTTACAATGAGTAATACTAGTGCAAACATCAGAATATCACAATTATTTTATTAATTTACTGTACGGCTTTTTTTTTGGCGGCAAGGTATGCTGTAGTCACCATCGATCCAATCCGCCCGTGGCGACGTAGGGAGCGACTGACGAACCCATCCTGCCGAGTTCATACCTCTCTCTAGCGCCAAATAACCGGCCATCGGTACCCAACATTATCATCAATGGTAGCTAAGCTAGAAACTCCATTATAAGTGAAAGTAAACTGACATTAGAACCTCATAACCACGGGCTGTCCAGCCTAGTATGATAGGTCAATTTTATTATTAATGCAAAGAAAGCTTATATACAAAACTGGTTTACGTAGAGGCCGTAGAGTAGAAAGAAGTGACCGTTTAAAAATACATAAATAAGGTGTGCGTCATAAAATCGCGATAGAAGTTAAGCTTTTATAATTTTATTATCTTACAGGAAAACATTTTAATTATTCCTAAATCACTTGGAGTAGAGTGTGTTTATCATTTCATCATCACCGTCGCGCAAGTCCACAGAGCACAAGCCTCCTCCACAAGGGGAGAGTTATTCATAAGTATATATGATTATACTGGTTGTTATAGAGTTTTAATACGAATTTTCTTTCTCTTGCATAGTTGTTATATGCACAATATATCTCTTAGTCATATTCTCACTAAGTCACCACACAGAAAATTCAGTTATCTATTTACATAAAAGTATGATAACGAGAAGAGTGTATGTCTCACTATATGGTGTGCTAGCTAACTCCGCGAACTTCGTACCGCCATAATTTTTTTCGTAAATATAGTTTCTTCTTCTTCTTCTTATTTAATGGCAATGGGCTACAATAATATGAGCTATAAGTGCCAGTGTCGAGTTATTACATTGATTATTGACGTCTTTAGTCTTAGTCTTTCAGTCAGTCATTAGCATGATTTGGTGCTGATGTCCAAGTCATGCCTTCTCTAGGAATTTTAGCAGAATATCAAAATGCACGCAATTCACTATTATATCATATTCACTACATTTCAGAATTTTATCTGCATTAATTATATTACATAAAATATCAGCAAAATTATTCTATATAACACTTCAAAACACTAAAATAATGAAAATAATATAAAAACGCTACGTGACACTTTGACATTCCCGTCAAAAGTCCAATATAGTTTCTAAATTTCCGAAAATATAGGTAGTCTGTCTATAGCTGTCATTTGCGTTTTGTTATTCCATGATAGATGCGTTTTTGTTATACCACGTTTTATAGTGACTTGTATTCTCTGACGTTTTATGTCACGTCCCACGGGACCTCGGTCGAACGGGATAAAAGGTAACCTATGTCCGTCTCCTGGTTCTAAGCTGCCTCCCCACCAATTTTCAGCCCAATCAGTACAGCCGTTCTTGAGTTATAAATAGTGTAACACGACTTTCTTTTATATATACATATATATATATATATATATATATATATATATATATATATATATATATATATATATATATATATATATATATATATATAAGATTTAGCGTATTCACCACACTTGTCTTCAAACAAAAGCGACGCGAATAACAATTTCAAAGTTCTATAAGAATTTCATTTCAAAATGATACGATAAAATTTTTTTGATTATAGACAATACGCTGTCCTTTGTATTGAGGGAGACTTTACAAACATGTAATTAGCAGAGACTAATTACACCTAGACTTGAAAAAAATTGTGGATCGCACTAAGTATTGCCCTGCATGGAAATCGATCCTAGGACACTGGGTACGGTTAATAGGTATCATAAGCACTACGGTATCTGTGTAGTCAACATTTTTAATCAATTAAGCTAGAGTGACAGGTATAATAGACCTATTTTGTCATCCTTGTTGGAAAACGTTTCTTCATTCTAGTTTTGTTTTACAAGACAATACCATACTACAGGCAGTTCCCAAAAAAGCGCGGCATGTTATTCTTTAAAATAAAAATCATGAAAGCTGCCGACAGAAGTGAAAACTCACAACATTACATTTTCATTATAAAACATTTATTATTTTTGTATATTCAAATTAATTAAAATTTAATGACCAATTTAGTCTACAGATATAGTGTTAGCGTTATCACGCGTCGCCATGTTGTTGACGACTTAGACAAAATTTACTCCCCAAGCGTGCCTATAAAGAAATTTTCACTTCAAAAAAATAAGATGTCGATACATATACCAATAGAAATTGTCCTTGATAAAATCTTATACTCCAGTGAATGGAAAACTAAACCATTACTAAAATAGAAAACTATTCAGTCGGAATACCTGACGTGTCGTGCATAATATTCGATATAAATAGAAACTAGTCACTGGAGCGATACTGCTTATTCATTGGAATGACTACCTAGTTAAACTAAGGGATCACCCATAACGTACGTCACACGTTAAGCGGGAGGAAGAGGCGTGATGAAGTCTGACATGGAATAACAAGGGATAAGAGGAGTCCTAGTTTCGTGACGTAGCTTTTCAAAATCTTATACATTTAAGTGTTATAATGCCCATTTTAACCTATTAACGGCAAACTTACAGGTATTTACAATCCCATCTCTTTAGCAGCGTCAACTCTTTGACAAGTACACGCGCCGCATTTCATCGTGATTTCCTTACTTCATCATTTCAGCCCATATACGTCCCACTGTTTGGCTTGGGCCTCCTCCACCAAAAGAGGCAAATTGATCTACTATACTACGCTGGTCAGACGTATTGACATAGGGTTTTGTTTCAAGTTTTCTTTCTCTTGCATAAATGTCATATACACATCATATCCCTTAGCCAATTTTTACTTCACCCACGGGGATGAGAGCGAGCGGAGAATTGTATTCTTACTGCGTTACTTATATTTTGTAAAAATTACAAAATATGTGACGTCTCACTAGAGTCACTCTCACAAATGTGATGAGGGAGGGATCAAAATATCCCGAAATTAGTGTGACGAACTTTATAGATGATCCCTAACCGCGTGGTAAGTGTGCCCACATGTCATCGATTAGGGATAGCTACATCACTGGAGTGTGTATATAGTTTAAAATTAAATATGACTGAGCTTTAGTTAAGTATTATGGGTGAATGAAACTTGAGTATTTCTGTATGATGACGAAATAAGAGTACTAGAGTGTGCTTTAAATTTAAATATGATTGAATTTTAGTTAAGCTATTCATCATCTCTCTCTCTGCTCCGGTGGTCGGCCCAACAACGAAGACGACATGGGTACGGATGGGTTATGGGCCTGAGCGCCGTCTTTTCGTCGCCCCGGACGGAATGGACCGCGTGTGCGCTTACCATAGCCCACTCATAAAAAAAAGCTATCGATCATGATCATCGGCCAACAGTGGGACGTAATAGGAGAGAAATTGACCTACTATACCATGCTGGTCAGACATGGTCATCATCACCCTTTTTTGGCAGGCTATGGTGCAAACACATACCGTCCGTCCCGTCGGGGGTGAAGAAAGGGCAGCGACCATAACCCGTCGTATTCCCTCTCCTTTACCATTGGGCCGGCTACTAGTACCGAATCCTTGACTTCCGTGGCCAGCCCGGATCATCATCACCCTTTATTCCAATTACTTGAAGTCGACACAATATGTTCTCTTCTTTTATCCTATCCTACTAATATTATAAACGCGAAAGTTTGTGAGTATGCGAGGATGTGAAGATGTTTGATGCTCTTTCACGCAAAAACTACTGAATGGATTTTGATGAAACTTCACAATAATATAGCTTACATGTCAGAATAACACATAGGCTCTAATTTATCCCGATATTCACATGGGAAGAGGAACTGCGGGTGAAACCGCGGGGCGTTGCTAATAGTACAAATTGCTAAAGTCACTGACAATAGTTTTATGATCAGGCTGACGTCAAATCTCCTTGGGAATATAATTATTGATCAGACGGCATCAGATAAAGTTGGCCCAGTTCTATGTAAAGTTCTTAGTCGTCTTTTACGACAGTCACAGGCAAGGTAGGGCGTAGTGAATTGTATTCTTACTCCGTCATCGCACGGCAAAAGTGAGTATTTATTTATATAAAACCTGTGCTTATTACTCACGTGAATATCATAACGCTTATATTTAACAAGGAAATAAAAGTTACAGAGGAAAAAATAATTATTATAAATCTCAATGAGTCACATATCATTAACATTCATCAGCATCTCAGCCCAAAACGTCCCCTGTTGGGCTCGGGCCTCGTCCACTAAAAGGAGGGAAATTAACCTACTATACCACGCTGGTCAGACGTGTTGTTATAGAGTTTTGTTTACAGTTTTCATTCTCTTGCATAGATATTATATGCATATTATATTCCTTAGTCGTCATTTACGATATCCACGGCCAAGAGTGGGGAGAGGAGGGTGAATTCTTACTCCTTCACCACACGGGTAATTAATTAACATTATCGTGCTCATATCCAAATTATTAGGGGTCGACGCAATACGTCCTCTTCTTCCATACAGGCCCATCAGACGTCATCTTTGTGATAATGTCTATCAATGTCATGCTTCACGCAGTCAATCCACCTTTTCTTTGGTCTTCCCTTACTCCTAAAACCTTCAACATTCATACTTAAAACTTTCTTCATGTCCATTTCATAGATATAAGATATATCACGTCAAGCTTACGAAATAGCACATAACATATTAAAAATATTATTAACTGTGTGTTTCGAATGCGCGCAGCGGTTATGCACATTTAATGTTACACGTGTTTGTGTGCGTAAGCAAGGGATTCCATGCATTGCAAACGTATTCAGGTTTTTATAAAACAATTTCTTTAAATCATGCACGCAATATAGGCTTGACACACACTGTGATAAGAATAAGCTACATTCAATCAGTTATTTTAATTAAATTTGTTTAAACATATAACATATGCAAAATACATGTACTTATATGAATTGTTTGCAAAATTCGACAAACAAAGCAAAGGAATGACTTTATACATTTGTATTTTTTTACAAACTGCAAAGGTCTTTCAAAATGTAAAATTATATCTCTCATAATTTAAATTTCTTTTGCCTTCTTCACGATCTTTTTTCGAGATAAAGGTATTACACACCATAAAGTCACACGGTAAGCTTTCTTTATCAATATGCGGATGGTAAAAGTCCAGAGATTGCTATAAAAGCTTTGTTTAATAGATCCAACGAGTTCTCTATCCTAAACCCTTCTTTGGAAATGTCGACAGACCAGATGGTATTAGAAAGAGGTAGGCTTCAAAGATTTTAGTTGATTTTATAAACATGCTTTATGTATCAAAAGACGCGATTTTGTGTTGGTATTATTCTTAACCACACAGTATCCATTATTACATATATTGTATCAAATTAAAACTAAACAACAAAATTATACTGATTTTTAGTTAAAAATGTTAGTCGGATTTTGCAAATGCAGCAGCGATTTATAAGAAGATAGGAAGAGATAAAAGTGAAAATTTTAATATAGCTGAGTACGCATTAATATTTCTTAAGATTTGGTAACAGAATAAACGTGCTCAAAATCGATAATCTTTTAAATAATCAAAACATCATCAACATCAACAAAACTATAAAAAAAAATCGCAAATAAACGAAATTTATAATTACGTAAAATTAACTTATAATAAAAAAAAATAAAACAATTGTGGTAATAAGACAAAAAAAAATTTCATATATTGTCTATGCGCAGAACGCCAAGCGACAGTACTCACAGACAATAAAATGTTATTAACTTCATTTATAATTTTGATGAACATTGAGTCGTATTGCCACAAAATAAGCTTCCTTTTTCTTCGAGATTCTTGGCTCCGCATGCGTATTCTATTTTTAATAAATACAGAATTATAGATGGAGACATTTTATTTAAGGGCACCAATTGACTAATTTAACTCAATGAAATAGTAACAAAGAAATCTCAAAAAAGATTGTGATATTTCTTCTATGTTTCAATTACTTTTAATATATTTTATATAATTTCTCCACAAAGCATATTAATTACATTTGTATTATACATTTAGATTAGATTTAGTTGTGTGCTTAATATAGATAAATTATTTTTATGCCTGAAATTGTTTTTTAAAAATGAAAAATGCTTATTTAAAAGATAAAAATCACTTTTAATAATTTTTCTGTGTATAAAATCAATGATATTTTAATGATTGTACTAATTAAATTCGACTAAATAATTGTTATATAATTCATATGGCTTTTATTAAAACGATATTGGGCTTGTGGCATATTTAATGGTGAAAGTTGACATTTATATTGTTTGTAAACACATCAATCAGTAATAATTTTAAATTCATCGTGACACTAACGGAACCAGTAATCTTTATAAAGGCAGTTACACACAGTTTCTATTTGCAGGGATTGCAAAAACTACTGCATTGCTATGATTGTATGCAGTTACTGTCAATTAATAGAAAGAAAAAAACTATATAGTACTGTTAGAAATGTCATTATGGCTTTACTTTTAGTTTAATTGACAGTCAAGATATTTATTATCTCTCGGAATAATTTAGCATAGCTCTTGATTGGTTTAAATATCATCTTAAATTGCACTTCATAAATATTGCGAATCGCGTCTAGATCGCTGCAAATAGTTTGCAAAAAGACTTCGTGTGTAACCACCATAAATAGGAGGCAAATAAAAAGAGTATAGGTCTCTAGAAACAAGCGTCAAAAACGCAACATCTACAATATTGCCAGTTTAAAATATTAGTTCAAATATAATCCATAAAACCGTTATTTAAACGAACTTCAAAAACAGTGTACATTCGAAATTTAAAATTTAAAACTGCTTTAGAATTTTCCTTTTTTAATCTCTAAGTGCTCACGGACATTCAATTAAAGGAATAAATAAATACATTTTTTAAAGTGCTTTTTTTAATATTTTTTTCAAAGAAGCTTTAAGATCCGTGGTTAAGACGCTCGTTTCATGTGACCTTATAAAGCGGATAAAGCATAACGAACCTATTTGTCAGTGCAGTTGGCGTGATGTAGGCGCTTGGCGTGGTGCGCGATACTAACGTGGTTGGCGGGCATCGAGTGGGGCAGCGCTGGTGCATCGTCGTCGTGCGGGGGCCGTGGCAACCGCCGCCGAAGCCACGCATGCCGCAATGCCGCAACCGGCGTCAGACGCTTCTCCGGCTCCCATTCCAAACACCTGGAGAATTTATGCATTATATATCTAGACTAGCGTTTCCATGTTTCAATTCCAGCCGCTGCCAGCAGCGTATTTATTAAAGTCTGCAAAATCTTCTTTTTTTTTGGGGATGAGCGGTCAGCACACCCGCCGCCCGTCTCCGTCCAGGGCGACAGAGGGGCGGCGCACGGCTCCGCGACCCACCCGATAGCACGTCGCCTTCGTCGTTGGGCCGACCACCGGTGCAGAGTTCCTTGACTTCAGTGGTCGGTCCGACAGAATACCCCGAAGGAGTACTCCCATCAACGTACCCGTCCCGGGACATCGGTCGCTGTCGCGAGGTCAGCCTCTTCACGGGTGACGGACCAAATCCCCGGTCCGGTCACCCGCTGCAAAGTCTCCTAGAACATGGCCTAGGGTTCGGGTGTTGTTGGAATTCTCAAATTAATAATTACTTCAACATTCTCAAATGCATAATGGTAACAATCTATTTTTTAAAGACCCTGCACTAAGGCAATAATCCTTCTGTTGCAAAGGACTTTACAAACATGTAATTTAATGGAGACAAATTACATCTAGACGCGGCACAACAATTTATGGATCGCACAAAATATTTGTCCCGCATGGGAATCGAACCCTGAAACGCCACCTTTGTAGATGTAATGGAACAAAAAAATAAAACTCACCTTCTAATAAAATCAATAAAGAATTTGTCCTGACAGCCTTTTAATGCTGTGACAAAACTCTTAGATCCAGGTGGACCTCGGGGCTTGCCTCTTCTAGACATCCCTGAAAAACAAATACACAAAAGAATTAAATATATTCTTTATCATAATATTCTGCCTCCTAATTACTCGGTATCAACGCTATATGCACTCTTCTGCCATACATTTTGACAATAGCTATATGATCGACCGTCTGTCTGACGTTAACCCTCCTTAGGAAAGTAACCAGATGGCATCAGGTAGAGTTAGCCCAGGTTTATGTAAAGCTCTAAGTCATCTTTTACGATTCCTATGAGCAACGTCGTTGGTAGTATTCGTCGCCACCAGACACATCAAAATATTCATCTCATCATCTCAGCCCATACACGTCCTACTGCTAGGCTTGGGTCTCCTCCACTGCGGGAGGGAATTTGACATACTATACCAGTGGTGGTGGGGGTATGTACATGTTGGTATAGGGTTTTGTTTCGAGTATTCCTTATCTTGCATAGATATTATATCCCTTAGTCGTCTTTTACGACACCTACAGGCAAGGTGGTGAATTGTATGCTTACTTCGTCATCACACGGAAAAGTATTAAATTTTGTTGTTAAATTAAAACAACAACGGTTTATGGGAAAAATGTATACCAAAATATCATCATACTCTTATTTTCAATAATTTATTTGGATTGAGAACAGTATGTTTTTTGACGTGAAAACGTCTTATAATTCGATGGAGCCCGCTGCACGCACGAAAAATACATGACTCATGCGGCGTTACCTCGCTCTGAGGCGTTCCATTTAAGGCTTGAAGTGCATGCGAGAGCGCGGAACGAGCGACAAAGAGGCACAATCGCCCTCCGCGTTCGGCAGCGTTCGACATCTGTCCCTCTCCTACTTGAGTGAGCGATGCGTCCGCGTGGACAGCTGCTATACAATAATACATTTACATGTTTTCGTCAAGTATGAAGTGCAGTGAAAAGTGAATGTGGTGTCAATTGTTTATAGCAACGATAATTGCGGCGATAAGGGTAATGATTCTTTAGATATTAAATATATGTTCAGTGATATATTGTCGAATATTCGACGACGTTGACGTTGTCACGTTCAACTATCGTCAGTAAACCTACTTTACAGACAACCGATTTTTTTCTCTATCTTAACTGTGAAAGCAACAGAATATAGTCTCGTAGACTTAGCTACGGTTTACAACCAGCCGATTATCTTACTCCTGCGGTGACGGTTAAGAATATAATGAAGTTACCACTACTTATTTTTGCGTGGGAGAGAATACGCGGCATCATTTTCCTGATAAAATGCGATCATCAATTCATTTGCCAAAGTAGAGATTATGGTATAGTGTATATCGACAGGCTGATCGATAAATAGATGGATGGATCGAGTTCCGTCAATCCACTTTAGGAGGAAACGGTTAACCTCACGGTAGTATTAGGGTTTAATACATGTATGTATAGTTTTACGAAAACTTTATAAATGTTCAGATTTGTAGCATTTATGCTCACAATTTACAGCACGATACAAATCGCATGAGAATATAAATTAGTAGAGAAAAATACATGAAAGTAATATTTGTATAGTGAGAAGACTAAAGACAAAAATTTGCGTTTATTTTCATCATTAAAAAGTAATATTATGACTTTCAATAGTAAAAATAATGAAGACATTTTATTGGTTTAATAACTACCGTTTACTAGCTAATTATTTTTATAGGTCAGACACTCGCTAGACGTACTACGGAGTATACGAATCTGTAAATATTTCGTCACATGTATTTATGAGTCAAAGGGTTAAGTCATGTGAGACAAATGTAGAACATTAAAAACTAACAAACAATTTGATGATGATTCAAGTGTTTAGAATTTTAAATAAGTGACGTGTAGAAAGTATGCGACAACGATGCTAAGGAATTTGATGATAATTCTGATCAATGCTTTTATTTTTAAATAGTGATATCAACATGTGTCGTAGTTATTACGTAGAGATAATTATTACGTAGAGACGATTAATATCGTCTAAGATGTCATACGTTCGAAACGCCTATTGGTACGACATGAGGGCAAGATTGTTCGCTATGCGTTGAAACCGTATTATGCCATCATGCATATGCAGATATTTATTAGCTTTGACGTGGTTTGTATATATCCAACTGCTGATATTGAACCTCCTCCGTAATAGGAGGGAAATTGATCTACTATAAGGCGCGTGTCAAAGGGATCGGTATAAGGGTTTATTTCTAGTATTCGTTCTCTTGGGTAGATTTTCTATGCATATTATATCCCTTAGTCGTCGTTTTTAGCTTTAAAGTTCGTATTTATCTATTTCTACAAGTGTTCTGAATACAAATAATAGTTACGTTATGCAAGCGTCCCGTTTTAGCGTGAAAATATGCCCCTAATGTGCTTAAGCCAGATTCGACTTTTAATTCAATATTGCGTGCGTTATTAAGGATATGAATTGTAGGACTTTTAAAGATATTACGCGTAATCTAAAAAACTTGGATCTACAACTGTTCAACACAATTAATTTATCTTAAGATTTATCCGACACTAACTGTTGCTTCAGTGCATATAAAGAGGCTGGGAAGACATTAAATGTTTAATCTTTATAATTATTATCGTAGCTTTTTAATAATTTTATTATATAATTAACTTGTTATTGGAATGGAACTGTTGCTTAAAATACAGCTAATAGTTGGGAGACATAGTTTGCAAAAAAAAAATATAAAAATTAAAAACACAAGCCAAAATGAAAGATAAAATAAAATGTTGTTTCATTTCTTACCTCCACTAAGAACTGTGGCACCATCAGCCAGGGTCGTTGCGGTGCAATACCGCGGGAGACCTTTACTGCTGATGAAGTTCTTGGAACGTTTGCCCTGCTCGATGAGCTTCTGCGGTGGCATGCCCAGCAACTCTATGATGCACGCCATCTGATCCGCCTCGTCCTCCCCGGGGAGTAACGGAAACCCTGGAACAGTTACATAAAGTATTTTAAACAAAATATTGAATATTAACATATGGAACAGTAATCATCATTATCTGGGCTTACTTTTGACGTTGGGCCTCCTCTACTGTGGATGGGACATTGACTTACTATACCACGCTGGTCAGACTTGTACGCATAGGATATTATGTTAAGTTTTCCTTCTTTTCTTTTGGTCCATCAGAATGTCAGCGGTGTAGTATCACATTTACTGTACCATAAGCTGAGATGGGCACCATATTTTGGCCTCACATATTCCACTCCTTGTTTTTAGTTAGTAGTTCTTATTTCTTTCATTGGTGTCTATATTGTGTGAGGTTTACAAAATAAAATTTCTTTCTTTCTTTCTTTTGCAACAATATTAAAGACATAATTTCCTTTAGTTCTCTATTATGACATTCACGGGCAAAAACCAACTAGATGGTAAATCGTGTTCTTGCTCGGTCACAGACAAAAAGGAAAAGTTGATAGATATTTTATCTAGTAGATATGGAAACATATAGGTTGCATACTACAAAATATGTTCAGAGGGTGCCACTACCAGTTGACTGTCCGTTAACTGATTAGTGTCGCTACGGGCACGCGATCGCGGACTGCTCCAGCTGCTCCTGTCATACTCCTATCCCATATCTAATGGCAGTAGTGTCCCTTAACCCAGTTTCCACCATATACATCCGCCATATCCCCGTCCCTTTCCCATTAACGAAAATTCCTGAGGAGGGTTGACGTCAGGCGGGCGGCCGATAATAAATAAATAGCCGAAACTGTAGACAACATGAACTTAAGAAAGGTAAGTTCATATTGTGCCGACCCCACTTAGCGTGGGATGAGGGCAGGCAAATGATATATGTCATACTACAATATATGTTTTACTAAGAACGTGGTAACTACAATACATCGTGTGGTATACTAAGAATGGGTTATCAGTAGAATTGCCACCCGTACTTCATTATAAAGTATTGTACGTTATTTCGTGTAATGGTACTCTATACTTTTTTTTTTTTATTGCCAACTGTGGCAATCGAGCAAGCAGCATACCTGATGGTAAGTGAAACTGCTGCACATGGACCTTAGCAATACCAGGGGCACAACCAGGCCGCTGCCTACCGTGGAGGAAATACTCTTCTTAAACCTCGTTTAAAGAAGGACATGTCATAGCGCTTGGGAAACACAGCAGCAGGTAGTTCATTCCAGAGCTTGCACGTACGTGGGAGAAATGATCGCTGGAAACGTACAGTTGAAGACCATAACGTTTCCAGGTGAAATGGATGAACCTTGCTGCGATGTCGAGTGGTACGTTGGTAGAATGGTGACGGTGGTACCAAGTCTTTAATTTAAGAAGAGGAGGAAGGGAGTGTGAATGTGTATAACGGAGTTCAGTGATACCAAAAAAAAAAGGCAGGGCATAGTGCATGGTCGAGGAGTGAGTTTTGTGAGGAGCTGACACGAAGCACGGAAGGGCCCCCGATGCCCCCCCCGTGCGTAGCCGCCGAGGTCCACTCAGGTTTCCCACACCGGCACGACGACTACCCAACGGGATTTTCGCCGGTTGGTGGGACAGCCTCCCAGGGAGGATGATCCTGGGTTCGGGTCCCCTGCTGGCCGGCGGTGACCATTCCCATCGGGTCTCCCTGTACACCATGCCAGCCCCTCACGCTCAATACCCTGACCAAGACCTCACCACCGCAGGTTTCAGGCCTCACCAAAACCCAAAACACAAAAACACCCAGAAAGTCCCGGCTCTCTCGCTCACCGAACGAAGTGCAGCAGCAAATTGCTACTACTCAAACGTCGATCTTCTGCGAGAGTGTGGTACTGCCCCGGACGGATCGGCCCGCGACTGCAGACAAAAGACTGTCTACAGTGTAGTCCTACCACCAATAATGTACCACACTTTATGTGGACAATAAAGTACACTATAATACTTTCATTAATCGCAGCCCACATACGTCCCACTGTTGGGCTCGAGCGTCCTCCGCAATGGGAGGGAATTTGATCTACTATACCAAGCTGGTCAGACATGTTGGTATTGTGTTTTATTTCGAGTTTTCCTTTTCTTGCACAGATGGTATGTACAAATTACATCCCTTAGTCGTTTTTTACGACATCCACGGGCAGGATAGGGAATGGTGAATTGTATTCTTACTCTGTCACCACAAGGATAATTACAAGGTAAAGGAATTAAAAAAAATAGTTCTCGTCAACCCCAAGTAATTGGAATAAGAGCAAAATCATCAATGATTGTAAATAAAACTACTTTTACGGATTATATCGCGTTTGTATTTGATTTATGATTGCCCGACGTTTCGAACACTTTGCAGCATTCATGGTCACGGGCGGACTAAGGTGTCTCACGTCCAACAAGTAATCGTTATTACAGACATTTACAATTATCTACCCGATACAGAAAATAGTTATAAATTTATTAAATTGTTACCCACATTTTAGTACAAATTTATTGCCAGTGTAAGAAGAAAATGAATCTATATGAAAAAATTATATTGTTTATGGTTAGTAATTATTAATTATTAAATTTGTAGCAATTATTATTACAATTTGTTGATTTAAAACTAACAAAACTAATATACTACGGGCAATCATAAATCAAATACAAACGCGATATAATCCGTAAAAGTAGTTTTATTTACAATGTGTAGTGCTCGCGTAAACATCAGATATCATCATCAATGATGTTGATGATATAAACGCCGTCCCAATGATTACATAATTAAGATGAAACAGAACTTTTTTTATTGCTAGCAAACATTCGGGAAATACTGATGACTCGATTTGTCACTGTCAAAGTCCCCATCCATTTTATTCTCCTGTGTTTGACCAATTTTTGTATTAAATATTATATTAACATTATATTAAGAGATTGAATCTTGATGAAATTTTTTAATAATTATACTTTAAGATTTCTTCATTCTTTGGTACAGTAATACCTCAAGACTTACGTGATAAGTGGAAGTGAGCGATAATCGTGTAAATTGAATTCACGTAATTCGGGATTTTACTTATATTCATCATCTCATCTCAGCCCATATATTTCCCACTGCTGGGCTCGAGCCTCTTCCACAATGGAAGGGAAATTAAGACGGATAAAGTATGTAACATATGCTGTAAATGCTAGGATGTGGATACTGGTTAAGAACTATCTTTACTCTTTTTCCATCTCAATCGTTTAACACTTACTGTGCAGATAGCTTAGTGGTCTAAGTATTGCTTCTTGTATTGAGTGTCCGGCTCTCGATTCTGACACAATAAATTATGCGCAACATTATTGTTTACGAGTATTTTTATATTCCTCGTGGTGAGGGAGTAAGAATACAATTCACCACCCCGCTCTTGCCTGTGGGTGTCGTAAAAGACGACTAAGGGATATCATCTTATTCTTATCTCAATTACTTGAGGTCGACGCAATATGTCATCTTCTTCCATACGGTCCTAATAGACGTCATCTCTGCTGTCACTCCGTGGCTATTCATGTCATGCCCCACGCAATCCATCTTTTCTTCGGTCTACCTTTACCCCTAAAGCCTTCAACATTCATACCCAAAACTTTTCTCACAACATTACTTTCATATCGCCTCATCACATGTCTATACCATGTCAGCCGTTCAATCTTTAACTTTGCCGTCACTGGCGCAACTTTCAAACTTCCTCTAATGTGTCCATTACTCACTTTATCCATTCTTGTCAAACCACACATCCCATCTCAACATTCGCATCTCCGCTACATGCAGACGACTAAGGAATATATGCATATAAAAAACTCTACACCAACACCCTGACCAGGGTGGTACAGTAGGTCATTTGCTCTGCCATAGTGGAGGAGGTCCGAACCCAACAGTGGGACGTTTATGGGTTGAGATGGTGATGATGTTGCATACTTTAATTCGACTAGTAGTTGCCAAGCTTTACGTGTTAAAACAAATCAACAAATTCTTCAACTTAAACAAAAATATATCTAATTCCACTCATACCGCTAAAATGAAAACAAACTCCAACAAAAAATCTACATTATTTATCATAATATTCAACATTTCGTAAAGCGTGTAGGATTTCAAGAATTTCTTGAACCAAATCCAAAAATTATAGGGCTTCTTTAGTCATACGACAATTTTAAACGTCTGACAGATAAAAAGGCAACGTAATTGTTGACTTTTTGTGTCTGCGAGCTCTGTAAAGTTAAACGCCTTAGGGGAGGGATACTCTATGGAGTTAGGGTGTAAGATCGTTAAGGAAATTAAGTAGATGTAAGGATTCGTTTATAGGATATCGTTAGTATAGAATATGAAATTAAGTTTTCGCTTAGTCGGATTCATCATCATCATTTCGGCTCATATATGTCCCGCTGCTGGGCTCGAGCCTCCTCTATAATAGGAGGGAAATTGACCTTACTATACCTACCAAGCTGGTCAGACAGCTTGGTATAGACTTTTGTTTCGAGTTTTACTTCTCTTGTATAGATGCCATATACTTATTATATCCCTTAGTCGTCTTTTACGAGGCCCACGGGTAAGAGAGGGAGTGGTGAATTGTAGTCTTACTCCGTCACCACACGGAAAGTTACCGTTTAGTAGCTGTACCGTTTAGTACCGTAGTTAGATTACTCATAATATTTTGAAGTTATACTTCTTTTGTCACGTTGGGGAAAAATAATGGCAAAAATTTATAGGATTTGTGCACACACCGTCACAAAAATCCGACACCCTGAAGTTAACTAGTCAATATTTTTAAAAAACGCGCGCATACCAATACAAATGTCAACTAGATAATGCGTTATAATAAAACTTGCAATGTATTAAATACCTTTTTTCTATTATTAATGTCGTTCTTTCTACAAACGCAGGATAAAGCAAAAGATAAAAATTTTAGAAAGATTTTTATCTCTTTCTCTTTTATCGTTTGTAGAAAAAACGACACTAATAATACAATATTTTTTAACAAAAAATCGATTTCAAACAGTAAACTAAAAAGTAAAAACAACTGTAGTGCTTTAATAAAATACTTAATGAAAAAACTTACAAACGCTCTAGTCGCCCCTACGATTTTTGTAAGTTCCCTTCGACTACACTGGTCTGCCATAATCAAATCCCGATTTCCTTATCATGGGACCACCTTTGAAATATATTCTTTCCAACAAAAGAAGAATCATCAAAATCGGTTCATAAACGACCAAGTTATCCGCGAACAAACATAAAAAAGCAGATATACGGTCAAATTGAGAAATCGCCTCTATTTTTGAAGTCGGTTAAAAATGTGTTTAAAAATTTTAAATTTTCTTTATAACGCATTATCTAGTTGACATTTGTGACGGGGTCCCCGCACATCGTAAAAAAAAACTCTCATTATTTTTCCCTATAGCGCCTAAAGAAATATTATTTCAAAAATAAAATCAATTTTACCTGTGAGCAGTTCCGCCAATATGCATCCCAAAGACCACATGTCGATGGGCATGCCGTACCTCGCGCCCATCATCACCTCCGGCGCACGGTAAAACCTCGACTGTATGTATGTGTAGACGCGCTGGTGCTCGTAACACGAACTGCCGAAGTCTATAACCTGCGGACAAGAGGACATCTTGTTATTTACATTTGTTTATTATACAACAATGATTGATTAATCTATAATATACTAGCTGACCCAATATACGTTGTTCTGTTCAAATAAGCATCACCTACAGGTTCCAATTGTGAATCTAAACCATTCTCAAAAATGCCCTTGAACATGCACAAAAAATTTCGTCAACATCGGTCCAGTCGTTTAGGACGAATTCAGTGTCATACACACGTACACATGAAATATATCTATATATAAAGAAGATATCTGAAATTGTCTGGTGAATATTCACGGAACTAGAGATTTTGTCTAGGAAAGAAAAGTGTCTATGGAATGGACTATATGCTCGGTATTAATCTGCGATTTTCCGTGTGGTGACGGAGTAAGAATACAATTCACCACCCCCGATCTTACCCGTGGGTGATCGTACGAGACGACTAAGGGATATAAAACGCATATAACATCTATGCGAGAGAAGGAAAACTCGAAATAAAACCGTATACCAACACGTCTGACCAGCGTGGTATAGTAGGTCAATTACCCTTCCATTATGGAGGAGGCCCGAGCCCAGCAGTGGGACATATAGGGGCTGAGATGATGATGATGAATCTGCGAGATAGAATAGATAGATAGACGGGGTATACTTCCCAAACGGTCCCACACATTTTTTATCGAAATCGGACAAGCGGTTTTTGAAATATCAACAATAATCTATAGAATTATCTACATTGTCTACATTATTGAAGTCTGTTTTTATTTTTTGCAAAAAAATAATTATTGCAGATATTAACCAAACGAGAATTGGTTCCGTATCTTTAATTTAAAGTAAATTAATGGTAAATAAATTAGCAATGCAATAGATTTTTCTAAGGTGTAAAGACTTTTCTAGGTGTTTCTTTTACATGTTTCAATGTAATATTAAATTGTAATGTTTACAACGCATTCAAACATTATTTTGGTAAAACAAGTTCAAAGGAGCAATTTACATGAATAGGCAAATAACACGTAAATTTCCTGTTGATATTTCACTTCCAATAGTAAATCTCCAATTACTAAACTTCAAAAGCAAATACGAAGCGTTTGTCTGATCAATCGTCGTTAATGTATGTTTACTATTTAATTATAAACTTGATTTTTAACTTCCTTAATTTACGTAATCATTACAATAATAACTAGATTATGATTTTATTGTTTCCGTGTGGTAACCGAGTCAGAATATATTTCACTAGTCCGTTATCTTGCCTGTGGACAGCGTATAAGACGACTAAGAGACACAATATGTGTATAACTTAAAATTAACGTATAGAAGGATAGCGTCGATACTTAATCGATCAAAAACATGAAGCCAAAAATACTACATGCGTGCAGGCGATTACACACGTACACAAGCATACCACTATACAAATTATGAAAGCAAATTTTGTTTTTATTAACATAAATTATCGAAATACTTTTAAAAGTAATGCTAATACACTTTTTATGTTTTTCAAATGTGTTGTGACACCATTTGAATGCACTAACCGTCATAACTACCTATTTATTATTTAAGAGTTGCGTACGTACGTGACCTTGTACACTACGGAACGGTTGACGTAAGCTCCATTAAGCTCCAATTTAAATGCTTCATTTTTTTGTGCACGGGCAACACATTCCGCGCTTGTCCGTCTCTCGGCACACTTGTGTGCCGCTCCGCGCTCTCTCGATCTAACGTACGCTCCCGATTACGTCATACGTGCGCTCACGTACGCTGACGATAGTTCGCGCGCTTTCTAACGGACGAGCCAAGTGGCAGTGCAAAACCGCCTCTTTCGAGGCGAATTATTGGACTGCTCACGAATATTACTAACTGCCTGCGTTCAAAGCAAGGTCAGGTAGTAATATTTGTTTCTGTCTAGTAGAATAAAGTCAAAGTGACCCCTTAAGGGAAAAACCAAGTTTCTCTTGGTCCCCGGTTGAAACCTAACGGTGTCAACGAAGCCGGGTGAGGCGAAGCCCCGAATCGCCTGCCGACCCCCTTAAGGGCGAGGCGCTTCTTCGGACGGGGTCGGACCAGTAGGCCTTGGGGGTGACCCCTAGTCTACCCCGACTATCACCTTTCCCACCCTTCCACCTCCTTCTCCTATTCCTGAGTGCGTAGCTTGGGAGTGCCGGCCCTCACAGGCCGAATACCTCTCCGCCACTCGGGCAGCTAGGGCCCCTCTCGCACAATAAGATCGGCGAAGGGTTAATCACAGCTTAGGGCACACCTAGATTTTTAAGTACATCCTCCTGACCTAACCCGGTTGGGAGGGAACATATTACACATCCCCGGGTTTTCCCCCTGGGGAGTTAGGAATTTTTTTAAAAACGCGTAGGAATCCTTCATCTCCCATCATGGCTCTTCCAGCATTAAATTTCGAAATGCTCCTCGCCGACGAGGAGATATACTCACTGCTAAAAAGACGGTTCGGGAACATGATTCCCGACCGCCCCGCGATCGCGAATACCGAGCCCGTAACCGGGCCGGCGCACATTGACTCCCCCGCCTCCCCGGATGCGGAACCAACTCCGTCCGAGATGGAGACGGAGGAAGCCACCGACGACGAGAACGCCGACACGGCGTCGTCGTCCGCCGAATCGGAGTCCGAGTCCACCTCGGCGGACTCCGAATACACGGTAGTCAGCTCCCGCAAAAGGGGGCGTAAAAACCACCCAAAGCCGAAAAAGGCCGCGAGAATAGACGAGGCGAGCACTTCTGCCGCCACCGACGTCTCTCCCCCCACCTCACACCCTAAGCCACAGGCCGCTGTACAGCAGCCCCCGGCTAAGGTTTACAAACCCCCCACCCCGCCTCCCCTTGTCATTAGAAACAAGGAGAAGTGGATGCCCGTCTCGGCTTGGTGTAACACCAACCGTGTACAATACCGTACGGCCCGTTCAACGGCCGAAGGTATAAAGGTGCAGTTGTCCACATCGGACGACCACCGCAAACTTACGGCTATGTTACGTAGCCAAAACATTCCCTACCACACCTTCACCCTCCCCGAGGAACGAAAACTTCGCGTAGTTATACGCAACGTTCCGGTCGAGTTAGGTACCGACCTTGTCAAGGAGGACCTATCCCAACAAGGACTACCGGTGATCGAGGTGCACCGGATGATCCGTGGACATACGCGCCAACCTTTCGACCTTATAATGGTCGTCCTCGACCTCTCTAAAGAGGGAAAGGACATCTTCAACATCACCACGGTGTGCGGCCTCTCCGGCATCGTGGTAGAACCCCCGCGTCGGAATGGCATGCTATCGCAATGCCACCGATGCCAGCTATATGGCCACTCAGCGCGCAACTGCCACGCGAGGCCCAGGTGCGTAAAGTGCCTGGAGGACCACGCTACGGCGGACTGTGCTAGGCCTAAAGCTAACGACGCCATAAAAAGTACCACACCACCATCGTGTGTACTATGCGGGCAAGTGGGGCACCCCGCAAACTACCGTGGCTGCCCACGCGCACCACGGCCAGTTATGAGGAGGCCACCACCACCCCCACCACAAAGGTACCTTCCGGCACCTAAACCCACACGCAACCCGTGGGTTAATTCGCAAAGCAGGGCGGAATACCCCCCCCTGCCCACCAAACTAGCCACCCCGCCGGTACCCGCGATCGCGACACCGACGGCAAAGGCCGGAACTAATACTAATAATAATTTATACAAACCGCCAACCGTTGGGCAAAAACTGCCACCCGCGGGCCTTCCTAAGCCTCCTCAAGGCAAACAAGTGCACACACACGCGCCAGCCACTAGCGGTCTAGACCCGGATCTAGACCTAGTGGCCAGATTCGCGCAAATAATAAACATCTCAGAAATACGCGTAATCGCAGCAGAACTGCGAAAAAATGAAGGCAATAGCCTCGCGTTACTTAACGTCGCCATGAGGTTCTCACCCGTCCTAGAGAGCCTCGGTTCCTTCAGAGCCTAAATAATGGATAGGTACACACCAGGCAGAGTCAAAACACGATCACTCCGCGTAGGGTTTTTCAACGCGAACGGTCTCGCTCGCCAGAGAGACGAAGTAGGTACATTTCTACAAGACCAGCAGCTTGACCTTTTACTAGTCCAAGAGACTTTTCTCAAACCCTATTCAAGAGACCCTAAAATTGCAAACTACAATCTAGTGCGCAACGATAGGGTCGGCTCTCCCCTAGGCGGGACTCTCATTTATTATAAAAGGTCACTGCACTGCACACCCCTAGATCCCCCCGCCATGACGTACATTGAAGCCTCGGTCTGTCGGTTGGCCCTTACCGGTCACCAGCCACTGATCATAGCATCAGTATACCTCTCCCCTCCTAATGGGGACCCACCAAAAGAGTTGCTTGAGAGTGATCTCCAAGCCCTCTTAAAACTCGGCGACGCCGTCATCATCGCAGGCGATTTAAACGCCAAAAGTAAGTCGTGGAATAGCCACACCAACAACCGCAGGGGACTGGCCCTCGAGACTTACGCAGATCGGCTCGGGTTCGACATCATAGCCCCAATGGAGCCGACTCACTTCCCTTACACAGTCGAGCACAGGCCCGACGTATTAGATATAGCCCTATTAAAGAACATAAACCTACGTTTATGTCTAATAGAGGTAATACACGAGCTTAACTCGGATCACCGCCCGGTGGTCGTAGACTTCGCCCCCCGATACGGCCCCTCAGGCCCCACCCCCCCCACTGAGAAAGTGTACACAGACTGGGAGCGACTGAAGGTAAAACTCCAGTCCCCCTCCTCGTCCGCTCATCTTGACAGTGTATGTAGCACATTAAATAACAAAGAGGACATCGAATCCGCGATCGACGCCCTCACCGGTCACGTACAATCGTTAGTTAACGATTGTTCACGGAGAGTGCCTGACACGAGCAATCGTAGAGGGCGCTTACCCGCTGACGTCCGCGACCTACTGAGACGTAAGAACGCAGCCATAAGAGCCTACGACCGCTTCCCCTGCGAAGATAACCGCTATCACATGCGGTCAATGCAGAGGGCGGTTAAAACGGCTATAAATGAGTTTCGACAAAACGAATGGGACGCCACCTTAAGCGAACTGGAGCCTTCGCACCAGGCTTACTGGCGGCTTGCCCGTTCTTTCAAAAAGGATACGGTGTCCACCATGCCACCCTTGAACCGCCCCAATCAACCGCCGGCGTTCGATGACGATGAAAAGTCTGAATGTCTGGCGGCCGACCTTGAGCAGCAATGTACGACGAGTACACAACACACAGACGCGCGACACACCGACACCGTTAACAGCGAAGTGGAACGATGTACATCGCGTACGCGTACCGCAGACGCTGAGCCACAAGAGCCTATACCAACAGCGACAGTGGAGGAGGTTCAGTCGATTGTTAGAGGTCTCCACCCTAGGAAATCCCCCGGTTCGGACGGTATTTCTAATAGAGTTATTAAACTCTTCTCTCATTCATTATTATTAATATTAACAGCAATTATTAACGCCGCATTAGTCAATCACATATTTCCTAAACAATGGAAAAAAGCCGTGGTAATAGGTATACCTAAACCCGGCAAGCGACGTACCGAACCGTCATCATATCGCCCGATTAGTTTACTCAACAGTTTAGGTAAAATATATGAGCGCGTACTACTTAGTAGGCTAAGAAAGTGCGCTGAGGATAACAACCTCATCCCGCCGATTCAGTTCGGCTTTCGCACGCAACACTCTTGCGTTCAGCAAGTACATCGAATAGTCGAGTATACAAGTTATAAACTGCAACGCGGTTTATATACGGGTATGCTTCTATTTGATGTAGAAAAAGCGTTTGACAAAGTCTGGCATAACGGCCTTATTTTCAAGTTAATAAAGCTCAAAATCCCCCACTACTTAGTTATGATAGTTAGGGACTTTCTACTCGAGCGTAGCTTTCGCTACAGAGTGGAAGGTACTCTATCAGCACCGCACAAACTAGAAGCCGGCGTTCCCCAGGGATCGGTGCTCTCTCCAATACTCTTCTCGCTGTTCACCAGCGACATACCCCAACATAGTAGAATTCAAACAGCATTATTCGCTGACGACACTGCCATCTTTTATGCAGGTCAATCCCCCCCAACAGTGATAACCGCTCTCCAAACTGCGGCTACCGCCCTAGCGAAATGGACTAGGAAATGGAGAATCGGTATAAACCCCACCAAAAGCCAGGCGATCATATTCCATAAGGGGATAGATCGCCGCTACCCAATGGCTGAATACAAACAGATAAAGATGTTCGACCAACCCATCCCCTGGACAAGGGAGGTCAAATATCTGGGTGTGACCTTGGACAGACGACTGACCTTCGGTCCTCACATAGGGCGAGTCCGCGCGCGCGCAGCCCTAGTGCTAGGATGGTTACACAGCTTAGTACACGCCAAGTCTAAGCTATCTCTCCGTAATAAAGTTAGATTATACACCGCTTGTATACGTCCTATCATGACGTATGCAAGTGTAGTGTTTACACAAGCGAAGCCACGCAGGCTACATCGGCTACAGGCATTACAGAATAGGTTCATGCGCCGAGCGACGGGAGCACCGTGGTTCATGCGCAATGTGGATCTTCACATAGATCTTGGCTTGCCGACCATCAGGCAATTCATGAAACAGTGCTCCCGCCGCTACTTCGACTCTGCCGCGACACACCCGAACCCATTAGTGGTAAGGGCGGCTTCTTACATTCCCTCTAAAATGTCCGCGATCAAACAACCGCGACTAATACTCGAAGAGCCCGACGACATTATTACGCTCGCCCAGACTGAGGCATACACAGCCCGCGCGGCCTTGACAAATAGTAATAAAAAATATCCACGTTACCGCCCCCGCCGACGGGGAAGGAAAACGTGTCGCGTTAAAGTCATAAACGTGGGAGTGCCCACTTTGCCAGCGACCGCCCGAGCCGAGGTCCGTACCCCACAGGGGGTGCCCCCGGGATTGGTCGCTTAACTTTAAGCGGGTTGAGAGCCCTCAGCGCTCACCCACCAGTCCGGGTAAAGTTGTCACAGCCATCTGAGGCTAACAACTAAGTCACACAAAAAAAAAAAAAAAAAAAAAAAAAAAAAAAAAAAAAAAAAAAAAAAAAAAAAATTGTGCACGGGCTTAAAACTCGAATTAAAACCCTATACATACCCGTCTGACTAGCGTAGTGTATCAATTTCCCTCCTATTGCGGGGGAGGCTCGAGCTCAGAAGTGGGGCGTAGGTATATAAGAAGAAATATATTTTAATGCAACACTAACAAAACAGACATATTAACTTGTATCAAAATTATATTTTATCTGACAAAAGATCAATTTTTTTTATGGTCTAGCCCAGTGGTGGGCAAACTTTTTTAATGGCGGGTCACAAAATTTAAGAAATTCTAGAGGAGGGCCAGAATTATAGAAAAAATGCATTTTGTATTGAAGCTTTTTAATAAACAATATACATTTTACTTTTACGCCTTGTTAGGCTTGTGAGATTTATGGAATTATTTTTGATTATCCATAATATTTTCGAAAGCAGGTTCCATATGTGACGAAGCAACTTTCAGCAGTGCGAAAAGGTGTTCATTAATCAATCGGTTTCTAATTGAGTTTGCCCGTTCTCGCCCCCGCCGCCTGTGCCTCTCATTTCACCATGCTTTGCGCCCTGTATTTCGCAACACAAACTACGCGGCTAGTTTAGCTTATAGGTGAATAGAATGGAATTATCCAATAAATAAGCTAATACCTGTAACAGGCTGCCGAGATAATTATAATTATGGCAAGTTAATTATGAGATAATGAAAGCTCAAACCACCCCTGAATAATTGGATCTTTCATTAAAAATTTGGATACATTTCAATTATAAACGTCAGATTTTATTTTTCGTGCCAGAATGCTGACTAGATTATTTAGGATGGATGGACTCTCGGCGGGCCGGATTAAATACTTTCGCGGGCCGGAGTTGGCCCGTGGGCCGTACTTTGCCCATCACTGGTCTAGTCATTTAGGAATTCTATCTACGTACAGAGGAATCATATATATTCTTCATCTTCCTCTTAGGTTAGTGTAGGTATTTGCATTACACTGTAAAACTTAATCTGTAAAATTTTGACGACTATATCTAAATGCATGTAGTTCTTTTAAATTTAATGAATTATTTTAGTGTTTTACAATGTTATATTGAATAATTTTGTTGATATTTTATGTGATATAATGCAAATAAAATACTGAAATGTTGTGAATATAATAAATTAGTTAATAATTTGCGTCCATTTTCATATTTCGGAACATCACATATGTAAATATTAAAAATTTGATATTCAGATTGCAATTAAAAATCAAGTACAAACGCGTTAAAATCCGCAAAAATAATTTTATTCGCGAATTTTTTATTCATATCTAAATAAATTAAATAAAGGATTATTATTGTAAGAGATAAGAAATTATTTAATTGTAAAGTTCAATTGTACAGTGTAAAGGAATTTTATAATATGATGGTTCAAGGGAAGACACTGTAGAAGACCTTGATCCCTAAATTCAAACAACGCCAAGTGGAAAATTATTTCATAAATATACTCCATTTATTTATTAATAAGCTGTGAAAACGGAATGACATTTGTTTGTTTTACATTTATAATACATGTACTGGACGTATACCATGTGGCATTGGTTTAAAATATTACCAACACTGACATTGAAAGTGGATGTTGTCAAAGCCGATTATATATTCGAGTTGGTGATCATAGATGATGTTATATTTGCCATGGGTGCTGGTGATCATTCTCTTGGTTGATTTCTTAGCTGTAATCTTTTTTTTGTGAGGGAACAGTAAAGGATAGTGATATATTGGATTCTGAACTCGTCACCTTAAGGGGAGTGTTTTAAATATAACATTGAACACGTTAAACGCCGACCTGATTATTCAGTTTTGGAGCACACCATATAACCACAAATCAGGGAAGACTTTAAGCAAAATAAGATCACAAAAGACTTTTCTTCGGTGTTTTTGGTCGTTTGGACATGTAGAGAGAATGAATGAAAGGATATTAACAAGAAGAATTTATAAGGCGAATCTAAGCGGAAGTGTTAGAAGGGGAAGACCAAGGCGGACGTTCCACGATCAAATCGGGGACGTTCTTAAGAAAGGCCAGGTTAGAAGTACCCTAAACCGAACAATATGCATGAAGAGATTAATGAATGTAGAGGAGGCGAAAATAGTATGTCAAGATCGAAGCAAGTGGAGGGAAGTGGTCTCTACCTACCTCTATGAAAAAAAGGCGTAAATATATGTATGTATGTTACTACGTGTTTTACCACATTTTAAAGCAATAAAAAAATATAATTAAAATTTTAGAGACAAGCGATTTCATGCTGGCTCCATATACTTACTAGATAAGTGAAACCCAAATGGTGACCCCCATGGCGTTTAACGTGTTAATCAATTCAATAATCGACATCTATTTTAGTTTTAGCTTTCTGTATGATGATGGAGTAAGAATACAATCCCTCACACCATCTCCATCCTACCCATATCCTAATAGTAATACAGTGTAATCTCACTAATCCGGCACTATTAAAAACCAGAGGGTGCCGCATTATTGGAATGTTCGGATTACTGGATTATAAGGAAAAACCAAATAAAAAATAAAGCATTTCATTCAGATAATACATATAATGTATTGAATTTACATATTATTATGTATGCACATGAGAAGTTACATACAATGCACATAATAAATGCACATACATAGATGCACGTGATAAGTTTTGAGGTTAGACCGGAGCGCATACGCGAAGAGGGGCGAGGGAGGCGAGAGCAGAGGGTGCCGGATTATTGGACGTGTCGGTCTATTGAAGTACCGGATTAGTGAGATTTTACTGTAGTTGTAAAAGACGACTAAGGGAAATAATACGCATATAACGTCTATAGAAGGCAACTTAAAAATACACCTCTATACCAAACCGACTGACCAGAGTGGTAGTTCAACTACCCACCTTTTGTGGGTAAAAATCTAGACCAACAGTGGAACCTATATGAGCTGTAATAATAATGACATGATGATTTTTGTTCCATCATCATCACCGCTCATATATACCGCTGGGCTCGAGCCTCCTCCACAATAGGAGGAAAATTTACCTACTATAACCACGCTGGTCAGACAGGTTAGTGTAGAGTTATATTTAGAGTTTTCCTTCTCTTACATAGATGTTATCGACGTATTATAATCCCTTGGTCGCCTTTTACGACACCCACGGGCAAGAAAGGGGTTGGTGGATCGTATTCTTACTCCGTCACCACAAGGAAGGATGTTGGTCTACGATTAATAATTATTTATCGAGGAAAATGTTCACTCGTTTATTGTAGTTATTTGTAAAGTCGAGTGCCCTTATATACGAACCTTTTAACGGAATTTCATTTGTATTTACTATTTATTTATATTCAATGTAAGGAGGATACATATTCGATGTTATAACAGGAAAGCGCTTGATATTTATTTGGCATACGAGAAGAATAAAACGTATGATTTAACAGAAATATGAATTGAGTTATTAAAGGAAAAATATTTCTTAAGATAAATGTTTTATTTTCGTTATTGTCTTGAGGAATATAGACCTACTAGCAGCGCCCTGCGGTTTTAACCGCATAGTTCCCCTTTCCGTGGGAATATCGGGATAAATTATAGCCTATGTGTTATTCTGATATGTAAGCTGTATTATTGTGAAATTTCATCAAAATGCATTCCGTATTTATTGCGTGAAACAGCAACAAACATACTTACACACAAACTTTCGCGTTTATCTATATTTATACCAATTAATGAAATTGAAGTGTCTGTTTGTAATGTCAAAATAATAGGCCTTTTTCATGCTCACATGGTTATTTGCACTATGCATATGCCTAAAAATCACTATATATTTTTTTTGTCTGTCTGTTTGTACCGGGTAATCTTCAAAACGGCTGGACCGATTTAAAAAATTCTTTCACCAATGGAAAGCAGGGAGTAAACTAGGCTATATTTTATCCTGGTATTCCCACGGGAATAGGAACTACGGGAATAAGTCGACAGAAAGCGAAGCGAGAGCAGGTTGCTAGTAATACATATTAGTAAGATCTGTGATTGCATTTTATGTGTAGTTTTAATATTTAGAAACTGTTTATCGGTGAGTCTGCCGTGTGGTATCAGAATAAGAACATAATTCACTACCTTCCTATCTTGTCCATCGTTGATGTAAAAGGCGACTCTGGAATTTATTTCGAGTGTTTATTTTCTTGAATATAAAATCTATGCAAGAAAATAAACACTCGAAATAAAGTCCTATACTAACACGTCCAACTTGCGAATTTCTGTCCTATTTTGGAGGAGGCTTGAGCCCAGCAGTGGGACGTATTTGAGGTTAGGTGATTTCTGGTGAGTCACGTGTCGGTCTCAATTATATAATAACTGTGCATCTAGGAGCTGATTCTGATTTTCCCCTTACAATCTTAAACACTGAAATCAGTGTAGAATAGTTTTCTCAATACTGTCCGTTTTCTTTTAGAAAATTAATATCGGAATTATATTCTAAGCCTTTCTTAAGAAAGACTTTCATTTCTAAATTGTTATTACTTATTGAATAGAATGCTTTTTCGAACACTTTTATACGAATGTTCGGGAACTGGGCTTTCCATGTAAAGCTATCTATTTATATAATACTGTAAAACTTCACTTCTTTCAGACGTTCCTAGACAGTACAATTGTTTTTTTTTTCTTTCTTAAGCGAGCATCTCTTAGTACATTTGTCGATTTCGCTCTTTCTGTGCTGCGTGGAGGCGTTGATGTTATAAGCTAATACTGCTACCAGGCTGGTCACGCATATAAAGGAACTCAGTACCAGTCATGGGCTCAGTGGCAAAGGGTGGGTTATAGGGCCGCGCATTGCACTTGCGGCGCCCCAGAGCTGAATGGACGGAGTACGTGACCATACCCCTGCTAAAAAAAGCTAGTGCTGTTAAAATTGCGTTGTATTTATTTCAACCAGATATCTATTGTTATAGACGATGTTTGCACTCATGGCATACTTGCCTCAATATAGAGATCAAACGTGACCTCGAATGAACGGATAAGAAAAGATAAATAAGCGAATTGGAATAGGAAGTTGCTTCACACTTTTAGAGTGTATCGTACAAATAATTGTGTTGATCGATCTTAAATCAATAAGTACATATCAATTCCGGTCAGATAATCTTAATCTAATATTTTTAAAACTGTAATTATTGTATATATTCAGAATCGATATTCTATATATATCCTTACTAATATTATAAATGTGAAAGTAAGTTTGTTAGTTTGTTACGCTTTCACGCTTAAATCACTGAACCGATTTCAAAAATTCTTTCACCAATGGAAAGTTATAATATCGGGGAGTAACATACGCTATATTTTATTCCGGTATTCCTACGGGAAAGGGAACTACGCGGGTATGGCGACTGAAAGCGAAGCGAGGTCGGGTTGCTAGTATTCTATAAATTCAGAATCTCGAAAACGACTTTAACGATTTACATGAAATTTAGTGTACAGGTTGCTGCGATAAATCTATCTAGCTAGGTTTAATTTATAGAAAATCTCGTTTTATCGATGCTATAAGGCAAAGAAAAAAATAATATAAAATATGAAAGCCACTGTCATCTAGAATAAACTTAGCACAATAGTGAAATAGAGCACTCCCTTAATCTAGACAGCCCCGAGCCGTTCCTTGGTTTTACCTTTTTTAAAAAGGTTAAAACAAGGAACGAATCGGAATTTTCTTTTTTTGCAATGCAATGAATCTTTGTTATAAGATGATCTAAATACATTTTCCACAAAAATTATTTTATTTAACTTAGATCTGCATGTATTGAACTTAGTTCAAATACCGAACCTCGGTCATCCGGCCAAGTAAGATCATAAAGAGATGATTAATCTGATATGGTAATAACACACGCGTACGGACAATGAAAACACTGGCCATAATTAATGCTCTCGTTAACCGGAAACCAATCGTATCATACGCAATATTAAACAAAGATTCCTTGTAATAGATGATAACAGCACAAATAACGATACAAATCGATCTTAGCACCAGATAAGCAATATTAAACATTGCCTTGAATTGAAATCAATAGTTATGAAGTAGGTACGTAATTAGTAGACAATAGGCCATTTAGTATGGCGATCGGAACCGCGCGTGCGTCAAACGTTTAGCTTGTACTTGTGCGCACGCGCTGGTAGCAATTAATTTACCTGTCATACTATACTAAAGCGTTTTTATGATCTATTGAAGGAATAAATAGCTTCTATCGATTCTGTTTAAAATATTTATAAGTTTCTTGTCAAATTTATAGTCCGCGTTAACTAGGTAACCTTCTTATACGGATCTTCATTTAGAAGGATTTGAGCCCCGCGAGACTCCGGCCACCTGCAGCAACTGCGGGGGCCCACATCCTGCCAACTATTCCGGCTGCCCCTCTTTCGAGAGCGAGGCCCGGAATAGAAAGGACGACGCTGCAGCTTCCACGAGAGGCCCCTTAAAAGCCCCCCTCTTCTGACGTCAACGTCAACGAGTCGTCCGCGGCCACCCTGATGGCCGAGGCGAACCCTGCAACCCTGCGAGACAAGCTTCTCAAAAAGAAGAAGAAGAAAAACAAGAAAAAGAATTCCTCAAAAAATTCTGATGCGGCCCCCACGGCCGCCCCAGCGCTGTCCGCCACTGACGGCGCCCTCACAGGCGCTGCCCCCGGTGCGCCGCACACATCGAGCCACCGCTCACCGAAACAACCTCGCGTGGCCATCCAGGCCGCGTCCGAGAACATATCCGCTGGTAGCCCGTCGGAAACGATCGTAAAGGTTGTGACTGACGGGCTGGCCACAATATTAGCAGCCGTCGAACAACATTGAAATGTAGTACCGCACCGGTCCGCGAGAGGTGCCGCTAGGTGCCAAACTTCCGCTTGGTCACGGAAAAAGCCGACCAGCGTGAATTTCGCTGCCCTGCCTTCACGTCGAGAGACAACTCCGCATGACACGTCGATTCTGAGGGACGACGGCGACGAGACACCGCGGTAGAGGAACCAACGGTCGATTCCGCCACCAAAAATTGTTATTACATAAATATACCATTGTAAATGATTATTTTAGAAGAATAAACGAGTTAAACGGCAAGGATTTGAGATTACACAATATTTTTATTGTTTTGGTACCAGACGAGCAAGCAGCCTCTATAATAGAAAGGAAATTGACCTACTATACCACGCTGGTGAGACGGATGGGTATATTTTTTTTATTGAGGTGGGTTACGGTCGGCACACTCCTCGCCCGCCTCCGTCCAGGGCGACAGAGGGGTGTGAGCACGCACACCTGTAACCCACGCGTGACACGTCGCCTTCGTCGTTGGGCCAACCACCGGAGCAGGGTGACTTGTCGTGAGTGGTCGGCCCGAGGAAGGATGGGTATGCGGAAACCTATTATAAAAAAAAACGTGTACGTCAGACAGAAGTGATAACTTAAACTAATCGAAGTTGAATTATTAAATTATGAAATTGTTTAATTTAAAAAAGGTTTTATTATTGTTTATATTATTATTATCTATACCAATAAATAAAATTGGAGTGTCTGTTTGTAATGTCAAAATAATAGGCTTTTTTCATGCTCACACGGTTATTTGCACAACACCTATGCCTAAAATAGCAATTAAAAAAAATTTGTCTGTCTGTCTGTTTGTTCCGGGTAATCTTCAAAACGGCTGGACCGATTTCAAAAATTCTTTCACCAAGGGCGTAAATTAGGCTATATTTTATCCCGGTATTCCCACGGGAACGGGAACTACGCGGGTAAAACGACTATAACCTATAACCGAAGTGAAGCGAGGGCGGGTTGCTAGTTACAAAATAAACCTTTATGCGTGACAGATTGCCGCCGTAACGCGTTACGTAACAAAGCGGTTTACCCTCCCATAAGAAGTTTATCCCGTCAAAATATTAATTGTTAATAAAACTTTTTATAATCTATATTCTATATCCATGTTCATCCTCTAAGGGTGTAAAATAGGTAGAAAGATGTCAGTTTACTGACTTATCACAGAGTCGAAAGTACTGAAGCCAGAAACATGAAATTTTGACATTAGTTTCTTTGCGTGACGTAGAAACTCACTAAGAAAGGGTTTTTTGAAATTCAACCCCTAGGGAGTAAACCGCAGTAACAAATTTTGTATAAGGAGAAAAAAAAATCTACATAGATTTTCTTCAAATTCTCCAAAAATACTCTTTAGTAAAAATAAATAAACACGTATTTCAGCATTTTTTAATTTTCACCCTCTAAGGGTGTAATCTACACTAATATTATAAAGGGGAAACGTTCCTTAGGAATAAACTCAAAAACTCCAGGACGGATTTCGATAATTCTTTCACCATTAGAATGTTACAGTATCCCTGAGTAACATAGGCTATATTTTATCCCAGTATATCCACGGGAACGGGAACTACGCGAGTAAGGCGACTGAAACCGAAGCGAAGCGAGGGCGGGTTGCTAGTTAAGAATAAAAGAATCTATGTGTATGACATGTTCTTTTTCTCTCTAATGATGATTAATTTGTAGCAACTGCAAATTAGTATGGAAATTTCCAAATACATATAACGTCACTTCTTGGTATTAGCTAATTAGGCAAATTATAATTAATGAAAATGAAAAACTCGTTAAGAAATTAACTGGTATGTGACTTTCACAAATTTCTATAATTTTAAGATATTTTTTAATATAAGCATTAAGGAAATAGTCCTTGTACTTTACAAACATAAATAACGAACACAAATTACATTCAGACTCAGAACAGCAAGTTGTGGAACGCACTAAATGTTATTCTGGGTGGAATTCGAACCCCCGATAGGACGATAGGTGGATACCATTAAACAAATTAAGTAATATACTTTTATTTGTCACTAGCAACCCGCCCTCGCTTCGGGTTCAATCGCCTTACCCGCATAGTCCACGTAGGAATACCAGGATAAAACATAGCTTAAGCTACTCCTTATATAGACAGCTACCTGGTAGTAAAATATTAACAAAATCAGTCCAGCCGTTTTGAAGATTATCTCAAACAAACAGACAGCCAAATAAATTTTATAGTGTATTCAGGCATAGGTGTCGTGCAAATAACCGTGTGAGCATGAAAAATTCCAGTATTTTGACATTACAAACAGACACTTCAGTTTATTTATTTGTATAAAGTATTTGTATAAGGAAAGATTTTTGATTCTGTATAAGATATAAGTGATAACCGGTAATTTTTTTTTAAGACAGCATTCTGCAATAAGAAAATAATCCTTGTGTTGCGGGGGACTTTACAAACATATAATTCACAGACACAATATACATCCAGACTCAGAACAACAATTTGTGGCTCGTACAAAGTGTAGTCCCGCGTGGGATTCAAACCCGTAACACTGGTGCGGTAGGTCGGTATCTTAACCACTACGCTATCTGTAATTCTTCAATCATTCTGAGATTGTCGTCATCATTTCAGCTCATTTTTTTTTGGTGTGGATTGCGGTCGGCGCGCTCCTTGCACCACTCCGTCCGGGGCGACAGGGGGGCGTAAGCACGCATACCCACAACCCACCCACGATGCACGTCGCCTTCGTCGTTGGGCCGACCACCAAGCAGGGTCACTTGATCAGCAGGGTGACTTGACGTCAGTGGCCGGCCCGACGGAATACCCCCTATTTGGGGTATCCGCCCATCGACCGACGTAATTGGGGAGGACGTCGGTCTTTCCTCACGCGGTCGACCTCTCGGCGGGTGAGGAACTAATTCCCCGGTCACGTCACCCGCGGCCTCGGCTAGAGCGGCATGAGGCGCAGGTACTCGCGCCTACGCCGCCCCAGTCGCCGGCGGCGGATCGCCTCATCGAGGCTGCGTTCCTCGCGCAGGCGATCCACCGCCATCATTTCAGCTCATACACTGCCCGCTATTAGGCTCGAGCCTCCTCCACAATAAGAGAAATTGACATATTATATAGTGCTGGTCAGACGTATTGTTATAGAATTTCACTTCGAATTTTCCTTCTCTTGCATAGATATTATATTTAATCCGTTACTCGTCTTTTACGACACGTA
Source organism: Lymantria dispar (assembly GCA_032191425.1). Lineage (NCBI taxonomy): Eukaryota > Metazoa > Arthropoda > Insecta > Lepidoptera > Erebidae > Lymantria > Lymantria dispar. The sequence goes on along the minus strand of CM063466.1, from coordinate 10,372,518 downwards.
GGAGCAAAATAGTAAGTGGTTAATTGTATTCTTACTCCGTCACCATACGTAATTGTAAGATTGTAAGTCTTGGAAACTAAGATCCATACACTTAAAGGAAAGCGAAGTTTAAATATCAGGAAGTCTCAGCAAGTAATTTAAAATTTCTAACATAATATTAATACATATTAATAAATAGCTAATGATATTTTCCTGCATGGTTTTTACCGCTTCTAATAATAACATAGAAATTATCAACCGTTATAGCAAATATGCGAGTCGATCACCATAATCATTTAACTTGAAAACTAATATTTTGCATTTAATAAATAAAGTATTCAAGGTAATTTTGTTACTAATAGTTTCATTATCATCATCACAGCCCACGTAAGGCCCACTGTTGGGCTGGGTTTTACTTCACAATGGAAGTGGAACTGACCCACACTACACTAGGTATTATTTCGAGTTTTCCTTCTCTTCCATCGATGTTATCTGTATATCACCAATTGTCCATCCTCATCCCTTACTTTATTTTTACGACATCCACGGCAAGAAAGGGGATGGTAAATTGTATCCTTACTTTGTCACCATACAGAACTACCACCACTTCCTCTATCTTGTCCGTGGATGTCGTAAAAAGCGACTAAGGGATATAATATCCATACAACATATATTTAAGTAAGGGAAACTCGAAATAAAACCTAATACCTAACCTATACCTAATACATACCTGATGAATACTCAGAAACATCGAACTACTGCCTTCCGCGGTAGCTTTAGGTTTGCAGCAAGTCGTTGCTGGAATGTACTTCAACCCCCTTTATTGCATTCAAAAACTACAAGGGTTTTCCAAAAAAGACTTAAGCTAATCCTACTTGAAAATCAAAAATTGATACCTTAATATTCTGTATACAGACCACAAATTTACTGTAGTTATTTCTCGTTCTATTTCATCAAGGACTCCTTCTAGCTAACCACAAGATTTATGTACTTTCGGTTTCTTCTTTATACTATTAATGTTTATTTTATTTTATATTCTATATGTCTTTATTAAATAATTTGTTTCTTTTACTTAAGCTATTCTATGTGATAATTATGATATTTTTTATAAACTAGAATATGACATAGTATAGTATTAATTTGACGTCCTCCCCGAGGGGGGGGACGTCAGGCGATGGGAGGGTACCCCGATCAGGGGTATTCCGTCGGGCCGACCACTGACGACAAGTTAACGCTGCTCCAGTGGTCGGCCCAACGACGAAGGCGACGTGGTTTTTGGGTGGGTCGCGTGAGTTGCGTGCTTAAGCCCCTCTGTCGCCCCGGACGGAGTGGTGCGGAGGCGCGCCGACCGCGACCCAACCACAAAAAAAATAAAAAAAAAAGTATAGTATTAATTTATTTCATTCTTAATTTAATGTTACTTATTCAAATATTACTGTTTAACTTTTTTTAAATATATTTGTTTTGGATATATTGTTGCTTCCGCGACTTGATTGTACGGGTCCATCAAAATATCAGCGGTGTAGTATCATATTTACTGTACCATAAGCTGAGATGGGCACCATATTTTGGCCCCACATATTCGACTCCTTGTTTTTAGTTAGTAGTTCTTATTTCTTTCGTTGGTGTCTATATTGTGTGAGGTTTACAAAATAAAATGTCTTTCTTTCTTTCTACCAACCCATATGACCAGCGTAATATAGTAGGTCAATTTGTCCCCTATTGCGGAGGAGGCTCGAGCCCAGCATTAACATATGAGCTGAAATGATGATGACCAATTATCATCACTTCGCTTCTAATATCAAAACAATACACAATTACTACTTACAAAACTAGAGATACTGACGTCAATGACCGGTTTATATTTTTTCTATTTCCCTAGAAAATTAGCAATGACAGTTCAAAGTGGGATACGAACCTGTTACTAGCGTATTCTACGAAGTGTGTGTGACGTCACTGGCACATGTCCAATAATTGTCACCACTAAGTGTATCATATTGAAGCGACAAGTTAAGTCGTAATGTTACTCATGTAATATGATTGGGCATATCCAAAATAAACATACATACATATAGCTATATATTCCATGTGGTAACGGAGTAAGAATACAATTCATTTTTTTTTTTTTATTGCAAACGGTGGCAAAAGAGCAAACAGTACACCTGATGGTTAGTGATGCTGTCGCTCATGCCTTTGCTAGGTCGTTGCCTACCGTGAGAAAGTGAAGGGAGTGTGAATGCGTGCAATTAGGTTCGATGCTGCAAAAACTCATCATACGTATACACCCTCAGAAAGTTGGACTGCCGGCTCTCTCACTCACCGTCGTTCGGTGAGCGAGAAGCCGGCAGTCCAACTGATATGGATATCATCATCATCATCATCATCATCTTGCTCTTATCCCAATTACTTGGGGTCGACGCAATATGTCATCTGTTTTGACATATTGCAAAAAGTTTCGGCAATGACTTTTATGACCGGCCGCCTGCCTGACGTCAACCCTCCTTGGAAATGTAATCGTTGACCCAAATGGTACCAGATGGAGTTGGTCCGGGTCAATCTAGGGCTCTTAGTCGTCTTTTACGACACCCACGAGCAAAGCAAGGGTTGGTAGTATTCGAAGCCGCTACCACACAGCACGATATGATATGGATATGCGCCTCATTAATTCATCATAATTAAATTAAATTTTAAATCCAATGGCCGTACCAGGAGTTTATATCTCATCCATAATTAAATATAGTATAAGTCATAGAGTTTATTATTAAATCATAAACAAAGCATATTATCTACTACACAGTTCAACCAATGTACGTTCTGCCTTTTGGCAGTTTCACCCAACTAATTACATAGTAAATATTGTATTGAAAGATTGCTGCGCTTCTCAGAACTGAGTAAGCTTCTTGAAAATATAAACTTACAGGGTAAATCTACCAAATATAACAGTTGAGTAACGATATTTTAGCAATTTAATATTAAATATCTGGTTGAACGAGCTTTGCTCGGTATAATTTTTTTTTTGTAAGTAAATGGTATTTTAACGAACATATTTAGAATATATATGTATATTAATAAAAAAAGTAAAATTATGAAATTATGAAAAACATATCAAAAGATATCAAAAAATTAAAAGCAATAATAATAACACCGAGATTTAATCTCACGTGTTTGAATGCGACTGGACAACTTCCCAACTGAGCTATTGTCACTCTTGACGACAAAGATTAAATTTACATTCCTATTCCAATGACATTTTATGTCATTGTATTTTTTAGCTAAAAACACCGACTCGAAAAAAATCGAAATAAAAACATATACCATCGGTTTCGCAAGTGAAAAAATACTAGTAGTATTTCTATAATAGAAGGGTTTATATATTTGTTTTTTTTTTTTGTGTGTGACTTAGTTGTTAGCCTCAGATGGCTGTGACAACTTTACCCGGACTGGTGGGTGAGCGCTGAGGGCTCTCAACCCGTTAATTGAGGGTTTATATAGGCTTATATAGGCCTTATATAGGCTGAGAGGCGAACATTTAAAAAAAAATTGTTGTCCGTAAAGTCGGTTTTTGGCCGATAATTTATTAAAAAACGACGTCATTTTTTTTTTTTTTTGGAGGGTTCGGTTACGGTTTGCGCTCTCCTCGCTCCACTCTGTCCGGGACGACAGAGGGGCGTAAGCACGAACACCCGTAACCCACTCGCGACACGTCGCCTTCGTCGTTGGGCCGACCACCGAGCAGGGAGACTTGACGTCAGTGATCGGCCCGACGGAATACCCCCTATTTAGGGGTATCCTCCCAGTCCCGGACCGGTCTTTCCTCACGCGGGTGATAACGTCATAAGAAAACATTGACGAAATGAATTATTATCACTGTATTATCATTATTTTGTATAATATAAAGGAGTTAATTGAAAATTACAAGTTTTCCAATAAATTAACATGTATTTGCGTCCATTAATTCAAATATTTTTTTAGTTAAATTACAGATAAACGCGTCACAAGTCGAACGCCTAGGCTAATCGTGCCTCTCTTTCTCTTGTTCAGCGCTCTTGCTTGCACGCTCGGCTCAGGCGGAACGTGACAATAATTCATGCTCAATCAGTCATACTTTTTCGTGCGTGCAGCCAGCGCTCATCGATCTATATGTTTTGACGTCAAAATATCACAAAATGTTAAAGTTAATAATTGGTAATTTTGCTAATATTTACATAAATAATGATAAATTACAGAACTGTTATTGTTTGCCTTTATGATGGCGTCAGAAGTCTGTTAGACGTAAACCATTCAAAAAGTGATAATGTACTCCAACGTTCTTTTACCTCAACTATAGTTCTTTTAATTTGCGCACCTGATCAGATCTTTGTATATATATTTTTTCTGTCCATGTGTATATGAATGAACTCCTCCTAAACAGCATGGACCGATTTTGATGATTTTTCCTGTGTGTGTACAGGTGAACTAGGTAGGTAGTGCTTCGATCAATCTCAAGGAAGATCTCTTTCATTTTCCTTGAACGGGACAGCGTCTGTTAGGTCGACTAGTAAATACATACATGCCGAATCTGGGTACTAGCAAAGTCCTCAACGATACAAGGATTTATTCCTTAATGAGAGAATAAAAAATATTCCAACCAGTTACGTACACCAAATCTGTTTTGTTTCAAGAAATATTATAGCAAATTGCGAACATGTTTCCTAAACGTGTTGTTTGGGAATATTTCGTCATTGAGAACAATATCAGTACATTTTCTAAGCGCGTGCTAATATCGTTTTCACTTCAAAGAAGACGAATGGTGAAACAAAATAGTTATTCTATGTTGAGTTATTGTTCCGGTTTTAACATCAATCTTCCATATAAATATTTTTTACAATCTTCACGCCGCTATAAGCAGAAGCGATATATTTATGTAATTTTTGAACTCAAGTAATAGGAAACAAACCTATTACAATGGAACGCAGTCCCCAACTACTGCCGTTGGAATTTTTTGAAGGGAAAAATCAATGTTCATTATCAATTCAGATCAATGTTCAGTCTTTACCTTTCATTTTATTCCCGGGTGGACTGTGGTCAGCGTACACCTCGGCCACTCGTCCGTCCGGGGCGACAAAAGGGTGGCGCGCGAAGGAGAGGAAATACGATTCCTATTTATGTTGTTAGGATATAAAAATATACATATTTCAATAGTATGTCATTTGTATCTAAACATTCTCCGAAACTCCGTAACAACCTTTTAATATCTAAATAAATTTTCCAAAAGAAAACACTGAACTAAGCTCAGTCCAGGTACTAATTATTTACTTAAACAATTTACCCCCGATTTAAAAAATAATAGTGATTTCTGATGGTTACGTGAGCATAGCACATTGTAAATAAAAACTATGGATTTTATCGCGTTTGTATTTGACCGCCCGAGACCATGAATGCTGCAAAGTGTTCGAAACGTCGGGCAATCATAAATCAAATACAAACGCGAAAAAATCCGTAGTTTTATTTACAAAACATAATAGAATATGAAGCAAACGTATTTAGGACATTTATATGGCAAATTAAATTATTGTTACTCCTATTAAATCGAACTCCGTTTACGAAGCTTACTTGCGTCATAATAGGTTATAAGCTTGTTTAACAAATATCACATTTCCTATTACCTAGAACTACAGAAAGATGAACCTTATTGTTTAATTTTAAAGCAGAAAATTCCATGTATAGTTTCAAAAATGCATGGCGATTTTCAAATTATGAATGTCGCAGCCTGATTCAGGGACCGTTAAATTTATAGCAGTATGACGTCACACGTGTTTAGGTCACGTGACTGGTAACGTGACGTAATCTTGCTGAGATTGCAATGCAGCTGAAACACTAGTTGGCAGAATAACCTATTGAATGTGAAGCAATTTTCCATAATTTTCCAAAATTTAACATGGAGTATTAATTATAACGTAATTGAAAGTACGTTGCCACAAGACTTTGCCTAAATATATATCCGTGGGGTGATGGGTTAAGAATACGTGGTGTCAACACCCTTTACGTCACGGAAGTCTAAAAAATTGTTTGAATAGCAGAATAATTGACCTTTTTTCTGTATCACTTTTTGTTGGTAAGTGGCAAGAGAATGCATTAGGAATTAAGTCTGTCAATTGACATAGATTCGATGTTACACGTATATATACAAATAAATAAAATTGAATCTGGATTTGTATTCTTCCTCAGTCACCACACGGAATAATCATCGTCATAATTATCACAGCTTATATACGTCCCACTACTGCTCCTCCCAATAGGAAGTAAATTGACCTTACATACCAGCCTGGACAGACATGTTTGTATAGGATTATATTTCGAGATTTTCCTTTCTTGCACAGATGTTAAATACATATTACATCCCTTAGTCGTCTTTTACGACATCCACAGGCCAGATAGGGAGTGGTGAATTGTATTATTCCTCCATCACCACACGAATAATGTTAATATAAATTATATAGGGCTCAGCCTCGTAGTTAAATAAACAAAGAATTCTTCAGAAAAATTCATTTAAACAGAAAAAAAAAAATTAATGTACGGAATTTATTGAAATAAATTCCAAACTATTTTCCTGTTTCAATCATTCGCATTTCATATTAGTCTTTCGCTGTAAACGACGCGTGTTATTTCACGGACAGAAATTTGCTCAAACTGCTGTGAATTTGCTTCTATTTTGGTAAATAGCATTGTAATTTGAAATTATATACTCTGCTTTTACTACTCGTAAAGGACTTTTCTTGTGTAACGGAGTAAAAATCAATTAACCATCTCCCTTATCCTTTATATGATTTGTAAAAGACGACTAAAGGACTTGATAGGCAAATAACATCAATCTAATACAAGAGAAAGAAAACTCGAAATAAAATCCTATAAGTATACTAATTATTTACATACTACTAATATCCGTGTGGTGACGGAGTAAGAATACAATTCACCACTCCCTATCTTTCCCGTGGATGTCGTAAAAAACGACTACGGGATATATCCCGTAACATCGTAACATAATATGCACATAACATCTGTGCAAGAGATGAATTCGAAATGAAACCCTATATCAACATGTCTGACCAGCATGGTATAGTAGGTCAAATTCCCTCCCATTATGGAGGAGGCCCAAGCCCAACAGTGGGACGTATGTGGGCTGCGATGATGATGAAGTATACTGACGCCAGAACAACAGTATAGTAGAAGTAGATCAATTTCCCTTCCTTTATAGATGAGGCTCGACCCCAGTGGGACGAGACGTATATGAGCCAAGATTAAAGGATAGGCCGTCGAGTAGAATATTAATTTTAACTACCCGGGGCAGTAGTCTGCCTAATGAAGAAGAACCAGCGTACATTTTCTTATAAGGCTGCAGGATTTGCATATGCCTTCCTACATAGTCGGTTGGAGAGTTCAACCGAAATGGTGGTAATGCAGCAGTTTATGGACCCGCCTTTTTATTGTCCCAGATGGTACGAAGAAGGTCTGTCCAAAATATCCTGTCAATAAAAAGAAAAACAATCTAACATAAGTATTATTATAGACCGGGATCGGCTACATCTGATGGGGTCTGGTTAACAATTACATTCCCAAAGAGAGTTGACGTCAGGCTGCCGGTTATAAAACTATTGCGAATAACTTTTGCAATCATTATCATTTCAGCTCACATACCTCCCACTGTTGGGCTTGAGCCTTCACCACAACAGGAGGAAAATTGACCTTACTATACCATGCTGGTCAGAGTGGTTGGTATAGGGTCTTATTTCGAATTTTCCTTCTCTTGCCTTGATGTTATATGCGTACGATAGCCCTTAGTCGTTTTTTATGGCATCTAAAAGCAAAATGGAAGTGGGAGGGAGTGGTGAATTGTATTCTTATTCCGTCACAATACGGAAAACTACAATATGTAAAAGAATAATGATGAAGAAGAATATATGAAAAAGAAGTACATATCGAATCGACCTCCCAAGTAATTCGGTTAGACCACTGAAGTCAACATACTCTGCACCGGTGGTCGACCCAACGACGAAGGCGACGTGCTATACGAGTGGGTTACGGGAGTGCGTGCTTACGCCCCTCTGTCGCCCCGGACGGAGTGGTGCGAGGAGTGCGCCGACCGTAACCCACCCCAAAAAAAAAAGTAATTCGGTTAAGAGCAGGATGGCGATGATAAATATTACCCCATCCTTCGTAATTTTAGTTGTTGCCAGGCTTAAAATTGATACTGAGAAGTGCCGAGTCGTAACAAGTACTATAAACAATCATCTTTGTAATGTTTGATGTAACCAGTGTGTGTGTATTTACCACGAATATTACGTGTTCAACGAAACAACAGTGTTACCAAGGGCAAATAGAGCGGTCAGTAATTTATTTTAATATTTTTCCTGTCTAAACTTATCCCTTGAGCATATCATTACTTCTTTAGATTCGCTAGGTTTAGGCGATTTCTTTCTATGGTTAAGTCAATGAAACAATGTAATTTTTTAAAACCCACTGTAACATTTTTCTCAGGGATGCCATTATCAGAACTGAACCAAATTGAAATGGGACTACACAGGAAGCACCAGCTTTCAAATAAAAAAGAATCATCAAATTGGGTGAATTGATGTTCACCCAGTTGTAAGTTCTCGGACGGAGTGGTGCGGAGGTGCGCCGACCGCAGGCCACCCACAAAAAAAAAGAAAAAAGTTGGAAGTTCTGAGTAACAAAGATAAAAAACATCGAATTGAGACCCTCCTCCTTTTTTGAAGTCGGTTAGACAGGTGTACAGTGTACTACAAGGCATCTTCAGCTTTGATGAATAGTATTATCATTTTTTAAACACAGGTAGGTACCTAATGGATTTTCGATGCCTCTATAACCTGTGGTATTTCTTCTCCTCACTGTGGAACTACAATGCAATCTTGAGATATAATTGATATTCATTACATGACACTTTCTGAAAGCTATGTAAGCATCACAAAACATTTATTGTTTGAACCCAGTGAGTCGTGATTCGAAACATTTTAATCACAGTTGTTGTACGCACGATTCGCATTAAACCTAACATTAAAATCCAAGATGTTATACGATGATTTCTAGTTTAGTGAAGGTTTAAGACACGGTCGATCAACACCTAATTACATAAAGTAGTACCTATCGTCAGCTAATTATACTATCATTAAATTATCTAAGATAACCTTAACCAATATATCGTGGTTTAGAAATTGGTTTGCATACTACAACAGCTACTGAATTTTTCACACAAAATTCGGACATCATGAATTTTAAAAATTTTTCCATTTCATATCTTTGAAGGAAATTAAATTCCCTACAAAAAAGCTCTCTTAATAAATTAACGTAGGACGAGCCGTTCCCTTGTAATCAAGCCTTAAACATTGATATATTTTTTTAATTTTTAATTTGGATTCTGGATTTTTTTAACCACTATAAATATCAATATTTTTATATAGCAAATAATTATTCTTAAGTAAAATTTCATGCTCTACAAAAAAGGTCTCTTAACTTTTTTTATCAAATTCACTCATTTCAAAGTTATTCGACTTTAAAATTAAATTCAAAAGTAATTAACCGTTTATTTTACACGATACACGGGCACGATAGGGATTGGTGATTTGTATTCTTACTCCGCCACCACACGGAAAATTCAACTTCTTAATATCAATTATTTTAAATTTCAATTATTATTATTAGGGTAGAGTTTCTAGTCAAATTTAGCTACCTCTGAACTTTTGCCATTGCCTTTAGTCATATTTTAGAACCTCCACGAGCAAGACGAAGTTCTCCGTGTGGTGATGGAGTAATAATACAATTCACCACTTCCTATCTTGCCCGTGGATGTCATAAAAGACGACTAAGGGATATAATGCACATATATCATCTATGCAAAAGCTTTATACCAACCTGTCTGACCAGCTTGGTAGTAAGGTCAACTTCCCTCCTATTGTGGAGGACGTTCGAGACCAGCAGTGGGACGTATATGAGCTGATGATGATGATAACCAGCAAGATAGGAGATGTTGAATTCTATTCATACTCCGTTATGGCCGTTATATGTGCCTATTACAATTAATTTATAAACTATACACAAGTAAAAAATCTACAGACGTTTGAGATACAATATTATCTAAAAATTACTTTCTTCAACGGGTGTGTTTAACTATACATAAATAAAACTATAAATAATGACGAATAGATCAACACAATGTTACACTATTTTCACAGTTGTAAATTAAAAACAAACGCACGGGTTCTAATTAATCTTTCTGCACAGTTTATTTTAATAGAAAACCAGGTCAAGAAAATGAGAATCGCGGGAGATCTGTGACTTTTTGTAACCTTGCAATTGTCGTAAAGTGATATTGTATGAAACCAACTTCAGCCAACGCGATTGTGTGGGATATTACATCTTTTTAGATATTAAAATTCGTGAGTTAAACACATTGTGTAAATATAAAGGTATATTTATACTTATTCGATTTTACAATTCGTTAAGTTTCATAATTTTTATCATCCCAGCTCTTATCTCAATTCATATGTGTCCCGATGTTGGGCTCGTGCCTCCTTCACAATAGAAGAGAGACTGATCAACGCTGATTAAACGGGCTGAACAACGCTGGTTAAACGGGTTGGTAAATGATTTAATTTCGAGATTTCTTCTCTTTTATAAATGTTAATATCAGGTTGACCGAGCTTCGCTCGGAGTATTTTTGTATCATTTATTCAGATATATATTAATAAAAAACAAAAAAAATACATAATGAAAATTATATAAAAAATTACAAAAAGAGAATAATAATAACACCGAGATTCGAACCGACGCTGTTTGATTGAAAAAAATATCAAAATTAAAACCTGTCACCTTCCCATCTGAGCTATCGTAACTCATGACGCTGCCATCGAAATTTGAATTCATATTCTTTTAAAATTTAATGTCATTGTTTATTTTGCTAAAAACACGGACAAAACAACATTTTCTATAAATAAAACCTAGCTAGATCGATTTTTTGGACCCGAATCCTCCAGTATGCCAAGTTTCAACAAAATCGTTGGAGCCGTTTACGAGATCCTGAATATATATATATATATATATACAAGAATTGCTTGTTTAAAGATATAAGATATGCTTTTTCGACACTCACGGGCAAGATAGGTGATGTAAATTCTTGCATCGCAGAAGACTATTAACTAACACAAATAATATCCAGATTCAGAACAATCATTTCTGGATCGCATAAAGGACCATAGGAATCGAAACTACAAGACTCAAGTATACAAAGAGGTCGCTGCTTAAACAACTTCGCTAACTGTCCTTATGTATGTAACTCTTTAAAACCCCTTGTTAATAAAGGGTCAGTTTCACAAGCACTAAAATATTCAGAAAACGCCTCAAACTAGTTTAAAATTGATAAAAATATCCATTATATAACATGAGAACATTCTTTTCGGCTTAACCTTTATGTAGGTGGAATTGTCCTTTAGTTATAGTGTTTCTCAGTCTTAATGCAATTTGGCAAAACTTCCACATTATACTTGCGAACATTGCAAGCTTTTTCTGGCAAACTCGCAGCCATAAAAGTTTCCTCAGCATGTTCTTGGTCCATTATAACGACTGATCATTAATTTCTATGTAGTACATGACTTTGAAAAGTCATAGTTGTATACCTTGGTTTCTATTTAGAACTTTAGCCGTGAAATCCAAACGGCCCTTTAAATAATTAATTTCTATTTTTCATTAATAATATCTAACATTTTTTTTCTGTGTGGTGACGGAGTGAGAATAAAATTCACCACCCCCTCTCTTACCCGTGGATGTCGTAAAAGGCGACTAAGGGATATAATATGCATATAACATCTATAAAAGAGAATAAAAACCAAGTACCTAACCGTCTAACCACCGTTGTATAGTAAGTCAATTTCTCTTCTATTGTGGAGGAGGCTCGAGCCGAACATTGGGACACATAAAACGCAACAGAAGGAAAACTTGTAACAAAATCCTTTACCAATACGTCTGACCAGGAAGGACTCGAATGTGGGGTGTCGGGGATAGAATGTCATCAGACGATCACCTCCTAAAAGCGCGGAAGGGGCCGCTGTGGTTTTAATGGGTATTTCGGTCACTTCTGTGGCCGGCGAGTCCCACACACACTCCCCCCTCTGTAACCGGCGGGGGATAGTGCGTAAATGCATTTCCACAGCCTGAAAAAAAGGGAGAACTCGAATGTGGGAGGGGTATTGATCTACTATACCAGGCATTGGAGGAGACCCGAGCCCAACAGTGGGTTGTGTATGAGTTGATGATGATGATGAATTTCTTATATTCAAGTTTTAAATATTAAGCGTTCAAACTTCTTATTGACTAAAACATATCTATTAAAAATCCTTTCCATTGGAAACCGCGTTACATTAGTATCTATATATTAATGAAATTGTGCAACTTTGTCTCAAAATCAAAGGCGAAGTATGAACGTGCCTTAATGTTATGTCAGATAACAGTCGACATATGTGGGCCACGAAGAGCGTATATACCGACGTCTAGAAATGAAGACGGCTCCCGATAGGCGGGAGCCATGGCGCATCATAGTTCGCAAAAAAAATTAACTAATTTAACCGGAAGCACAGCTTTGACTAATTGTTTCTTGAGAATCCTTCACACACTTGGTGACAAAGATCGTTTAATCACCATTTTCCAAAATTGTGTGTGTGCCATTTCAAAATCAATTTGTAGTAATTTTTTAACTTTTTAAATTCCTATTAAATACTAAGACGAGCCTTTGCCGCAAATATTGAGCGAGATAATATTTTAATTTTATTGTGTTGTTTATATTTTTATGTATTTATTTATATTTATTTTTATATTATTATATATTTATTTCAAAATCACAACTAGATTTTTTCGACGACTCTGACAAAAATCATACAATTGCGCAATTTTTAAACTACATCATCGAATTGTTACCGACCGGCATTGTTTGCTTCTAAAACAAAAGTAACTAACAAGTAAATTCTACTAAGAGATTATAGCATGCATATAACATCTATACAAGAGAAGGAAAACTTGAAATAAAAACCAATACCAACATGTCTGACCAGCATGACATAATAGGTCAATGTCTTTCCCACAGAAGAAAAAGCCCGGGCTATAGAGTAGGTCGTATATCGGCTGTAATGATAATATTCACTACAACTTATAATACTGCCTTCCTTCAGTCTATCAGCGTCTACTGTCAGACAGACTTCCAAGGAAGTGTGGGTACTGCCACTACAGCATTGCCGCGCTGGTCCAGATTAGTTGATGTTGCCCAGACGAACGCCTCTGCCCATTGCGCTGGTTTCCACTGAGCCGATTTTCTCGATTCCGAGGGGAATTTGAGGTAAATAAACACACGTCAAAATATGTCATTATGTCTCTATGAACTTTGAGCGAAAGTTAAGGTGTATTTTAAAATAATAGCAACTAACAAGACATTGATGTAGTAGTCTTCTAATGAATAAGTACCCTAACAAAGTGTGACAAAGTCGGGTAGGTGTGCCAGGGAGGAACAAATGTTTGGACGAGTGCCGACGGGGTGTGCCACTTTCCTAAATGGTGATCTTTCTGCGATGTACGAGGCAATTCTGCTAAATCAATTTCGAGAACACTTTGTGTAGGATTTTTTTTACGGTTAAGTGTAATTTTCTACGGAAGTGTGACTCAGATTTTTTATATATTAAGCATTGTAAGTTATAAAATAATTTACTGGAGAGCTTCGAAGAAACACCAGATCTGGTTCTCGAAGTGTCCGATTCCATTAAAAATTAAGGGAATTGTAAAAAAATATTTTACTTTCTTTTAAAGATTTTTTTTCTATTTCAAGCTTATATAAATTTGCATTGCCGATATTTTGTCATCAAAACAATATTCATAATAGACAGCATTCGTGTACAATTAACCAAAAATAATAATTTTCCGTGTGGTGACTTAATAAGAATACAATTCCCTGTCCCTTTATCTCACCGTGGTTTTCGAAAAAGGCACCCAACATATAAAATGCATGAAACATATGTGCAGCAAAAATCGTTTCAGCTCCTATATGTCCCACTGTTGAGCTCGAGCCTCCTCGACAATGGGAGGGAATTTGACCTACTATACCACGCTCGTCAGACATGACAGTATGGGGTTTTATTTCAAATTTTCCTTCTCTTGCACAGATATTATGTGCACATTATATCCCTTAGTCGTCTTTTACGACATCCACGGGAAAGATAGGGAGTAGTTAATTGTATTCTTACTGCGTCACCACACGGAAAAATAAAACCATATAATAGGCCGTTTGATATAATAGTGCTGTGTGGTAGCGGCTTCGAATACTACCAACCCTTGCTTTGCTCGTGGGTGTCGTAAAAGACGACTCAGAGCCCTCGATTGACCCGGACCAACTCCATCTGGTACCATTTGTGTCAACGATTACATTCCCAAGGAGGGTTGACGTCAGGCAGGCGGCCGGTCATAAAAGTCATTGCCGAAACTTTTTGCAATATGTCAAAACAGATGACATATTGCGTCGACCCCAAGTAATTGGGATAAGAGCAAGATGATGATGATGATAATAGGCCGTTTGACCAGAGATAATACAGTAGATCAGTTTCCCTCCCTGAGCTTACAGCTGAATCGCGAATTCCTAGCGACATAATTGCGTAAGTCACGCACGTGTATCGCTCGAAAACTATAGACAGAGGCGTGATACCGGTTATGTGCCTTATTAGTTTCAATATACGTAAATATTATTATGTACTAGCGACCCGCTCTTGGTGCGCTTCGATTCCAGCCGCTTTAGCCTCGCATTTTAAATCTTGATATGGCAAAATTTGATAGGATTTTTTTTGAGAAGACAATATCTTTTATTCCTTATACTACTAGCTACCACGTGGTAAAATTTATCAAAATTTTCCAGTTGTTCTGAAGATTACCCGGCACAAAGAGATAGACAAACAATTATTAAATTGGTTTTTGGGCATAGGTATCGCGAAAATAACCAAGTGAGCATAAAAATCCTAATATTTTTACACACGAAACACACTTCAATTTTATTTACTTGCATAGATATTTAAATATTGCATAAGAGGGAATATGGAATCAATCTATTCCAACTCCTGTTTAACTTTAATTAAATATCTTGCTCCCAAGTCGATTGAATTTCCCACTGCCTAAGGGTCAAACCTTGGTGTTATTTATAAAGACTATTGTGGATCCTTAGAGGAGTTCCAATGGCAGGCATGTATGTAGGATTAGTTTCAATAAAATCAATACGTAAATATCGTAGTAATGGTGTATTATGACGGAGTAGCCGGGCTGGCTACGGAAGACAAGGACCGCGGTACCAGTGGTCAGAATGGTGAAGGGGAGGAAATACGATTATGGGACCGCGAGCCGCCTTTGCGTAACCCCGGCGGTTAGTGAGCGGTAGGACGCACGCTCTCGCAGAAAATCGACGTCTGAGTAGTAGCAATTTGTTACTGCGCTTCGTTCGGTGAGCGAGGGAGCCGGCAGCTCAACTTTCTCGAGGGTCTTTGCGTGTGGAGGGTTTTAGTGGTACCTTTGGTATCACCGAGCCTCAAAGCACCCATTCACACTCCCTTCACTTTCTTCGCGGTAGGCAGCGGCCTTGTAAAGGTCCATAAGCGGCAGCAACACTTACCATCAGGTGTACTGTGTGCTCATTTGCCACTGCTTGCAATAAAAAATTCCCCGAAGGGAACGGACGGCGTGTTTGCTGACCATAGAGTACCCAAAAAAGAGTGACAGGGTAAGAATACTATTTCTAATATGACATGCCGTCCTTTCTTTCTTATGAATATCGTAAATATTAACTATCAAACTCGATAAGACTGCACAGATGGCATAATGGTTAAGACGGCCTACCGTACCAGTGTCGCGGGTTCGAATCGACAACACGACAAAACTTAGTGCGATCCACAAAATGTTACTCTGAATCTGGATGTAATTTGTGTCCGTTAATTATACATTTATATAATTACCCGCAATAGAACGATTATTTCCTTAGTGCAGATTGCTGAATAAAAAATATATATTATGATCCGTAATTATTACCCAAGTATTAAACATTTGAAATAAAATTATTTTATGTATTCTATCGAGTTTGTAATTGATTATTAATTTCCCAACGTTTAGACAAAAATAGTATAAAAATCGCTCTAAAGAAAAATGAAGGCGGGTTACTATTATTAAAATAATCCAGAACGCCAAACATATACGCAAAGAGATATCGGTAAACCAAAAATAAATTCATCAGTACAGTATCCAATCGGTTAGTTTAAAAAGCAATTTGTTTAAACAATATGCAATCAATCTGTCTATAACAAACCAGTACTATGAATACAATTCACCGAACTTACACTTCCTCTTGTTACTAGAAACTATCGATGAACGGCAAATATAAACAAACCATATCAAAACATTACAGAATAGTCATTCACTTATTCTGTATTATAAATATTATTATTTTAAGCAACGTTTATATCTACTTACTGGAAAAATGAAACGAAAACGAAAATATAGATTTCACCATCTTTATTTCTACATAATATTTTTAATCAAATATTGCGTTTTAACCCGTGTGGCGACGGGTTGAGAATACATATGTCGCCACCCCTTACTTGCCCGTGGGAGAAGTAAAAATCGGCTGAGGGTTCACCAGGAGAGTGGGCAGCAGCTCTCTCCTAGGAAATTTAAAAGATCTAAAAATCTTACTGCGATCGCCAACCCGCCTGCCAAGCGTGGCGATTACAGCAATATCCCCTTATAAAAATGACGTACAAAACAAAAATGGCCACCAGTCACGGCGACTTCGGTACTCTACGAGCTCATTTGTGTAGTACGCCCCCCACCAGGTGGACCGACGACCTGGTGAAAGTTGCTGGGCGTCGTTGGATGCACGCGGCACAGGACCGCACATTGTGGCGTATAATGAGGGAGACCTACGTCCAGCTGTGGACGGCGATAGGCTGAAATGATGATGATGATGATTGCGTTTTAGGAAGATAGATCTTTAGATATATAATTTTACCGAAGGGTCATCATACACGACCCGCCTGTACAATAGAAGGAAAATTGACGTATTATACCATGCCGTTCAGGATTAACATAGGGTTTTATTTCGAGATTACCCTCTTCTGCATTGGTATTATATGCGCATTATACACTCATGTCGTCCTGGAGAATTATATTCTAACCCCGTCATCACATTGATAGGGTCTCGAAGTGTATAAGGTTAATTATGTTACCACTCTTACTTGCCTATGAAAATCGTAATACCCGGCTGAGGAATCGCTAGGACAATTGGGCAACTGCTCTCTTCTAGTTTCCGTGTGGTGACGGAATAAGAATACCATTCACCACTCCCAATCTTACCCGTGTATGTCGTAAAAGACGAATAAGGGATATAATAGGCATATAACAGCTATGCAAGAGAAGGAAATCTCGAAATAAAACCCTAACAACATGTCTGACCAGCATGGTATAGTAAGGTCAATTTTCCTCCTATTATGGAGGAGGCTTGAGCCCAACAGTGGAACGTATATGAGCTGAAATGATGATGATGACTCTTCTAGAACACTTTTAACACAAATTGTGATTGTTAAATGGTCTATCTATCCTTGAGGAGACGCATAGACCAAAAAGGGACTTCAATTATCTAATGGATAGCTAGATTTTTTGCTCTCCTGATCTAATGTACGAATACGAAATCTTGAATAGTAAGCACCAAACTATAGGTCGAACGCAACAGGTTTTCCCCTCATTGCATGAGACTAAGCTGGTTTTCTTCTTTTTCTATTTCTGTAAATAATCTAATAAAGACACACCCTTCATTAAGAAATAAATGGTTATATCGCGTGAAACTTTACAAACATTAGAATTAATGAATACACGCTACGCCTCAACTTCGAACAACCATCTCTGGGTTATAAAAAAAGTGTCTGTGTACTTATGTACATACGTAAGAAGTTCTTTGGCGTAACAAGTAATAATGTTGACTTGTTTGGACGTCAGACATCTCAGTCCGCCCGTGACCATGAATGCTGTAAAGTGTTCGAAACGTCGGGCAATCATAAATCAAAAACTACTTTTAAAAAGTAGTTTAATTTACAATGTACAATTGTACATATATATAAAAACTCGCGTAAACATCAGAAATGATTTTTGATCGCCCGACGTTTCGAACACTTTACAGCGTTCATGAACGCTGCTAAGTTTATTCTATATAAAAATAATTTTTAACAAAATAAAAACCGACTTCAAACAAAAAACAATTCCCAAACAAATTAATATGCACTAAAAAGCAAAAAAATAATTCTTGTACGATTTAGTGCCCGCCCAACCTTACAACTTGATGAAAAAAAAAAAAATAGAGTACTTAATACTCAATCAAATTATTACGACAATATAGTAAGGTGTATAAGACAATATAGTAAAGTACTCTATTTTTTTTTTCATCAAGTTGTTGTAAGGTTGGGCGGGCACTACATCGTACAAGAATTATTTTTTTGCTTTTTAGTGCATATTAATTTGTTTGGGAATTGTTTTTTGTTTGAAGACGGTTTTTTTTTTGTTAAAAATTATTTTTATTGTTTGATTTTTAGTGAATGTGAAGTATACATTTTTTTTCTACCTATGAGTCAACCTAGTAATAGTGCTGCTCGTTTGAGACAGTGCCGTTCAACATTACGGTAGGTGACTCAAATATCCGGATACTATAAGAGATTCAGCAGAGTGTCGATAATTTGCTCCTAACAATTGAATAGTACCGTTACTTTATAGCATGGATCCTATAATCAGAACCTAATCAAACTACCCTTGAAGTACATCCTATCCAATAAAAAGAATCATCGAAATCGGTTGGTGTTATATTGAGTTTTCGTCCATGTGTACTATTTACTTTATGCAAATTTAAAACTTAAATAGTTTTCTCATGGATACCACGTTCAAAACTGGACTAAATTGAAACAGTACCACGCGAGAAGCACCAGCTTTCAAATAAATAAAAAAGTATCATCAAAATCGGTTCACGCAGTCGAAAGATCTCAAGTAACGAACATAAAAAAAAAATTAAAGTCGAATTTACTTTAAAAAAGAGAAGGTTCTCAACCTACTCCTTTTTTAAAGTCGGTTAAAAAAGAATCATCGCCTTCGGTTGGCGTGGTTATTGAGTTTTCGTCCATTTATCGCGCACATGCTTAATGCAAATTAAAGACTTATGTAGTTTTCCCATGGATGCCATTGTCGAAACAGAATGAAATTGAAATGGGACCACACGGGAAGCACCAGCTTTCAAACAAAAAAGAATTATCAAAATCGGTTTACCCAATCGAAAGTTTGAGGTAACAAACATAAAAAAAAAAAATACAGACGAATAGAGAACCTCCACCTTTTTGAAGTCGGTTAAAAAATCAAATACAAACGCGATAAAATCCGTAGTTTTATTTAAAAACTATATGGAACACATTGTATTCCCAACCCATCAGTCACCATACGGATTATTAATATCAAGAGTTAGAGAAAGATTAATTATAATCATGTTAATTCATTTTGTCAGATATCATAATTGAGATGAAATTTCTATAATTAGCAAAACTCAAACAAACAAACTTTCTCGCCACATTTGTTTGTGAAGATTTCGATTGGAAAGGAAGCTTTTATATTAGCAACGCAATTAAATCAACATTAATTATATCGCAGGTGTTTATCGCAGACTCAAAAACGAATAAATTATTGGTCAGCAGATGTCTGGCTAAACCTCAATTTGATCAATAAACATTCGAATATATAAACTTTCTCAGGGCGACACGACCTCATAAATATTATAAAATTTCGCATTAAAAACTATAAAATATTACGTTTTATGATATAAATATATAGGTTTATTAATTTAAACTGTAAAACCAAACGGATATGGCGCCTAATTAACATTATGTACGATATTATATATTTTAATATAACACATTTTAATGTCATGTAAAATACGATATGACTTGCAAATACATAACATGTCTTTAAACGGTAAAATTGCTCGTATTTATTCACTGAAATTCCAAAGCTGCAATCCATTTGCGATCCTAATTCGGGCACACGAATATAAACATTGTGCACTTAGCCGCGTAAGGGATAATCTCAAGTTTCAATACAAAATGACGAATAAAACCATCCAAATTCAGTTTTTTTTTTTACTTTTATAATAAACCTTTTGATAAATATCACCTTGTAAATAAAGATAATAAAGATTTTTCCGTGTGGTGACGGAGTAAACATACAATTCACCACCCCCTGTGCCCATGGCTGTCGCAATGACTAAGAGATTATAAATTTATAATGCGTGTTGTAACAAACGCATCTGAATAGGGTGTATAGTGGGTCAATTTCCCTTCCATTATGGAGGAGGCTCGAGCCCAGCAGTGGGACGTATATGAAATTATGATGAAAGTAAGGTTTTTAGGATACCTTAAAGCTTTAAAATTGTGATTACAGATGACGTTTTCTGAATATTTTACTTTGTTTTTAAATAAAACTAGCTAACCCGGCGAACTTCGTGTCGCCATGTTTTTTTTGGTAAATATATTTTCTAAATCTCTGAAAACATAGTCTGTCTATAGCTGTCATTTGCGTTTTGTTATTACATGTTAGATGCGTTTTTGATACTCCACGTTTCATAGTGACTTATATTCTCTTTGACCTTTTATGTTATGTCACACGGGAACGCGATCAAACGGGATAAAAATATGTCCATCTCCTGGATCTAAGCTACCGCCCCACCAATTTTCAGCCAAATCGATACAACCATTCTTGAGTTATAGTGTAACAAACACGACTTTCTTTTACACATGTAGATTTTCTACAAATCAGAATTAAACTGTGGTATTACTATTGTGGTATACCTGTCCAAGTTTTCGGTCTGTATTCAGAGATATTAAGTAAAAATGTGGCCTTCTTTTTTAATCTTTCAATACGTCAGCGAACGCTTTCAAGTACGATGTCGTTAATGCGACAGATCGCAGTTTAACGAAGTATATGTCGTTGTAAAAAAACTTAATAATGATAGAATGAGGCCAAGCATGCTCCGTTGGTCTCGTGCAACTTCCCTGCTCTTGATGCACACTGAATCATTTTTCTTGGGGTTGCCAATTAAATATATGGAACGTTTTAGTGTTCCAAGATATGCCGAAAAACTGGATCATTCTCATTTTATTAAGTGTAAAATGTACAAAGAGAAATGAAATTTAAGTATATCTGAATAACGCTATAGGTCGGTTCAATAAAAGTAAATAATAAGTATTTTTGATATATACGTGAATAAGGTTAAATTTTAAATGTATTATTGAAATGACTAAGGGTCTAAGGGATATATTTAATATGCACATAAGATCTGTGCAATAGAAGGACAACTCGAAATGAAACTCTATACCAATATTTCTGACCAGCACGGTATAGTAGGTTAAATTCCCTGCCCTTATGGAGGAGGCCCGAGCCCAACAGTGGGATGTGTGTGGGGTGCGATAATGATGACGACGATGATGATGATTGTTGAAATAAAACTATTTTTACGGATGTTATAGCGTTTGTATTCGATTTTTCATTACCCAATGTTTCGGACGTTTTACAGCATTTGTGGTCACGGGAGGACTAAGGTCGCTCACATCCAACACGCCATCTTCATAACAGAGATTTACATCTACCTGATAAAGTATTAATTATAACGACATTTTAATTCACCTCAGCTCATATACGTCCCACTGTTGGGCTCGAGATCCTCCACAATAGGAGGGCAATTGACCTTACCATTGGTCAGACAGGTTGGTATAGGGATTTATTACGAGTTTTCCTTCTCTTTGCATAGATGAAATTGTATTTTTACTCCGTCACCACACGGATAGTAATAACTCCTTAAAAAGCGTATATAAATGTTTATTCAGTATAGATATAACAAAAACTAAACAAAACGCCCCCAGGTTAGTTGAAACAAAGTTTAATTTGTTTAACTTTTATATCTCCAAAGAGAAAATTATTACGACACACGAGAAATCACTGAATTATTTAGAAGGCCCGGCCTTGACATGGTCGACGGAACCCGATGCAAGATGTGACGATATAAAGAACCGTTATGAACAGCTATAAACCATTGCTATTAAATTAACAATTTACAGTATGATGCAATGTAAGTTTCTTTAAATTTACTGAAGAGCCAGTTCGTTACTGTTATGATAACGAGAAATGTTTTTATTTGAAAGTATATTAAACAAACATATGAATTGTTTGAATAATCTAGAAGAACTCTCTACAAAAATTTTGGCATATTTCATCTGTGTCCGTTGGAAAATGTTGTTTTTCATAATGATCATAATCACAGCTCGTTACGTTCCACTCCTAGGCTCGAGCCTCCTCCACAATAGGAGGGAAGTTGACCTAATACACCACAATTGTCAGGCGGGTAGGTATGGAGTTATATTTCCAGTTATATGCATAATCTATCCCTTAATCGTCTTTTTTCGATACCCACGAGTAAGATAGGGAGTGGTGAATTGTATTCTTACTCAGTCACACACTCGAATGTTGCAAGCGTGGTGATTATAGCATTATAGTAGGATTTCGATATCTACTTGGTAGACTCAAATGGCGATAGAGATGTACAGTACAGCGGTTTAAATGGGTTGTACAATGCACCTCTCGCCAACAGGTTGAGAGCCTTCAGCGCTCACCCACCAGTCCGGGTAAAGTTGTCACAGCCATCTGAGGCTAACAACTAAGTCACACACAAAAGAAAAAAAAATACACCTCTCGCCATGCCTGTCGATGAGCGGGCAATAACATGACTACGGTCTATCCTCAATCAATAAAAAAGTAAGCCTACATCCAACAGGCGACGAATGAAGCTATATTGCCGATTTTTAAGATTCTCACGGCAAAGTAAGACGATGGTGACACAATATGTTAACCCACACGGATAAGATCGTGTATGATCAAATTTATTATTATTATCACACAGTGTCAAATCATCAGTGTCAATCAAATGTTGCATCATTTGATAATCCTATCTGAAAACCTCCACGAATAAGAGCAATACACTCATAAAATTACGCGAAAATGCAAAAAATATATTTCCTAAAATCACATCGCGTATATAAACCTGTCAAGTATAAATGTATATACAATTTCGAGAGGTGTAAAGAGGAAATGCTGACATTATATTCGTTCGGGTTACACACATTTTCCTCTTCGGTTCACTGGAATGGGGCACGGCTTGAAACCGAATGCTATGCCAACATTTGTTAAGCGTATTCGAAGAAAACTAAAACGATGATTTACAGGTGAATTTCTTAATATAACGATGAACTCTTGCTACCTGTTAACATTTACATGACCCGTTTTGAATTTAGGTTATTCACCGAAGTCAAAGAATCGGTTTCGATAGATCGTTCAATGGGCGAAGAGGGGCAATAGGTTTAAGGGGGCCCCACGTCGGCCCTTTGACGAACTTGACGGTGTGCTTTCACCATAGCCGATCATACGAAGATTATAAATGATGTGCAGGCTACTGAAATTAGGTATTTGATTTGCTAGAGGTTCACTTAAAGGTAAAAAGCGGTCGTACAAAGGATTGTGGAACCCCATGCTACTCTACTTTCACCTGGATAGCTGGGCGAGCCTAGATATAATCAGACTAACAATCCTACCAATGGCTCTAAAATATACGTTATTCATCATCATCATCATCGTCATCACAACTCATCCATCCCATGGCTGGGCTCAAGCCTTCTCCACAAATGCAGGCACATTGACCTATTATGCGACGCTGCCGCTGGTCAGATGAGTTGGTATGATAGGGTTTTATTTCGAGTCTTTCTCTTGTTGAAATGTTTTATACATATGATAATCCCTTAGTCATCTTTTACGACACCCATTGTCAGAAAGGGGGTGCAGAATTGTAATCTTACTGTCTTACTACACGGAAACATATACATTATAACTTTAATTAAATTGTTTACTGTGTATTTGTGGGATATGTTTATCTACATTGAAGAGGTCCCCACCCCTTACTACTTAAGTATATAGTGTATCATTGCCACTTACATTCCTACATGAATCGAAAAAATCGGCTAATTGAGACTATGTTAACAATGGAAGAAAAAGAGTGACAATTAGGGCATTTGCTTTCCCCTTCTACAACAGTTTACCTACCTGAGGTCTAAATGGTAGATCGATGTACAAGTTGTATAAATTGAGTGCGCGAATCAATTTCATGTCTTGAGACTTTCTAGCTAACACTCTTCTTTCTTTCTAATTATGTCTCTATTGCATTTCAGCCAGGAATCTAGGATGAAAACAGGGCAGTATGGAGCCATAAAAGCAGTAATGCGATACCTACCTTCTACTTCAAATTTCTGTCAAAGATACTAAAATAAATCCGTATACCTTACATAACCTTGACTTAAAATAGAAACTATGTCAATTTATACAACGATTTGAATATTGCAAAAAAAAGCAAGACTGCATGACATACAAACACGTAAACGTATCTCGACAAATATGTAAATACTGAAAGAATTTCACTACACACTTAGTGGTTTCACTTAGGAGAAACACAAAAACGAAACCAAGTTGTTGGCGGTTGCCATTAGCTAGCTAATTGGTAGCGGCGGGAAGAGAGCGTGACGTGACCGCGACGAAAGTTTTGCACTAACTAATAGTAAACTATATAACTATGGGGGCCGCATTGATTATATGTTTCATCTCTACTCATATACGGCCCACTGCTGGGCTCGAGCCTCCTCCAGAATAGGAGGGAAATTGATCTTACTATACCACTATATCAGACAGATTGGTATAGGGTTTTGTTTGGACTTTCCCTTCTCTTGCATAGATGTTATATGGGTATTATATCTCTCAGTCGTCTTTTACGACATCCATTTCTCTTAGAATCACCGTTCACTTAGGATAATAGGGATCATTTATTATTTTTAATCAATCAAGTTGAACAGATTTATAAAAAAAATAAGTTTTTAAGGTAATTACCTAAGAAAAAAACCTCTAAAGAACGAAACATGGAAGGCTAGTTGATAAATAACGAAAATCAAATTGTTTATGTTGCCCATTTGCTACCGGTCCATTTAGGGAATGCATTGAAGTGAAACAAATACATTTCTTATGTTTTTTTTTATGGAAGAATACAGCATATTCATTAAAAATAGAGGTCCCTTGAGAGCCCGTGACCTACTTTTAAATCATAACAACACTGTCGTACTAAGGAAAATTACCGAGTCAATGAAGCGTTATTATAGATACAGAGAAAATTATTTTGAAAATGTACCATTAAAAATGATTTATGAACCACTTAAAATTAAACACGTGCAACACTTAATATTAAAAATTCAGTTATTTAATCCGAATAAAAATATGTAAATCAAAACTCTCAACGAAAAAGCAACAAAAAATCTTATTTGTGAATACAAGACTACTAAATTGCCGCGGTTTCATCCGCGGAGAATACGGAAATAAAAAATAGCCTATAATACTAACTTATAAAGCAGCGTTCCATTGGTGAAAGAATTTTTAAAATCGGTCAACTGCCTTGGTTTTACCTGCATAGTTCCCTTTAACATTGGGATAGAATAAAGCTTTAAATAAATGTTACTCGCTGATAATGGTGAATTTTTTAAATTGGTTAAAACGTTGAACGCCATGGGGGTCACCATGTGGGCCTCACTTATATAGTATCTCTAGGGAGCCAGCATAAAATAGCTGGTTTCTAAAATTTTAATAATAATTTTTTATTGCTTTAGGGGCTTTAAAATGTGGTGAATCACGTAGTAAACACCGGAGAAAAATAATTTGTGACCTTATTTTACTTAAAGCTTAAAACTTACTTTCGCATTTACCATATTTCTAATCGTGTGGGTATACCGAGATAAAATTCAGGCAACCTATGTTATTTCTTACTAATAGTAAAATATCAATATTGGTCCAACCATTTTAAAGATTAGCTATAACAAACAGTGCAACAGACATTTTTAAACTAGTTTTTATGCATAGCTATAGAGCAAATAACCGTGTGAGCATGAAAACAATCTATTATTTTGACATTACAAAACGGATACTTCAATTTTATTTATTTGTATAGATGTAAACAGGCAATTGGCTTTAAAACGATGTCAGCGAAACGTAAACAACGGCAAGTATTGAAACAACAATGTAGATTCTTTCATTGAGTGTGTTTGCTATAAAGAATAAACAATGAAGATTATTATATTCTAACATGCAGCTAAAAGTTCAAGGGAAGATATGATAGTTGCTATACTTTCGTGCATATAATATTATTAACTGAGTTATTCCAGATGCCTGAAGGTTATACATCAAATATTTTACAGCTACAAATAAAGAATGGGTAAGAAAACCTTCCTGGATAGAGAGTATTCTTTTCAAATTGTTTATGTTATAAATATAAAGATTTTGTTTATATGCGTTTGATTTTTGACGTGACAACGTCTTATAATTCGATGGAGCCGGCTGCACACACGAAAAAACATGACGTATGCGGCGTTACCTCGCTCTGAGGCGTTCCATTTAAGGCTTGATCCATACAAAATATCTATCAAACAAATAAAATTATTTTTTTTTTTTGAAAAATTAAACCATTCCATCAGGATTTTCTTATGACGTAGTTGATATCGTCAGTAAACCGACTTTACAGACAACCGATTTTTTTTTACTTCCTGTGTGGAGTAAGAACACAATTCACCAATCTTTTCTGACGCGTGAGTGTCGTAAAAGACGATTAAGGTATTATAATATGCAGATAGCGTCTATGTCAGAGAAAGAAAACTCGAAATAAAACTCTACCAATACGTATGGCTGGTGGATATTATCATCATCATCGCAGCCCACATAGGTCCCACTGTTGGGCTCGGGCCTTCTCCACAATGGGAGGGAATTTCACCTACTATTTAATTTTATTTATTTAAGACAACACCCTGCACTAAGGAAATAATCCTTGTATTGCGGGGGACAAACATACAATTAACGGACACAAATTACATCCAGACTCAGAACAACAATTTGTGGATCGCACAAAGTGTTGTCCCGCGCGGGATTCGAACCCCCGACACTGGCAATGTAGGTCGCTATCTTAACCACTACGCCATCTGTGCAGTCAAAGTGTACTATACCATGACTATACCAGACATGTTGGTATAGGGTTTCATTTCGAGTTTTCCTTCTCTTGCACAGATCTTATGTGCATAGTATATCCCTTAGTCATCTTGTGCGACATCCACGGGTAAGATAGGGAGTGGTGAATTGTATTCTGACTCCGTCACCACACGGAAATGTGGCTGGTGGTACAGTAGGTTAATTTCACTCCCATTGTGAGTGAGGCTCGAGCCCAGTAATGTGATGTTTTATACGTATAGTTATGATGATGATGAATTTAATACGCAATGTTCTAACTGTACGGGCACTATAATGGTTCGATGATAATGCGTCTAGAGGACATTTTTCATCCCAAGGTGGTGCAAAAACCGGTTATTAAAAAGGTGAGTCCAACCCTCATCACTGTATCTGTTATTGGTGGCGGTTTTGGCATCGTTCCCCTTTTCTGTGGTAAACTATAGTCTGGACACACCCAGCCGAATCCGACCGGAGCAACAGATGAGCGACACAGCACCATAACCTACCGTATCCCCTACCCATCTTCATTTGACTGGCCATTGGTACCGATTATTTAATCTGGCTGGATCCGTCGGGTATCATCTCTTGGGCTCTAATATATCCTATACATATTCATAGTTAACATACATCAGTGTCTGAAAACACAGTTCTACGACTAGTGTATGTTTATTACCAGTGATGATTTACAGCACGGAAACGTGGTCCCTAAATGCAGGCCTCATAACCAAGCTGGACTGGCCACATCGCTGGACAACCGCTGGGGAAGAAAGGTTCTTGAGTGGCGACAATGTATCGGACAACTCAATGTAGGACGCCGCCTCACTAGGTGGACCGACGACCTGGTGAAAGTTACTGAGCGTCACAGCACCACCCTGAGGCGTAACATGAGGGAGGCCTATGTCCAGCAGTGGACGGCGATAAGCTGAAATGATGAATGATGATATTCATACTTTGATAAATGTATGATATATAAACGTTACAAGTTACATTACAATATAAAACGTGTCTCACAATTACACATCACTCAACAACCGACGACGCGACAAAACGGCTATAAATAATGTATTGACCTACATACAGTCGTGTTCGTAGCGAACGCAAATATATTTGGGAAGAAATATTATTTTTAAATTAGACGTTTGACTGAGCAGTTTTGATTGGTTATGTCGTGGTCTTTCAGTTGCTGACATTCGCTTTAATCGTGAGCTAATGATAAATAATAAGGCGTCATGTACCGTTTTATATAACAGTTTTTATTATATAAATAACCGTAAGCTTTTCTTCTTGGCTACGTCACAGTTTTCGGCTCGAGCCTTCGCGGTAATCGTAAGAAAATTGATCTACTATACCATGTTTTACTTGCGGGTGACCGGACCGGGTATTTAGTCCGGCACCCGCGGAGAGGTTAGCCCCGCGACGGCGATCGGCGTCCCAGTAGGGGACATCGATGGGAGAGGGTACTTTCTCGGGGTATTCCGTCGACCACTGTAGTCAAGGAACTCTGCACCGGTGGTCGGCCCAACGATGAAGGCGACGTGCCATATGGGTGGGTTACGGGTGTGCGTGCTTACATCCCTCTGTCGCCCCGGACGGAGTCAAGCGAGGAGTGCGCCGACCGTAACCCACCCCAAAAAATAAATACCATTTTTTAATTTGAATGTATTTTTTCTTCTTTTGCATTAATGTTATCTGCTTAAAGTTAATGTAGAGGATAGCTAAATGTGATTTTAATCCATCACCACATGTAATGAAGAGGCATATTTCAAAATTTGTCGAGAACATATTTTATCAGATAACTCAAGATTGTTATAGTTTTCCTTCGGCGTTAAAGCAAATATAAGTGCCAAAATACATTCAAAAATAATAAATAAAAACAATACTACAAACCCTTACATTAATCGTGGGTGTCGTAAAAGACTAATAAGCGTTTTACATCGATCTAGGCCAATTTCAGCCGATGGCGCCTGGTCAACCACTTAATGCCCGAGAAGGTTCGATGTCAGGAGGTGGCCGGTCATAAAACAATTGTCAAAAACTTTTGCAATATATACGATGGAAGAAGAGCACATATTGAGTCGATCCCAAGTCATTGATGATAATGATGATCTTGGTAGGCGCAAATTTTGTCAAAAGAAGTAATCGCTAAAGCATATAGTGATAATAATATTCATATGTACGCCATACATTTCTGACGACCAGGTGAAAGTTACTGGACGTCGTTGGATGCAGGCGGCACAGGACCGCACTCTGTAGCGTAACATGAGGGAGGGCCTACGTCCAGCATTGGACGGAGATAGGCTGAAATGATGATGAATGATGACGTTTCTGAATCAAATTGGGGATGTGCTGGAGAATGGCCATAAAGACTTTGATGAAGCGATGGAAGTATGTCAGGATCATTGCCAGTCTCTGCCTACCCTCTAGGAAGAAGGCGTGAGGCTATGTATTTAATATGTTAAGTAAATATAGCAATAAAATAAAATTTATCGTTATTTCTATCAAGCATATTATGACCACTCAAGAGTTAGGCCAAAGCACCAGTTAGTTTGACCCACTTGTTGCTACGACATTTAGACACGCATCATTAATATTAATAGTTTCCTAGAATATTGTTTCTCTGTTCTATTTATTACCCATCTATAGAATTCAGTGGAAAATCTAATTTGTGGCTTTCGACCACCTTAAAAATTAGTCCTACTTACTATATTATGTCCGCGATAAATTACTAAGACATAATTCTCGAACATTGATGATTAGTCGAACGCGGCGACGTTTGAAGTTGTGAAAAAAATTATCAATGTTTACACGAATTTATTTTATTTATACGATTAATGTGTTTCGTTTTATTTATTCTTATTTAATCCTTTAAATGAAAGAGAAAGGTTTTATTCATTCGGACAGTATTATTTACAATCACATTAATAGAAGTGTGTCAAAAAAAAAGTAAACGTAATTTACATATACTTGCTGCGGCGTGTTAAAGAACAACGGTTATAAAATGGTAGCTAATAAGAAATCTTTTTATTTGGTGACCGATTAAGAATACAAATATCGGACAAAGAATTCAGTCTATTAACCCTTTCTCTTTCGTGATTGTCGTAAAAGACGATCAAAGGATTTAAATAGATAATATCGTATCCTAATTGATATTATAAATGCGAATGGAAGTTTATTTGTTAAAGGAATTTTTACGTCTTTCGACTTGTTTAATGAGTCATGTATGATCTAAAATCTATTCACCCATCCATTATTGACGTCCAATGCTCGACATTAACTTCCCCAAGAAGGGCCATCATACTTCATTAATCATTATACTTTGGAGTTAGGTTAGGAATCGTAATTGGTTTTATATATTTCTCAGGAGAATGCTGCCACTCATTCT
Organism: Lymantria dispar; assembly: GCA_032191425.1. Classification (NCBI taxonomy): domain Eukaryota; kingdom Metazoa; phylum Arthropoda; class Insecta; order Lepidoptera; family Erebidae; genus Lymantria; species Lymantria dispar. Next base: position 10,341,944 of record CM063466.1, on the reverse strand, counting down.
ACAAGGGGACCCTCAAACAAATTTTACAAGATTCTCGCTAGAGACATATTGTATTCTTAATATACACTAGGAAAGGTTAACCTGATAAAAAATAGTAAAACATCTGCATTCGCATAGTCACTTAAGTCTTACCACGGCTTTGTTGTAATACTAGTGCCTTACCTTCGCATCGCAGCCCACATACATCCCACTGTTGGGCTCGGGCCTCCTCCACAAGGGAGGGAATGTGACCTACTATACCAGATATATAGTCAGACATGTTGGTATAGGGTTTAATTTTTCCTTCTCTCGCAAAGATGTTATGTGCATATTATATCCCATAGTCGTCTTTTACGACATCCACGGGCAAGATAGGGAGTGGTGAATTATATTCTTACTCCGTCACTACACGGATAACCTTACTTTAACTGGTACACATTTTTATATCCATATTTTATCATATGTAAGAATTGACACAATGTAGGACGCAACTAGGTGAACTGACGACCTGGTGAAAGTTCCTGGACGTCGTTGGGTGCAGGCGACATAGGACCTCACTTTACGAAATATAAAGGAGGCCTACGCCTAACAGTGAACGACGATAGGCTGAATGATAACGATGATGACGAAGTATTGAACTTGTAACACTCATATCTAGATACCAGTACTAAAAACCATTATGTCATATGAACAAGCGAATATTGGATGTAGTCCAAATATAAGGCAACAAAAAAGTATTTTATTATCCGATAAATCATCCTCTGTGACGAGATAATTGGCTGTTGCGTAAAGTTACAAGTTTTCCTTAACTTTTGCGAATTTCCCCAAGCGAAATGCGAGTCCTACGCTTTATATATTAATTATATATACGTGCGTAATAATCTCATGATATTTCTTTTTTTCAAAGAATTTGTTAAGAAGGTAATTTCGTTGCCAGTGACGAAGAGAACTAATCTTGATACTCGACACATCGGGATCAGTATTGAATTTACACAATTGGTGAAAGGTTTTTGGGCCGGTTATGGCCTGGATGGCACGTCATCCGTTCCTTCTGGGCGATGAAGGGTCCATAACCCACCGTATGCTTCTACCATTGGGTCGACCACTAGTACCGAGTTGAGACTCTCTGCGAGTGACCGTCTGTCACTGGCAGACTATTACTCGGTCCAATCATCTGCGGCCTGAGTTAAGGCGGCATCAGGCACAGATACTAGCGCCTGCGGCACCCAAGTCGTCGGCGGCGGAACGTGTCACCGTAGAGGAGTTCAGCAGCGCACCGTTGAAATCGATTTCAATGATGTTTTTTCAGTTTCAAACCACTGAAATCGAAGACTTTTCTTTCCAAAAAATATATATTTATCTACAGTGTGAAAACCTTGCCACAATTTTAATTGCAGCTAGTACAAGGTCGTCATCTTCTGTGACTTCGTGATGTCGTCAAAGAAGAAGGCAACACTTGAAATAGGACAGTCTTCACCCCAACCAGGTCTAATGTCGGCACTTAACGCTAGCCTAGCTAAAGCCAGTAATACTTTATCGGGGACGCACTGGCTACAATAGCCACCACCTAAGTTCGACATCGCGAAATGTGTGGATATGTCACTCGGTTAGCCAATAAGCGATACATCCACAGAACACAAAAAGGGTCAATCAATAAGCAAGCCACTGAATCATCCCACTATACCAGTATCCCGCTCAACGGGCCGATCTGTTTGCCTGTTATTCCCAACTGCTAGAAAGAATGCGATTCAGAACACACCTCACAAAAGATAAAGAACGAGAAAACCCACAAAGTTATTTTTTAACATATATACCGCATAAGAAAATCTTAGAGAGTGCTGTGTGGTAGCGGCTTCGAATACTACCAACCCTTGCTTTGCTCGTGGGTGTCGTAAAAGACGACTAAGAGCCCTAGATTGACCCAGACCAACTCCATCTGGTACCATTTGGGTCAACGATTACATTCCCAAGGAGGGTTGACGTCAGGCAGGCGGCCGGTCATAAAAGTCATTGCCGAAACTTTTTGCAATATGTCAAAACAGATGACATATTGCGTCGACCCCAAGTAATTGGGGTAAGAGCAAGATGATGAAGAAAACCTTAGAGAAGTTTTTATGAGATAAATAAACTGGCAACTGAGTACTTGAATATTTAATAACTGTTTTACCAGAATAGAAAATCTTGTATTAATAACCCTACGCAAGGTCAAAAGGTATTTTGTTGATGACTGCCGTTCCCTTTGATGAGAAAGATAAGATTTACTATTTCTATTCTAACTCTTGTATCAACAAATCTCAACGATTTTAATTCATTAATGTCGCTTCTCGACGCCATTCTGCAGAGCTGTGGCGTATGGTGTACACTGTACTAACGAGGACATTGTGTGTAGATTTTATCTATAGGAGGTCCCGTAGTAAAAATAAAATGCTCAAACAAATATAAAGTATGACTTTTTTCAATGTCGGTATATAAAATTGATATATAAATTTCGTGATTAAAGAACATTGTGATATGAAAGTAAATGTAGTGAACAGAATTGAGAAAGATATGTTAAGTTGGTTTGGTCATGTAGAGAGAATAAATGAAAGGAGACTAACAAAGAGAATTTATAGGGCAAGAGAAGAGAAACCTGAGATAAAAAAACCATGTACCAAGCCATCTGACCAGTAGGGTATATAATTCCCTTTTATTTTAGACGGCTTGGTCATGGAGAAAGAATGAATGAAAATAGACTAACAAAGAGAATTTATAGGGCAAATGTGAACGGAAGTGTTGGAAGGGCAAGACTAAGGCGGACGTTCCACGATCAAATCGGGGGCGTTCTTAAGAAAGCCCAGGTTAAAAGTACCCTAAGCCGAAGAACATGCATGAAGAGATTAATGAATATGGAGGAGGCGAAAGTGCTATGTCAAGATCATAGCAAGTGCAGGTCAGTGCTCTGTGCCTACCACAATTGGAAAGAGGACTGAATCTATGTAAGTATATATGTATAAATTTCTGTCAGTGTGTTGACGGAGTAAAAATACAATTCACCACCTAGTAGGTGTAGTAAAAGACGACTAAGGGAGTATATATGTGATGTTTTTTGCATATATATATATATGCAAAAAACATATATACAAAAGAAGGAAATCTTGAAATATAACGCTATATAGACCAGACTAGTAGGTCAATTATCCACCCATTGCAAAGGTGAGTCGAGCCTAGCAGTAGGACATGTATGAGCCACGATTGTGATGAACCTCTGCCGGACTTTCAATACATAGAAAAACCAGCATTTACTTTCATACTTCTACACTCTCACGACTCCTTACACCGCGCTCAAGAATATGTAAAATAAATCAAACATAAACTATGTTATTTTATACTATTTGAAAGTATAACCATTATATTCCAGAGAAGTTACAATAAAACATGGAATCAGGCCGAGGTTGCCGTACGCAACGACTTAGATTAAAACCGAATAGATTTATTTGGTCTAATCGATATATTCCGGGAATGTATACCCATAGAATATAATTTGCTATGTCTACACTAGAAATAACAAGGTCATGCCATTTCTAAGTTAGTGGAACAATGATACTGTATTTATTCAACCCATTTCACGCCGTAGTGTATTAATCAATACTTGTATTATATTACTACAATGTTATATTACTACAATTGAGATGACGATGCATCTCAATTCATATACATCCCACTGCTGGGCTAGGACCGCCTTTAAAATAACATAGTTCACGCCCCTTTCCCATAGAAGTAGGCAGAGAGCACTTTCCTCCACTTGCTACGATCTTGACATACCACTTTTGCCTCCTCCACATTTATTAATCTTCTCATGCGTGTTCTTCGGTTTAGGGTAGGTACTTTTAACCTGGCCTCTATTCAGAACGTCCCCGATTTAATCGTGGAACGTCCGCCTTGGTCTTCCCCTTCCAACACTTCCGTTCACATTCGCCCTATAAATTCTATTTGTTAGTCTTCATTCATTCTCTCTACATGACCAAGCCATCTAAAATAAAAGGGAATTATATACCGGTCAGATGGCTTGGTAGAGGGTTTTATTTCAGGTTTTACTTCGCTTACATAAATCTTACATGGATATTATATGACTTTGTCGTCTCTTACGACACCCATGGCTAAAATAGTGGGTGGTGAATTGTATAATTACTCTGTAACCACACGGACCTTAGCGCTCTAAGTAAATTTTAGTTTAAACGACTATATTCAAATACGCCTTGATTTACTTGTGACAATCACTCATCCGTCAGCTTATGGAGTACCATTAAGACATAGGCCAGGAACACAGAATATAAGTCTTCTCAAAAAGCAGTTCATGCCACAAACATTGCGCTTCGTGGATGAGTAGGCCATCACATTGACAGCACAGTGCAGGATTTCATTTTCCTGGTGACAGTTTCTATTCTTAACCCGTCATCACGCAATTTGGTCGTAAAAACCGACTAAGGGTGCCTCTCAAAGGAATTGGCAGAAGCGTTTTGCTAGAAAATTCATGACAAAAAATTGATATCGTCAACTTGTCTTTCTAGCTTATATTCAGCAGGCTAATAATAAATATGCTGATGGTCGGTTCGGCTACAGATGTCAAGGAATCTGTACCAGTTGTTGGCCCAATGAAGATTGAAGGGAACACTATAGGTTATGGGGCCGCACGCCGCCCATTGGTCGCCGTGGACAGACTGGACATGGTGTCTCCAGACCATAGTCTACCATAAAAAAGGCTAATATGCTGATGGAAGAATAGAATCGTAATAAGCACTAACTTTTAAAAGTAACATATGTTTCATCATTATTATCACAGCCCATATACGACCCAATACTAGGCTCGATTCTCCTCCATATAAGGAGGGAAACTCATCTACTAAACCACACTGGTCAGGTGGGTTGGTATAGGGTTTTATTTCGATTTTTCCTTCTCTTGCATAGCTTTTATATGCACGATATCCCTTAGTCGACTTTTACGACACCCACGGGCAAGTTAAGGGGGTGGTGAATTGTATTCTTACTCCATCATCACGCGGGCAACATAATATGCTTATGTCAGTATATATTATGCAGATTTAAGATATAGCCAGATCATAGGATATAACTTCAAGTGCACTTTACAGAAATTTATAGTCTCTGTTTACGATTCATGTTAAGGTTTTCAAATATAAATTGGTCCGTGACGTCAATGCGCAGGATTGCATACGAACGGACGTAAAACGACCGGCCGATACACTCGTAAATGGAGCCTGTAAACTGAAAATGTAAAAAGGTCGAACTTTCGAATGTTTTTGCATTAAAAAATGCTAAACGCTACCAAAAAAAAAATACGAATACGAACAACATATGGTATTATTTTCTTTTACGTCCTAAAATAGCGCGAAGCAATAACATTTTCCATGTGGCGACAGATTAAAAATGTGCAGTATATTCCTTACTCGCAGTTAACGTAAAATGCGGTGGTCCGGTCTCCGGTGGTCGGTCCAACAACGAGGTGACGTGGGTACGGGTGGGTTATGGGCCCGCGCGCCGTCCTTTCATCGCCCCGGACGGACTGGACCGCGCGTGCGCTTACCATAGCCCACCCATAAAAAAAAAATCCTATATTTCAAGTTGGATCAAACTGCACACGGTGTGCAAATTTGATTAAAATCGGTTAAGTAGTTTAGGAGTCCATCGCGGACAAACAACGTGACACGTAATTTATATACATTAAAAGGATAATATGCTTTAGGATACGCAGGGCGACGCAACACCGCAATGTTGCCGGGGCATCAAAGGGGACGATACGGAAAGGGTAACGCTGGCTCGCCCACGGATGTCAAGGAATCGGCACCAGTGGTTGGCCCAATGGGGGCCAAACGCGACTTATAAAAAAAAAGAAAGAATATGCAGCTCCATAACGTATCGCCTAACCCATCAGCATTAGGCTAACTATCAGTACTGATTCTTTGACTTTGGTACAGTGACGGATTTAGGTTTAAAGCCGCCCTAGGCCCTGTTTATCGCGCCGCCCTCAATATTAGAATAAATTTAATTAATTTTTACCTAATATTGTTATTTTAAATTTAAAATAACTTTATTTCGTTGGAATATAATTTTAGTTTTTCGAGACGTAGGCTTTTACTTTTGCCGTCTCTGAGACTTTGGCATTGCGAAAATTTTGCCGTCCCTCAAATCATGCCGCCCTAGGCCCGGGCCCCATGGGCCTAGGCGTAAATCGTTCACTGCTTTGGTGGCCGGCCGGGCTTATAAAACACATAAAAATAATTTGAAATTGTAGATAATATTTTTTTCAGTATTGACAGGAGTCTGGTTATAGTAAAGTTTAACTGATCAGCGCACGATACCAATTCTACAACTATATTAAATCTTCAAGAGCCCGCGTAAATGGCCTACTTTGTTTCAACGCAGACGTCGATACTTCACATACGCAATTACTATTATAGAGCTAAAGAGTTTCTTTGTATGTTTCAAGCCGCTAATCTCAGTAGATAAAATTTGGATTCCAAAAATCTTATTGCATGATGTCGGCCTATATAAGTCTCACTGTTAGGCTCGGACCTCATCCGCAAAGGGAGGAAAATCGACTACTATACCACGCTGGTCAGACCTATTGCCATTTCTGTCGTTGGATTTTATGTAGAGTTTCTTTTGCAATATACATTATACATATATTATCTGCATAATTTATTACTTAGCCGTCTTCTATGACACCCATGGGATGTCTCATATTACACATTCCGCATTACCTAGTCGCCATTACATGACAACTGCTGAGATAACAAAAATCGATTAAGCCATTGGGGACGCCCATCTCCAATATTAGTATAATAGTTACAAAACATGACGCTTATAAAGCCGTTAGTTGTCTCCTTTTGAAATACGCCTTTTACATTTTCCATAAATTAAAGAAGATAATAAAAATCTATATTCATACAAGTTTATTTACATTGTTCTCCAAACAAGCGTATCTTTTTAGAACGAAAGTCATATTTCAATTCCTAACAACATACAAGAAAACTAAAACAAATACTGTGTCACTTTCAAAAACCGTGGAAAATTTCAAAGGATTTAAATTGTTTGTACATCCAGTTACGTTGAAATAACGAATATAAAAACGAAAAGTAATCATAGTCTTCGATTTTCAAATAAAAAAGGCGCGTCAATGGTTTTTTTTTTTTAAATTCTGAGACTAACAAAAAATTTAACTGGCGAAATCGTACCGCAAGCCAATGCCTGGTCCAAATATTGCGAAACTATATTAATTTATGTTTAGAAGTAAGAATTTATTTGCTAACGCATTGTTAACTAGGGCGGTCTTTTTTTAATATAGGTCGAATTAAAACATATGGGTAGGTGTATATATTTTATTAGTATCCTATTTCACAAGATTTTTTAATACCTTAATCATATAACTAACTATATTAACATAATGTTATCGAAATTAGTAATCATTTCATCATTCAACATAGATCTATAAATTCCTAGAATTGTCTAAAGCGGTTATGTCCTGACATAGAAAGGCGTAAGGATATATCTTCCGTAGTGTCAGACGAATTTAGATAGGCTTCCCCGAAGTATATTTCACGTACCTCAAAAACGAAGGCGTGACTGCGTGTTGGATACTAATTATGCGTCATCCTGAAACCCGAATGTTTCGCGTCCCGTTGTGCTCCCGTATAAATATGACACTGAAGCGTATTCGCTTCAGTCGTTCAGGAAAGCTCGAAGTGTGCACTGTGCCAAATCAAAGTATTCCTTAGTGACAACGTGATCGTAATACAAATACATACATTTTAATAACAAACAGAACTTTTTTTGTGGATTTTGGATTGTTCAGTGAAAGAAGTGCAGTAAGATGTTGGACAAAACTATTGTTAGCGGTGGTAGTTGGGAAAGTGTGGTAAGTTGAATAATTGTATACCGAATTTCTTTTCTTAGGCCATTTAATAGACTATTATAAAATATCGCAAAGATCCATTATAATTTTAAACAAAAATAAAAATATTCCTATCATTCAAATCTCATCAAACAAAAGTCAAATCTATTTAATTTACGGAACGAAACTTATACGGCCAATGGTCGATGGTAATACGCAAAGTGCATGGCCGTTTTAATGCGCTTAAAAGGCAACTGACTTGTCTATGGTCGCTGTCATTGAACTGCAGCGCGTGCGTGTCCGACGTTTGAATATGGACTCACGTTCTTTTTGTGGCAAAGCTCTTGACATTGCCCCATACAGCCAGTCTTATAGCTACTAGTTTGACTATACAAGTATTATTTTAGTCCATTAAAATACGATATTTGGTGATATAGATTAAAAAAATATATTTTAATCAACTGACTAACAAATATGTACAATATACAGAGATTTAAAAAGTGACGGACGGCAGCTAATTTGTTTTGTGTAACGTAATAAGTTTGTATCACTTTCTCCTAATTTTTAAATGGTGAAGATTATAATTAAAAAGTCACATAAATTTAATTTCTAGCATACAATTCAAGTAAAAGTAAATCCTCAACATTTTTAAAGGCCAGTTCCTACACGGCTGCACAGTATACATGCGCCAAGGAAGCACAGATGAAAAAAAAAAAGACAATTACGCTTTGTTTATAGAAGAGTCGCACGATGCTCATTGTTAAAGTTAAAAGCTATTTGAAATGAATTATTGTTTGGATACAGATAAAACGCATATTATTAAATTTGTGCACCCATAGCTCTCAATAACTTAGTATTAGAAAGTGTTATCAGACAAACAATGTGTTGTCATATCGGCTGTCAAAAGTGTCAATTGTCTAATAGAGTTCGTCGTAATTCGAGGACCGGTCTTAGCGAATTTCATTCGGTAACTTTCACCAGAGCTCATGGTTTTCGAACCTGATGGACGGACGTGTTTACACATCTTTTGTGTATCAATCTTTGATATCTGTCATTGGATGTTATTCCGGTTGACGATTTTGAAAGTGAAGAGCCGGTTATTATATAAATGTTGGGGGACATATTAAAAATGGAAAATCATATATCACGGGAGTTGTCATTAAAAAATAAATTGTTATCACGGAAGTTGATGAGGCGATTTGTTTAAAGTTTATAAATATTAATTTTATTTATATAATAAATAATTTATCAATGTCAATACCATATTTATATTTTACTAGCAACCCGCCCTCGCTTCGCTTCGGTTATAGGTTATAGTCGTTTTACCCGCGTAGTGCCCGTTCCCGTGGGAATACCGGGATAAAATATAGCCTAGTTTACGCCCTGATATTATAGCTTTCCATTGGCGAAAGAATTTTTGAAATCGGTCCAGCCGTTTTGAAGATTACCCGGAACAAACAGACAGACAGACAAAAATTTTTTAATTGCTATTTTAGGCATAGGTGTCGTGCAAATAACCGTGTGAGCATGAAAAAAGCCTATTATTTTGACATTACAAACAGACACTCCAATTTTATTTATTGGTATAGATACTACAAACAATTACGACATGATATAAGTTTTAATATCAGTTTTCAATAACTGTAATACAAGTCAATAAACTTTATGGTCGTGTCGTAGTAATAATGTGCTGTAAGCTTTAAAAAAAAATTACTCATCGGAAAATGTTAGTGAGGGAAAAAAAATGCGTGGGTAATAGACAGTTACTCAGTGAAGAACTATTTACACGTCATTTTAATATTAAATATCTACTTATCTTATTCGATTATTTATCGGATATTATTAATCATGACTTCAGTAATAATACAATATCATTTCAGCTCATACAAGTCTCACGGTTGGGCTCGAGCCTCCGTCACAATAGGACGAAAATTGTCCCACTATATTGCTGATCAGACATAATGGTATAGGGTTTCATTTCAAGTATTCCTTATCTTGCTTCGATGTTATATGCCTATTTAATCCTTTAGTCGTCTTTTACGACACCCACAGGCAAGGGAGGGTGTGGTGAATTGTATTCTTACTCCGTCACCACACGGAAAGTAGTCATACATACAGTCCCGAATAATTGAAATATTCGTAATTTGATAAAAGAAACCGGCTATCATATTGCAATCCTTTCTACAATGTAGTAACATCTCGATTAAAATGTAAATATTACGTAATTCTCTACGAAAATATCAAAACTTACATAGGTGATAAATAATTTCAAATAAATAGAAAATTAAAATCTTGATAACGGCAATAAACTAACAGTTTTAACTTTGGATTTGAAACCACAGAGAATATTAATATTATAAGAAAAAAATATTGTAATGCATCGAATTAATATTGTAAAAAAAGCTAACGGAACTTGCATAATATATTAACTGGTTAATAGGCAATAGATATTCGAAGGATATCTTTTAACTACAAAAATAGTTTCAGATACACACATATGGAGAATAATATGAAGCTTACGAAACAAACCAATAGAAATATTTCGATTTCTTTATAATTTCAATTTAAGTTCTTAGATATACATATAGAATAAAATGGAATATAATACGTTTATATGGCATAAGGACACTAAGTTGGAGAATCATTGTGAAGTAAAATGATTAAAATGATATAGAATCATATATTTATATGCCATTATTATTACTTTAAAGCATTAATTGCCTAATTCTGAAATGGTAATTTATTATTATAGGTATTATTAATTATTATTCGCAATAATAGATCGGAGATAAAATCCCAGTATTGTAACGGAGTAAGAACACAATTCAATAAATCTTCTGTTGGGTGTCGTAAAAGACAACTAAGGGATATAATATTCTTATAACAGATATGCAAGAGAAATAAAACTCAAAACAAAACCCTATACCAACACGTCTGACTACTGTGGTACATTAGGTCAATTTCCCTTCAGTGGAGTAGGCTCGAGCCCAACAATGGAACGTATATGGGCTGAAATGAAAATAAACTATGCGTATGATTATAGAACATTAAAATTAATATCTTGCGAAGTATCCAATCTCGTATTGAAGTTCTAATTGCGTGATCAGACGCACGTAACTAGCACTAATAATAGAATACTATACTTGAACTGCACTCGAAATAAACCGCGTTTGCCTAATGTCGAAGACCGCTAGGGCTGTGTCATTATAAAAAAAAATAATACATACTTTAGAACAAATAAATTGGATAAATATTTGCTTAAGTTCATAAATATGAATATACAATATCAAATAAAATAAAAATCTTTTTCTTTTTGTATTTTTAAATTAAAAAGCATTGAGTTTTCAAATTTTAGAATTGATATGTAACAACCCTATATCCGAATAGCTAAATTTACGAACCAAATCGCGTAAATCTAACTCGATATTGTTTACAAAACTAAGGCTGCTGGAAAAACACTAAGATATATATGTGTATACAGCTTTACGAGGTGTGAACAATCTTAACTGGCTTTCTAATGATTAAGGCGATATTTTCATGGAACGCTAGCGAATTTCTATATATAAAGATTACAACTGCAAAAACATATGTAGGTAATTTGTCTAAACACCGTTAAAATTGCTAACATTATAATGAGTAAAAAAAACATAATTTCCTCTATGGTATCGAGTCTATAAATATTACAAAAATTGAAGACGATGTAGGTATGTAGCTGTAAATAAAGAGTATAAACTGTATTTCGTATTTTTTGCAACGCCTTTTGCGCATAAGTTAACGGTGTTTAAAAGCAAATAGGTATTACTGTACGTATCGAGCAAAAGTAAATCTGTATATAATAGTATTTTTTGTCCAATATACTATTGATGCTAATTAATCTTTGTATCGTATTGAATTTTTATTTTATAAAAACATCAGACAAGTACAAATTATTTACTTCTTTTCATTAAAATATACAATATATGATTAGTTAAAGAGATATAAAATAATCCTTTTTGTATAACTAATCTCGGTCTATTTAAAACTAGCGCTACTAAAGCTTTACGTAATAATTAATTAAATACTCCAATAGAACACCCCAGTTGATTCTTTATATTTTGTCCGTCTATTATTAGTATAATATCAGCTCTGCCTTACGAACGAGTGTCAAAAGAAATATTTGTAAAGCATACGCAGATAATAGCAAGAAAGGGGAAACATGAAACAAAACCCCATCTTAAAACGTTAGTTATATTACAGTAGCCCAATTGTTTTCCCATTGTAAAGTAGGCTTGCCCCAAATAGCGAAGCGTAAATAGACTAAGAAAAAAGAACTCCGTAAACTAAAATAAGATAATTTTCAGTTTAATGATATTGTATAACAGAATCGGCAGCTCTAGGCAATAAATTTGGTCATAACCGACACATGGAAGAAATAAAAACATGAAGGCTACCACTTCCGTGGGTCTCAATACATCATAAATGCAAATAACATAACATATAACAGACACGTTGCAACCGTATAATAATAGATATTGCATTGAGCATAACGATGCGTTCTCTAAAATAACCCGTGACAAAATTAACGGTGCCTTTTAGCATCGTTATCACCTTCACAATATATAATAATATCCATGAATAACACAAGTGAGCACGAGACAGAAATACTATACGCGTTTTAACTTCGAATTACAAAACGAGACGAAATAGGACACGCATCAAACATTGAAAGATTAGTATGGATACGTAAACTCACCGACCGTCAACGTGTGTCTTCCACAATGATATATATGAAATAATTACCTGAAAATGAAAAAGCACAAGGTTAACATATGAAAACAAGAGAAATAAGTAACCTCGATGCCGCTTAATTTACCGTTTTAATTAGACCGTGTTAACTAACTCAGCTAATGGCACAACTATTTAAAAATGACCCATTTAACGTTGCGACCTGAATTCGCAACGGTGCAATATTTTTTTTACACTAGACCATCTAAAAAAAATGTTACACAACATGAACTGTCAAGATGGAAAGTCGCACGAATTTGTCGTACCAGTAAAGATTGGACACTGAAATATTGAGTTTCTTTAAAATGTAAGAGCATAATACAATAAACGATTTTAAACAATCTAAGTAGATCGTTACACTTTTTAAACTTTCGTTGACATTTATAAATGAATGGCCCAAATTTTGTCATTAGAACATGCAAACTGTTATGTCATTTCACCTAAGTCATATCATCCTCAAAAACTTTGTTATTTACAATGGTATTGGGGTCGCATTTAAAAAAAATCTGAAAAGCAATGTTTTCAACTCAAACGGATAATAGTACTTACTGTATAATTAGGCTAAATATCAATAGACATTTTAAATTTCCTACTCACCTATAGATAAATGTTTATCATAGCCTAAGTAGTAGTTTATTGTTTTTCAAACATTATATTGGCGGATTTTTACTTAAATGCAAATGTAATATGTATGAAATTACAACAAAGTTACTCGTTCCATAGATAACCAATATGGACTATAGGATATCTCGTCCAGGCAGTTCCATATGTTTCATACCAGTGTTTAGTTTACGCCATGTTCTAACGAACTCCAATAATAAACCATCTATTTCTGCGTGACCCATTATTTGACCAATGCCCGGCAGAATTCATATTCCCAATTCCACAAAATGAATAAAATATTACTCAATCATATAATAATAAGTTGACGAAAGTAACGCACATGACCGCGGGAGTCTTTTGCAAGAGGCTCGTTAGCGTAAAAGCTTTTATGTTACACGGAACACATTAGCAAACCCAAAAGCGTTGTTCGAAGGACTACATAATAAACATATTTTTTAACGTTTGACCTTTCATACAAATATGTTTATCTCACGATGACATCATTGACGCCCTTAGTTATAAAACTGAGCTGAATAAATTTATGACAAATTAATATGAGTATATACAGATATTACCACTTAGACACTTCACGGTTGTAATTTAAAAATTCCTCACAAACATTGCCAAGTTCCCTTTAGATAATAACGTATGGAACTCATGACAGGTGGCGTTAGACATGTGGGCACCATTCGAAGGGCTCGAATGACGAACATATTGACCGACAAGTCAAGTCATTAATTGTGAAAAGGGATCGCGCAACTTTGAGACAGCCACATAGGGACGTTTTATTGATACTTTAAATAATCCACGAGATCCGTAGCTCCGCCTACGGTTATTTATGAGACAGTATAGATGAATATATAGAGTTTTTGTTTTTCAAATACTGATCAGAGATTTATCTTTATTTCAGGTGTCGAGAGACGACTACGAGATTGACTACAGCCCGAGTCTTAGAGGATCACCTTTGAAGGACACGTCCAACCTTCAAGATGAGCAGTACTGTATTAGCCGTCACAATCCCAACAAGACTTTCCGTCGTGAATCCGTCATTGCGTCTTGGAAAAGTTTGAAGAAAGAAAGAGAGCTAGCTTTGGGTAAACGCTACATTTATGTTGATGCTGACAGTTACCAAGATTATTATGGCAGGAACAAGGTGAAGCGTTGCAAGAGTGATAGAGTCCCAACCGGGCCCAAAATACCGAAAAAGGTCAAACGTACTTACTCAGTTCTATATCGTTATGATCAAGCGGAAGAGAAAGTGGTAAAAGAATACAAATACCAGCTGCCTAAAGAATCAGACTCAGTTTTTCCAGTACTGCAGAAATCTTATTCGGAACCCTTTTTAAGGCCCGAAGTAATGCCGAAGAAGAAAGTGAAGAGATCGTTTACCACACTATTAAATATTAAAACCAAGTTTTTGAACATCTTCACATCCAAGAGTTAAAATGGATGTGATAATGTTTTGGAATAATTGCTCAACTCTATGCATTTTATAATTGCCATATATTTATTGATAACATAACCATTATTCTAGTCGAAATAAATATATATGGCAACTGCAAATAAGCAGTAATTAAAGATTTATTGACAAATGTTTAATCAAAATTCTGATAATCTGTATTTAATTATTTATGCTTTAATTAACTGTGTTATTTTGAAGTACCCAATGTATTCATGATATAAGTTTAGTTTATAGTTTGTGATATTTTCGTGTGATGTGATAAATTGATACATATAGTAGTTTCGTTGCTTTAAGTATATCTTAAAGCGAGCGATGCCATTTAAGTGTCAATAATGACAGTAAACAATAACCAATAAGTATAGAAACTTTTATCTGTATTTATTTGTATTAAATTATTTTTTAATATGATATAATTACACGGTTTGTACATACTATATTTTAAATACATATACAATCTTTTATTTCGAATAAAAATAATTGATATTGTATTAATTTAAATAGATGCTGTAATATAATTCTTTATATTTTATGTGTAAATATAATTGTAATTAAATTACTATTAATAGTTTCAAGAGAAATACATTTTATCTGCTATCGTAAATTAATTCATATTTCTCAATATAAATGTAATTTTATAGTAGCAGTACATTCAATCATGTTATTAATTATAACAATTTGTATTTACATATAAATAAATGAAAATATGAAATATTAAATAAAAGAGTTTAATATATTTGCATATTTACAAATAGTATACATTTAATTTAAGCATTAAAAGCAAATTAATAATTGGCACAGAATTTAAATTTATTCAAACACAAATTATCACAATAAAATTTATTATATTATTCATTCCTATTATGTAAGAAGCTTTACTTAGATAAGTTTATATAAGTTATATTATTAATATTAATTTAATCAATTAATTTTAATTTAATGAAAACATATCAATGACTAAAATTAATTTAATATTTTATAACTTTAATAGTTAGTTGTAACTTTAATAGTATTTAAATATTTTAAAGCGATATTTATATATTAATACTCATAATTAATAAATATTTAGTATTAATTATGTTTCTGTGTTTTATTTTAATATTTTAAACAGACGCAGAACTGACTCTATTGAGAAAATTATGTAGTAGTAAATTATGTATGTATTATGAATATGTAGGAATTTTCTAGATATTAACATTAATACAAATAATACATAGCATATTATTCCATATGGTAATGGAGTAAGAATCTTAGATAAAATACTACAAAAATAAGAGTAAGAGTAAAGTGTAACACTTCTTGCCCTTGGGTGTCATAAAAATCGACTAAGGAACAAATCATGCAAATAACATCTATGCAAGACAATTTTTAAACAACTTTAAAAAAGGAGGACGTTTCTCCATTCGACAGTATTTTTTTGTGTATTACCTCCGAACTTTCGACTGTGTGTGAGTCATCAAAATGAGTTGATTTTGATGATTCTTTTTTTTATTTGAAACTTGGGTGCTTTCCGTGTGGTCCCATTTAAAATTGCTCCAGTTGAAGTCAGTATTTCTTTGTTAAAATTATCGAGAGAATTCATTGTTCTAAAATGGTACTTTGCACAAATAAAATAAAAAGAAACTGTTCGTTATCATGTTTAATATAAGAAAATACGAGATATATTTTATATAACGTACTATAAGCTATACAATATTAATGAAACCAATGAACATAATAGCAATATGCCCGCATGTAACAGATTCCATTGTGAACAAAATAATCAAATATCGGCATTGTCTGACAGATAATATGCGGGATTAATTAATTAATATTGTAATATTAAGGAACTGTTTCTGATATTAGTAAATTAATTATTGTTGAAGGTCAAAAGTCAGATGGAATATTATATTAGCGAACCGCTCTCGCATCGCTTTGGTTTAGGCGAAAATTTTAAACTAGAAAAATCATCATTTCAGCCTATCGCCGTCCACTTCCGGACGTAGGCCTCCCCAATGTTACGCCATAGAGTGCGGTCCTGTGCCGCCTGCGTCCAACGACACCCAGCTACTTTCACCGGGTAGACGGTCCACCTAGTTCATCCTACAATGCGAAACGTCATCATAATAGTTCTACTCATAGCCCAATTACTTGGGGTCAACTCTTCGACGATTGTTGATATTACAAAAGATTTTGAAATAGTTTTATGATCGGGCGCCTGTTGTCAATCCTCGTTAGGAATATAATTGTTGACACATGAAGATGGCTCCGGTTGATGTAAAGTTCTTAGTCGTATTTTAGAACACCCATGTAAGGAATGGTAGGATGTATACGTCTACGTAGCCGCCACCAGACAGGATGTTAAACAAGCAATTTAATTATAATATAACTTAATAAATTAAAGCCGAATATATCTTTTATTTTTAGTTATTCTGCTAATCACATAATGCTATAAAGCGAAGCGCCGTTTGTGGCTATTTCTTTATGGTAAAACTCAAAAATCGACTTCATGAAATAACAGAATGTAACTTAATGCATTGTTTAGCAGTTTAAAACCATCTTCGCATGCCTTTCATCAGAAACCGACGTGATGGAGTAATCATACAGTTCACCAACCCCTTTCTTGCCCGTAGGTCACTCAAAAGAAAACTCAAGCGTAACAATTATGCAGGCGATGAACACTCGAAACACTAAGTCGTCTGATCAAGGTGGTATAGCAGATGAATTTCTTTTTAACATTGCCTCTCGCTCGAGTCTAGTATTAGGACATAAATCATCATCATCATCGCAGCCCACATTCGTCCCACTGTTGGGCTCGGACCTCCTCCACAGTGGGAGGCAATTTGACCTACTATACCATGCTGGTCAGAGATGTTGGTATAGGGTTTTATTTCAAGTTATCCTTCTCTTGCACAGATCTTATGTGCATATTATACATATTCCTTAATCGTCTTTTACTGTGAATTATATTCTTACTCCGTCACCACACGGTAAGGACACAAATACCTACGCCGGTATGATAATAGTCTGCTATGGTGATGACGTTAGCCGAGGCCGCGGGTGACCGGACCGGGGATTTTAGTCCCGTCACCCGCAGAGGGGCTGACCGCGCGACGTCGATCGACATCCTGGGAAAGGGACGTCGAGTGGAGAAGGTATCAGGTATACCTTAGGGTATTCCGTCGGACCGACCACTGAGTACAAGGAACGCGATACCGATGGTCGGCCCAACGACGAAGGCGTACTAGGGGTGGGTGGGCTAACCACGCACCGCCAGCGGCGCCGGGCGGCGGCTGCGCTAACCATGGCGCATACCAAAAAAAAACTTGAGAGGTGTCAAGGGACACCCGGATGGAACGAAGTTCCTTTCGATTAATTAGTGAAGGAATTGTAATAAAATTTTATTTTTTTTAAGTCATAATAATATTAAAATAACATATTATTATCTGTATATAATCTCTACTTACCTAACTCCATCAGCAATATCCGGAACTTGTGCAGAAACACTGTCAGGATTCATTATTATTGACGGGGGTGCGAGCGGTTGACGGGGGTGCGAGCGGTGACGGGGGTGCGAGCGGTTGACGGGGGTGCGAGCGGTTGACGGGGGTGCGAGCGGAGGGCGGTGTGGTCTCGTTAAGGGCCCGCCTGGCGCGTCGACGCCCGCCGAGACGTCATCGCCCGTTGGGCAGTCCGGCTGGAGAGGCCTCGGTTCGGGGTGCGAACCGTGGAGGCCTTCCGGCCGGTGCTGATGCAGTGGTTGGAGAGGCGGCACGGGGTGCTCTCCTTCCGACTGGTGCAGGTTTTGACGGGGCATGGGTGCTTCGCCAAATACCTGCACAAGGTCGTTAGGAGGGAGAGTACACCGTCCTGCCACCACTGCGATTGCGACGAGGACACGGCGCGCCATACGCTCGAGGCCTGCGCGGCTTGGGCAGTGCAGCGCTGTGAACTCGTCGCAATCATCGGTACGGACCTGACGCTGCCGGCTATCGCTAGGGCGATGGTCGACAGCGTCAGGAATTGGGACGCGGTCGCAGCCTTCTGCGAGACAGTGATCTCGCGGAAGGAGGTGGCGGATCGCCTGCGTGAGGAGCGCAGCCTCGATGAGGAGGTCCGCCGCCGGCGACTGGGGCGGCGCAGGCGCAACTATCTGCGCCTCATGCCGCCTTAGCCGAGGCCGCGGGTGACGTGACCGGGGATTAGTCCGTCACCCGCCGAGAGGCCGACCGCGTGAGGAAAGACCGACGTCCCCCCCCCCGAGGGGGGGGACGTCGGTCGATGGGAGGGTACCCCAACCGGGGGTATTCCGTCGGGCCGACCACTGACGACAAGTTAACGCTGCTCCAGTGGTCGGCCCAACGACGAAGGCGACGTGGGCTTCGGGTGGGTCGCGGGAGTTGCGTGCTCAAGCCCCTCTGTCGCCCCGGACGGAGTGGTGCGGAGGCGCGCCGACCGCGGCCCACCCACAAAAAAAAAAAAAAAAAAAAGGATTCATTATTATTATTATTTTTTATTATTTATTATTTACAAAAAACCTGTATACACTCAACAAAAATAATCGTCGCGACACCACACTGTTCAATGCGAAATAGAAATGAAAATATCTGGCTTGCTTTCTATAAGAGAGAGAGAGACAGACAGGGAAACATGCGACGCCGCACAGCTTACAATAGCTTACTATAGCAAAAAGTGTCGTGACAACTTTTCGTAAGAATTTTTTCCGTCTAGCCCCCTTTCACAACGCGCGATAAGGAACTTCGTTCCAAAAATGGTAATGACATAGTATTGTGATTAAAAATGATGATATACGTTAAGTGTGGCGTCTCCACATTACCCAATTAAAGTTTTAAAAGAGAGATGTAAGAAAAATGATTGATTGAAATGTGTATTACCATTTTTACAACAAATTATATTAACAGATAATGTGATTTAAGAAATAGGTCACACAGTTAACAAACGTGAACGTATATAAATTTAACAAATATATTATGATATTAAGATATTAATGGGTCCATAAATCGTAATTAAAATTGTACGTCTATATATATTTCAAATGGGCTTTCAACATTTTTATAAAAATTAACAACGCATCTAAATATTGTGTTACAAATTTAGATATGTCGACGAGGTCGGTAGGGGTTGGGAAACGGCTAAAACTGGGGTAATGTTATGCGGAATTAAACTTGGGGTAAACAGTGCCCATTTTCCATGTCCAAAGGCATACAATACATTATTTATTAGGTTTTTTATGTTTATGCAGCGCTATTGTTATTATAATAAATATACTAGTATTTTTCTGCAAAAATGGGCTAAATACTGATCACCTGTCATGTATCATAGGTACGATTTGATAGTAGGAGATTTTTTTATGGGATCCATAAGTGATTGTTCCAATTCCGAGTGTATTTTGTAGCAATTAATTTAATTTTTGTAATGTCCCCGCAAGACAAGAAATTATGGGCGACCACTGATGACAAGTAAACCCTGCTCCGGTGGTCAGCCCAACGACGAAGGCGACGTGATGTTCGGGTGGGTTGCGGGTGTGCATGCTTACGCCCCTCTGTCGCCCCAGACGGAGTGAAAAAAAGACAAGAAATTATTCCTTACTGCGAGGTGTTCAGAAAGAAAAACAATGCAATTTATGTTTATCCTAAATCATTTCATCATCATCATCATCGCAGCCCACATACGTCCCATTGTTGGGCTCAGGCCTCCTCCACAATGGGAGGGTATTTGACCTACTATACCATGCTGGTAACACATGTTGGTATAGGGTTTAAATTCAAGTTTTCCTTCTCTTGCACAGCTGTGATGGGCATATTATACCCCTTGGTCGTCTTTTACGACATTCACGGGCAAGATAGGGAGTAGTGAATTGTATTCTTAGTCCGTCACCACGCGGACACGATCACGTGACGTGTTAACCCTAACACTATATCTATGTTATGTAAAAAGCTTCAATTTACAAAGTCTTAAATTAAATAGATATAAGATCAAACAAATAATTTGAATATCCAAAAATAACAACTGTTTGTTCACAATTTTAAGTTTTCACTTTTGTCGACCGCATGAGTGCTTTATGTTCTTTTTTATATTCATTATTAACATCCTGCTCTTATCCCAATCACTTGGGATCGATACAATATGTACTCCTCCTCCATCGTACATACTGCAGAAGTTTTAACAATAGTTTTATTGCGGCGACCTACTTTTCTAAACCTTCTTGGTGATGCCATTGATAACTGCATTGCTCTACTATAAAACATTGGTCAGACATGCTGGTATAGGATTTTGTTTCGAGTTTTCCTTTTCTTGCATAGATATTATATGGATATTCCTTAGTCGTCTTATACAACATCCACGGCCAAGATAGGGGGTGGTGAATAGTATTCTTGCCCCGACATAATACAATCTATATAGCAATAAATATTTTAATTCATAACACGCCATATAAATTAATAATGTACTTAATTGGCCTACAAAATAAAACTCACCCTAAAAATAAATGAAATATTTGACCTACAAGCATTACTAACTCAAAAAGCCCCTATATTGCGTACTTTTCCCGTGTAATGCGGTGCCAGGCTGCTACCCGTGGGAACTCTGGCCCACTCGTACGTATTTGAATAAAAAATGAGACACGTACACTCCGTGCAATCGGGACATGAAGCCGCACAATATCGTCACAAATTTGTTTCGAGCTCCATAGGGAATGTAAACTCGAAAGTTTGCAAATTATTTTCGTGTGTCAATGTTTCTGAATAAGACAACTTTGAAACTTGAACTATGAAAATAAAATAACGAAATAAAATTATTTCTAGAAACGAAAGACTTTACCTATATAATTTTACGATAGTTGAGAAATTCTTTTGATGTATTTTGATTAAAATTAATGTCAATCCATAAACAGAACCATAGTCACGTAGACTTATTTACACAGGGCCGGATTATCCATAAGGTGGACTAGACAACTGCCTAGGAGCTCCGCACCGACTAGGGGCCCCGAGCATCCACCAAGAAAAAAAAGCATTTCATCAAACGTTTTCTTTTTTATTTATTGCTGTTAGTGGTAAAAGAGAAAACAGCACACCTGATGGTACTACTGTTCATAGACCTTGGACCATGGACCCGAGAATCGTATTGCGTTTAACCAGCTATTAGGCCGGATTAACCGGGTTAATCCGGTCCTGTATTTACAGCATCATCATCATCATCATCACAGCTCTTATACGTCCCACTGCTGGCCTCAAGCCTCCTCTACATTGATGGAAAATTTACTATATACCACGCTGCTCAGGCTGGTTGGTACCGAGTTTTATTTCGACCTTTCCTTCTCTTGTATTGATGTTATATGCATATTATAATCCTTTACTCGTTTACAAGAACCACGGGCAAGAAAGAGGGTGGTGAATTGTATTCTTACTCCGTCACCACACGGAATATTTACAGCGTATTCTCTAGCAATATATCCAACTGTTGGGCACAATCATTCTCCTTAGTGTGAGGAAAATTGGCCTAAAATTACACGAAGCCAAACGGATTAGTAAAGGGATATATTTAGGGTATTAATTGGCAGTGATGTCATGTACCTACGACCGTTAGTCGCCTGTGAGGACACTTTTAAGAACGCTAAGGATGACATAATGATACGTAACAGACACGAATTCTGACTCTTATTCTAAGAGGAGATAGGGACACCTGCCTCCTCTTAGAAGCCTACAGCAAGAAGAAAATTAACAAATTTAAAAATAGTAAAAGGGTCGATGATGTTGAAGACAAAAAATAATATTTCTACGTATTTCACTCCCTGTTTGACGTATCGTATATATAAATGTCTTGTGTAGGTGTGTCACTGAACTCCTCCTAAACGGCCGGACCGATGTTGATGAAATTTGTTGTGTTCAAGGGGATTAGAGAATGGTTTAGATTCACAATTGGACCCGGTAGGTGGCGCTGCGATCGATTTCAAGGAGACTTTCCAATTTTATTAGATTTGAACAGAACAATGTCTGTTGGGTCAGCTAGTAATAATGTAATATATACAGCCTTTTGCGTTGCCTTGAGAGTTACAAAAAAAACATTTAAAGCACCAAGGCAATAAACAACACTATTGCCCCGGCAATAAATGACACCAACTGCTATTTTCAAACCACTTGCAAAGTGTGGCAATTACTACATTAACTCTGTTCGTGGGCAGGCCTATGCCCAACAGTGAACATTGATACTCTAATGCACAGACGTATTAAATAAATACATTCACTTTTATTGAACACAGCGTAAATATATAAATGGGAAAATCACGGCCAACGGCTAACTCACATACAATCAAGGTTATTTCCGCCATAACAGTTTACTATAGCTAATCCACGTAACGGCTATGAGGTAATGCATAGCCGAAAGCTATTGCATAGGGTCACGGCGCGACCCAACAACGGAACCTTGAACCTTAACTGTCGTGTTAAACTAACTGATTTATTACACACTAAACTTAACCACTTGATTAATCTTTTAATGTAATTGATGGGCACTTGTTGTGATTGATTAAATTAGTACTAGTTCAATGGATTTTGTAAATTAAATCATAATAAATAAAACGACTAATTGTGAATGGAACATACATTTCGCTAACTACTAACGCCATCTTTTAATAATGGCGCGAACTACATGGTCAGCACTGAAACTGAATTCAAAAATAGAACAGATGTGAACCGCGATTTGTAGATCAACGCACGCGCTCGCAAATCCCTTTTGTTTTTTCATTTCATGTTTTTATAACATAAAATTGACGTGAATAATTTTTAAGCTTTTAGAGGTGAAAGTAAAATTTAGGCTTCTCCTCCAGCCTCTCTTTAAGCCTCTCCTCGGCCTCTGTATAATTATGTGAAGGATGGTCTAGAGGGCTAGACCATCCTTCACATAATTAAACAGAGGCCTCCTGTATAATGAGAAGGGAATTAATCTAATACTACGGTGCAGCGGTGGTCAGACGGGTCGACAGTGTTCGAGTTTTCTTCTCTTGCTGCCAGTTTATATCGTCGTTTACTCAAGGCAAATAGGGTGATTTATATTTTTACTCCAATGAAAAGATCTTCAAATGCAAAGTCTAATTGAAAATCAAAACACCGTGTTATTATATACATTGCCATAAAAACTCACAATAGCATAATTTTACATAGAATCGTGTTTCTCTTACTATAAAATATAGCCTACTAAAATATTGCTAAAGCTAAGCGCTATAAATAAACCCACGGAAACAAGCAAACAATAAAACTAAAAACAAACGAACCATAAATTCTAACGGGTTTAATATATATTTTTTTATTTATTAACTTTTAAAAGATGTTATTTAGTTTTAGAACACAACTTTTTAAACTGAAAAAGTTATAAAAACAGAACGGTTAGCTATGGTTCCATAACAATAAAATTTATAAAAGTTAGTCAAAGATCAAAGTTGTATGAAATTTACACACAATTCAATCTTATTAGTTTTCATTAAATAGTAAGAGAGAATAACCAATATGCATTAATTGTTTCTAATGTTTACACGAGTGTTATAAAAGCAAATGTGAGTTTGTTCATTAGTTTGTCACAGTTTAACCTGTAAACCACTAAATCGATTTTAAAAATTCTTTCACCAATCGAAAGCTGCATTATGAGCGAGTATCTTAAGCTAAATTCTATGCCCGTATTCCGACGAGACGTACGTAGACGTACCTACGTTCGTAAAAACACGGCAATTCGCTACTATGAAATAAACTGTTTTTACAAATTCTATCATGTTTGTATTTGATTTATATTTTCCAAAATTTCGAACAATTTTCAGCATACATAACCACCGTGATAGTCAGCATACATATTCATCGTGATAGTCGGCATAAATAGTCATTGTATCAAATACAAATGGGATAAAATCCATCAAAATAGCTTTATTTAATATATAATTATATTAATTTTCATTACATTAATTTGCTGTGTATTTATAATGCAATTTATTACCACTTTACTTTCCTTCTATCAAAAAAGGCGGCAACAACGCTCGCTTGGCAAATAAACGTGATGATTTTGACATTATCCCTCGTTTGGGGAGTCCTATTGATATCCAACAGTGTAAATATAAACTGATGGATGATATTAATTATTGTATTAATATAGCGCGTAATTAAATTTTCAATAAAGACCAAGGTTCAACTTGATGTAATTGAGTCAGTGGTTCATTGTGGCATAATTTTCAATGTCAGAATAAACAATATGGATGTAATTAATAAAAGTGAACAGTTATGTCTCTGTATCAGGTAAAGGTCTCGTTCGAAATTTAAATAAAGTATTGCTACGACCTTTACGGTATTTTTTTTTTCGTTCTGATTGCATCAAAGCACGTGCATTCAGCCTATGGAAAATTTATTAACTCTTTTATATAATGTCATAAATTTATTCTTCTGGTTATCAGCTTATATACGTGGCAATGTTTGAGTTCTTCTTTACAATGGGAGAATAGAGAGAATAAGCTACTATACCATTCTAATCATATGGATTGGTACAAGGTTTTAATTGGACTATGTTTTTATTTGCATTGATCTGCATATCATACCACGTAACCATCGTCTACGACCACGATAAGGAGTGAAGAATAGTATTCTTACTCCGTCAACACACGGAAAATTATAAACGTATAAAAACAGAAATTCAAAATATAATTTACGTATTATTATTGCTATTTTATGAAACCTATCAATGGTTATTATCATACGAATAAGACGACAAGGATAAAATCTTATGTTGACGTATTGAAATTGAATATACACTGAGGTATATGTATTAGAGAGAGAGCCTACCCCCGTCTACAATGCCTCGTTAAAAATTAAATGCTGCAAAGCAAATTTCTTGACGCTAATATCCAATTATGCAATTATCCAGTACAGAAAGACTTCTTCTCGACATCGAGATCTCACATATTTATAGCACAAACAAGGCCAAAAAAAGGAGGCAGCTAAGGAGATAGGTTATATATTGTTTTATTACATATTCCAAACAAGACTTTATTTTATTTTATTATATTTTATATTTCTTTTTACTATGCTGAGAGAATAACCCGACGGCACTATTACGCTCGCTCAGAGTGAGGCATACACAGCCCGCGAGGCCTTGACAAATAGTATTAAATATCAACGTTACCGCCCCCGCCGACGGGGAAGGAAGACGTGTCGCGTTAAAGTCATAAACGTGGGAGTGTCCACTTTGCCAGCGACCGCCCGAGCCGAGGTCCGTACCCCACAGGGGGTGCCCTCGGGATCGGTCGCTTAACTTTAAACGGGTTGAGAGCCCTCAGCGCTCACCCACCAGTCCAGGTAAAGTTGTCACAGCCATCCGAGGCTAACAACTAAGTCACACAAAAAAAAAAAAAAGAGTGCCGGAGAAGAATAAAATTCACCCACCCCTTTCTTGCCCGTGGGTGTCGTAAAAGACAACCAAGTGATTATAATACGGCGATAACATCTATGCAAGAGAAGGAAAACTCGAAATATAGCTCTATACCAACCCGTCTGATCAGCGTGGTTATAGAAGGTCAATTTCTCTCCTATTGTGGCAAAGGGTCGAGCCCAGCAGTGGGACATACATGTATGTTCTGTGATGTTGATCATGTACTCGTTTCGTAAAAGAAATCATTCTACCAAAATTCAAAGATTTCTTCATAACGCACGCCGCATATTATTTTTAATTAAAAGCGTATTATAATCTTTACGGCAACAGCGGTGATTATTTTTAATGTATATGATAAATTATTATTAGTATTTCGTATGCTTAGACCGATGTAAAAATATAAATGTCAGCTAAAAAGCGTTTATAGCCGATGTTTGGCTATGGCACATCAATAAATCAGACAGATAATTACGTATTATGTCTATTAGGTAACTCGAAAAATACTGCATTGTGACAAAAGATACGAAGTGTTCGTATATTCTGGGTTTGTATGAATTATTTCTAACAACGAAAAGATATTCATCGTAGTCATATTGTTCTACTATAAGGCACGAGCTACATGGGCGTACCCAGGTAGGGGCAGGGGGGGGGGGCAGCTGCCCCCCCCCCCCCCTAGAAGATAAAATGTTAAGAGATGAATTTTCGAAAATCCTTTCTTAGTGCTCCCGTACGCTATGAAGGGAACCCCCTGTGCAAAATTTCAGGGTTCTAGCTCTTATATTTTAGGCTCTGCGTTGATATGTTAGTCAGCTTCTCCTTTTATATGTATAGATAAGCACCTAGCGTATAAAAAATCTGACTTGCCCCCCCCCTGGCCCAGAACCTGGGTACGCCCCTGACGAGCTACCTACCTACAGAATGGAGAAATAGTTGTTCTACTATACTGCACAAACCAGATGAATCGAGTTTTCTTCTCTGTCTATTATATCTCTTAGTCGACTTGTACGATACACGGGCAAGAAATAGAGTGGTGAACAGGAAAGGAAATTGACCTACTGTACCACCACTAGTCAGACAGTTCGGTGCCGGGTTTTATTGCCGAGTTTTCCTTCGCTCAAGAAGTAGTTAGTATTACTCTTGAGTATTACATCCGTGTTGTGACGGAGTAAGAATACAATTCACCACTCCCTTTCTTACCTGTGAATGTCGTTATAGACGACTAAGGGATATAATATCTATGCAAGAGAAGGATAATTCGAAATAAAACTATACCAACCAGTCTGACCAGCGTGGTATAGTAGATCAACAACCCTCCGAGCGACAGAGGGGCGTAAGCACGCACACCCGTAACCCACCCGTGACAGGTCGCCTTCGTCGTTGGACCGACCACTGGAGCAAAGCGCCTCGTCGTCAGTGGTCGACCAAAAAAAAAATATATGTAACTCCTTGCAATATTAGTTGTAAAAATATTTCAGTACGCGCTATTATATTCTATTGTGCCGCCTAACCTCGTCAGTGACATTGACTTCAATTGAAAATAATATGCCGGTGAAAAGATTTAACCTTCGTCCTCATATTGTGTCTCAATCTAAAGATTAAGCAATTGCACTGCCACGGTTATAAACCTAGATTATTTTTGTAGATTTATATATATTAGTACTAGCAGCGCCCTGCTATTTCACCCGCAGTTCCTCTTCCCGTGAGAATATCGGGATAAATTATAGCCTATGTGTTATTCTGATATATAAGCTATATTATTGTGAAGTTTCATTAAAATCCATTCAGTAGTTTTTGCGTGAAAGAGCAACAAACATCTTCACACTTTCACATCCTCACATACTTACAAACTTTCGCGTTTATAATATTATATAGTAGGATCCGTAATTCCGTAGATGTCGTACAAAACGACTAAGGGATATAACATACACATAACATCTGTGCAAGGGAAGGAAACCTCGAAATGAAACTCTATACCAACATGTCTGACCAGCATGGCACTGTGGAACTCGAACCTCTTTACATAATAGGAAGGAAATTCACCTTACTATACCATGCGGGTCAGGCAGGCTGTTATAGAGTTTTATTTCGAATTTTCCTTCTGTTGCATAGATGTTATATGCGTATTATATGCCTTAGTCATCTTCTACGACATCCACGGGCCAAGGCCTTCCAAGATAGGAAGTGGCGAACTGTATTCTTATTCCGTCACCACACGGACATATAAGGAAGGTCCTTATTATGCAATAACTTTAAAATAAATATTAATTAACGGTACATCTTACCAAATGAATTGAATCCAAAATGCTAAAAAAAGCAATAAGACTAAACTAAACCAGCTAACATTACAAGAAGTAAAATTAAACGGTGTGGTTTTTATTGCTATCAATAGCCGCCATCTTGGATACCCACGAACCGTTTACATCACATTGCATCATTTCGTTTAAAAATCAAATTTGGTTAAAATTAATTTTTGTGTGTTGCATTCGCCGTATCACGTTTTAAATTGGCTAACCATAAGGATTTTATTTATTTTAATAACGATTGCATCGCATATGGTATGTTGTTTTTCTTTATGACAGCCAACATTTTTTTTATATATGCTTAAATCGACGAATCTCAACTCGGCTGTGCAGCGTTCGGGAAACTAAAGAGGATCTTTTCGTCCAATATTCCGCAGTGTCTGAAAACAAGGGTTTATAACCAGTGTGTGTTACCAGCGATGACAAACGGCATTGAAACGTGGTCTCTAAATGTCGGACTCATATACTCAACGTGCTATGTAGAGGACTATGCTCGGTATTTTTTTACGTGATAAAATCCGGAATACGAAAATCTGTAGAAGAACGGGAGTAACGGACATAGCCCGAAGAATTAGCACACTGAAATAGCAACTGACAGGCCACATCGCTTGCAGAATCTACAACAGTTGGGAAAGAAAGTTTCTCGAGTGCCGAACACGAACCGGACGACGCCGTGTAGGACGCTCCCTACTAGGTGGACTAAGGACATCTTGAAAGTCGCGATGTAGGTGGCACAGGAGGCCTATGTCCAACAGTAGAGGTCTACGGGCTATGGATGAATGGAAGCAAAGGTGTCGTACCTGATGGTGACCTAAAAGAAGCTATCGCTAATTTGGTAACCAAGGACAAGATAGAAGTTTTCTGTTGTTATATAGGATGTTTTTCGACTTTTCTATATCTTTATACATATGTATAAATGTTCTTTCTGTACGTGTGTTTGTATTTGAACTCCTTCTAAACGGCTGGACCGATTTTGAAGATTTTTTTTGTGGCTGTTCCGATGGATAGAAGAGAATGATTTAGACTAATAATTTGGACCGGTGGGTGGCACTGCGATTGATTTCAAAAGAATTCCTTTTACTATTTTTTTTAGATTTGAACAGAACAACGTCTGTTGGGTCAGCTGGTAATTTATAACTGAGAAATGCCAAGAAACGGTATATGTAGCCATCAATTAAATGACGTCATAGCAAGAGAAACAATTAATCATGATCTTGAATTTAACGGGCCGTAAAATATACGAGTGTCCTTATAATTCATTAATGAGCTGATCTAATTTTTCTTTTTATGGATACGACAAGATTTTTCTTATTTAAGTACGGCTATAAAACATTTTTTTCGAGACTCATCGATGACTGTTCGAATCGATTAGCTGAGTAATCTGAATACATAATCTGTATTTAAAATGAATATGGTTTTAATTTATCGAAGATAACGGTTCAAATTACTAATTAATTCTGCTAAAATAATTTTATTTTCGAACAATATTCTTTATGTCCGTTTATTGACGGAGTAAGAATACAATCTTAGAATAATAACATATAGAAGGATAGTGTCGGTACTTAGCGATCAAAAACGTGAAGCCAAAAATACTACAAGCGTGTAAGCGATTACACACATACACACGCACACCACTATACAACAGAGTTGCCTTGCGTACGCCGTGATCTTGTACACTACGGAACGGTCCGGCGTAAGCTCCCATAGGCTTCAATGTAAATGCTTAATTTTTAGTGCGCGGAGTTACCTTCTATGAGTTATTAATCTAAGAATACAATTCATAAACCCTATCTGTATATCTTATCCCTTAGTCATATTTCACGAAACCCAGAAAGGCGGTAGTGAAATGTATTCTTAATTCATCACCACATTGATATCTCACAGAATATAAAAGAATTTAATTATTTTACTAGCATAGTTCATTTTTGACGTGACAATGTCTAATAAATCGATGAACGCTGGCTGCATGCACGAAAAAGTGTCCCGTTTCGCCCATTGTCCCGTTACGCTGATTAAATTTTATTCATAAAAGTATGCAGTAATTTCATCAATGTTTTGTTATGACGTTGTCACGTTAAACTATCGTCCGTAAACCGACTTTACAGACAACCATGTTTGTTTTTTATCTGTGTAGGTTGTATTATATCATCATTGTCCTGTTCTTTTAGCAATATGTATGTAGGTACGTAATATCTTTAACGTATGTTTCTTCAACAGACACGAAGAAAACAGAGCCATACGCACTGCAAGCATTTAAATTCGCCTGCTTTTTTGACAATAACCTGCCTGCCAAAATTATGTTTCATATTTTCATTAGAGTTTTAACGAAGAAATTCTGTTCTGCCATCGGTTACAGACAATTTGCAAAAAAAATATTGTTTGACTATGAATTCTGATTACAAAATAGCTTTATTTTTAAAGCGTGTTTTTTTAATCAGTCCTTTGTTTATTAATTTTCTTCATGTTTTCGTCACATTTGAATCTTCTTCGTCATCAGATGTGAAAATTACGAGGAATTACGGAATAATAAAACAGTGGCAGCACAAACTGAACGCAATAACAATGACGTCTACAGAGCGTTTATTATATGCAATAATTATTTAAAATATTAGCTAATATTTATAAAAAAATAGCCGTAGCTTTATTTATATACCTATATATTATTGAGAACACATCGTCATAAATTATCCTGTTTAAATAAGGTCCATTACCATATCAGATTTGATCACAAATAAAATTAATGAATGCATATTAAATAGAAACGTTTATAGCAATCCAAAAACCATATTGGCAATCTACGAAAACAAATGACCATTCCGTATGATGTCAACAACCTATAACTGTTACAAAATTTTTTGATATTATAACTAATGGGTATTTTGTAGCATTTCGAAGAAATGTTGTTCTGTTCAAATCTAAAAAAATAATAAAAAGAATTCTCTTTGAAATCGATCGCAGCGATACCTACCGGTTCCAATTAATAATTTAAACCATTCTTATATTCAAACAATCATCAAAATCGGTCGAGCCGTTTCGAAGGAGTTTAATTACAAACATACGAACAGAAGATTTATATATACATAAAGATTAAAACTACACAGATTTATATAGATTAAATTAAAACTGTATCGGAAAATCTTGTGGTGACAGAATGAGAGTACAATTCACCACTCCATATCTTGCCCGTCGATGTATTAATCGTCGATTAGAGAATAGAAGTTCAGTTCAGAGGGAATATATTTTGCTAAATTTGACTAGAGAGTCTTCCCTAATATAATTGACATTAAGGGGATGAATTTTCCGTGTGGTGGCGGAGTAAGAATACAAATCACCACTTCCTATCATGCTCGTGGATGTCGTAAAAGAGGACTAAGGGATATTATATTGAGCATATAACATCTATGCAAGAGAAGTAAAGCTCGAAACAAAACCCTATACCAACCTGTCTGACCAGCATGGTATAGTAAGATCAATTTCCCTCCTATTATGGATCAGGCTCGAGCCCAGCAGTGGGATGTATGTGGGACGAGATGATAATGATATTGTAAAATACAGTGAGTTAAAAAGTTGAAATTATTTAAGTTCTTAAGCTGTTACGATAAGTAAATATTCCAAATGAAAATGAACTGTACAATAATTTATTAATTTCTGAGGTCGGTGCCAAGTTAGTCTGGCCCTAGCCTTAATATGGGCAAACGAGGTCACGCTGTATGACGTCATAACGCAAATCCCGTTTAAAATGAAATAACCCGTTTAGTTATTTAATCCCGTTTAACATTTTTTTTAAATGAAAACTTCTATAAGCAGTTTTGTATGAAGAGTAAATTCCTGAAGTCGTCTTCGACATGGTCACTGTGCAGATAAATATTAAAACAAGATAAATGTAAAATTATAATTTAGAAATTTTAATATAAGATCAAACAATTAATTTGAATAGCCTGAAATAACAACTGTTTGTTCATAGTTTTAAGTGTTCACTTCTGTCGGTACTCCTCATCACAGTTTTGT
The DNA here is from genome assembly GCA_032191425.1 of Lymantria dispar. NCBI lineage: Eukaryota > Metazoa > Arthropoda > Insecta > Lepidoptera > Erebidae > Lymantria > Lymantria dispar. Next base: position 10,309,546 of record CM063466.1, on the reverse strand, counting down.
GTTCTTTTTTTTTCATTACGTTGCGAATTAATTTAAGATATTAAAATTACATAACAAATGATAGGTTACCCGAGTAATTATTCACATATATTGAGATTTTTTTTTTGCAAAAAGAGCCCTAATTATATTAAAAACAGCTGTACATCTAATGCTGTACATTTGCTCTCATCTCAGCCCATATACGTCCACTGTTGGGCTCGGGCCTTTTCCACTTTGGAAGAGAATTTGACTTACTGTACCACGCTGGTCAAACATCTTGGTACAAGTTTTCATGCATTGATGAAGCATTCTTGCATCAATATTATCTGTGTACTATATCCCCTAATCGTCTTTTACGACACCCACGGGTAAGGCAGGTATGATGAATTGTATTCTTACTCCGTCACCACACGGAAAACTTCTAGCTTTATACAACAACTAGCAACTCGCCCTCGCTTCGCTTCGGTTTTAGTCGTTTTACCCATGTAGTTCCCGTTCCCGTGGGAATACTGGAATAAAATATAGCCTAGTTTACGCCCTGATTTTATAGCTTTCCATTGGTGAAAGAATTTTTGAAATCGGTCCAGCCGTTTTGAAGATTACCCGGAATAAACAGACAGTCAAAGAGACAAAAATTTTTAATCTGTATTTTAGGCATAGGTGTCGTACAAATAACAGTGTGAACATGAAAAAAGTCTATTATTTTGACATTACAAACAGACACTCCAATTTTATTTATTGGTTTAGATAAACCAAGTTTATCAACCCTAGTATGCATTGGTTGAAAGTTATTTATGAGTCGCAATATAAATAAAGCCATTATAAAGCATAATTATAAATTCATTAGAATAAAACTACATAGATAAAAATATGTATATCGAATTAGTGTTTACTAAAAATCAGAACCGTAAATCTTTATTTTATTGAAATTAGTTCTGTTTTATATCTGCTACCATTTTTAGAAATATATAAATAAATATTACACAGGATTCTTTCAAATTTTATAAAATATATTGTGCTGGTTTAATACTATTTTTGTCAACGATATCTAAATTTTAGGCAACGCCTTTTTTTTGAGATGGGTTACGGTCGGCGCACTCCACCACTCCGTCCTGGACGACAGAGGGGCGTAAGCACGCACACCCGTAACCCACCCATGACAGGTCGCCTTCGTCGTTGGGCCGACCATCGGAGCAGGGTGACTTGACGTCAGTGGCCGGCCCGACGGCATACCCCCCGAGGAGTACCCTCTCCTCGGTCTTTCCTCACGCGGTCGACCTCTTGGCGGGCGACGGACTATTGACCCGGTCCAGTCACCCGATCTAGGCAACGCCTAAGATTATATGGTATAAGTGCATTAACATTTACGTTCTGTGATATGGACTATTTTATTTTCAACCCCCGACGGAAAAAGAGAGGTTTTATAAGTTTGATATTGATGTCTGTCTGTCTGTAGCAGCGTGCCTCTCAAACGGATGGACCGATTTCGATGTAGTTTTCTTTTCATTTGAAAGCCAGTTTACTTGCGGTGGTTTTATGTTTAGTTAATATCGGTCTAGCAGTGTAAAAGTATTAGCTCTTTTCCAAAGTGATGTAATGGCCCTTCACGCGTGCCAGTGTAATCGTTAAATGACAATTAATTATTCCTGTTGAAAAGAACTTAATACTTTTTTTATTACTGTTATTTGTGTCGTGGTTGAACAAAATTTTCTTTTTTACTTATTTACTTCAGCCTTTAGTAAAAGCGAGTACAAGAATCATAGCCCTCCTATCTAAGATTCATATCCGATTAGTCATTATCATCATCACCCTGCTCTTATCCTTATTATTTGGGATCGCCTCAATATGTACTCTTCTTCTAACTATTATAAGCAAAAATTCTTATACTCACTAATATTATAAATGCGAAAGTAAGGATGTTTGTTTGTTTGTTACGCTTTCATGCTTAAACCACTGAACCGATTTCAAAAATTCCTTCACCAATGAAAAGCTATAATATCAGGGAGTAACATAGGCTATATTTTATCCCGGTATTCCCAAGAAAGGGTGATTTTTTGTTTATTGAATAACTCTTTTGTTTTCAATTTTACACGAAAAGTGGTCATCACCAAAGTTGTTTGAAAGTAAATTTCCAACAATTTTTGTTCTTATTTCTTTTCGGGTGTAAATCGAGAAATATCGATCCTACGGAAAAATGATGAGAACAAAAATTGTAGGAAATTTAATTCTGAACAACTTTGGTAATGACCATTTTTTGTGTAAAATTGAAAATAAACGAGTTATTTAAAAAACATAAAACCACCCTTAAAATCAAGATGGCGGAAAACGCAAGACCACTGGGAATTCGAAAACCGAAATGTAGACTCCCAGTGAGCCAACCCCCCCCCCCCCCCCACCCCTAACGAATTCCGAAGGAAAAAATCTACTTATAATTTTTCCTGGGTCCAATCAACAATTCGACTGGGCTAATATGTATTTGCGATCCACAGCTGTAAGTAGGGCACGAAGGGAGGTTATAAAGTCTGCGTGAGTTACGAGTTGGTGGTTATTTGAAATTGCCAAGTAGAACTCTAATTCTCACTCTCATGAGAAATGAGAAGAAATTAAGGCGTAGCGAAACATTGTATTTTTAACACTGGTATAAATCATAATTACGTAATTCATCATTTATCTTTTCAGCTCATATACGTCTCGCTGTTGAGCTCGAGTCTCCTCCACAACAGGAGGGAAACTGACCTTACTACACCATGCTGTTCAGATCGACTGACATAGGGCTTTATTTCGAGTTTGCCTGCTTTTACATAGATGTTATATGCGTATTGTATCCCTTAGTCGTCTTTTACGACATCCACGGGCAAGATAGGGATCTTCTGGATACTAGAAATAGTGATTTGTATTCTTACTCCGTCACCACACGGAAAATTATATAATTATTTCAAAATAATTATACAACATGTAAAAACAATCATTGTTATAATTGTATAATAACATTGAATCAATAAAAAATAATTAAAAATAGTCACTACGAATTCGCACGTATCAACATATTGTGTGCTTCAATTTGAGCATTTTTTATTGTACTGTCATGTCCTTGCCAAACCAGAATAACTAGCTTCACGTTTTACCACGAACCTCCATGTTTAAACAGAAAATTACCTGTGAACAATATAAAAAAAACACGTTAATACTTGTATACACATTGAATAATATAACAATAATTATTAAATAAGGATAGGCACAGATTGAAACTGAATGAACCTATTGTCCTAACTGTGGCCGTGATTTGTTGTTATTCTATCATTTACATTTGCCAAAAAAAGAATAAAATACAAAACAAAATTATTACTGTTGTTTACACGAAAACGGACATTTTCATATTCGCGTAAACATCAGAAATCATTATTTATTTGTATTTATTTTACAAAATAATGATGTCTGATTATTACATATTGTAAATAAAACTATTTGTACGGATTTTATCACGTTTGTATTTGATTTTCGATTGCTTGACGTTTCGAACACTTTACAGCGTTCATGGTCACGAGCGGACTAAGATGTCTCACGTCTAACAAGTCATTGTTATTACAGTGATTTAAATCTACCTGCTACAGAATTAGAATTTAATTGGTCGGGCAATCACAAATCAAATAAAAAGACAATAAAATCCGTAAAAGTAAATTTATTAATAAAAAAAAATACTAAGTTGGGTCATCCAGATATTATTAGTGTAACGTGATTAATAAATAAGCGTGCCTACCAATAATAAAAAGTTACTAATAAACTAATCGATTATGACTTATTGCACCTATTAAGTGCTTAATAACAACTTATTCAAGCGTAGCGTATTGTATAAAATTAGTAGAAGACTCGCCTATAAATATTATTCACGGTTTTTTTTGTGGGTGCAGTCGGCGCGCCTCCGCACCACTCCTTCCGGGGCGACAGAGGGGCTTAAGCACGCAACTCCCGCAACCCACGCGAAAACCACGTCGCCTTCGTCGTTGGGCCGACCACCGGAGCAGGGTTACTTGACATCAGTGGTCGGCCCGACGGAATACTCCCTACTTGGGGTACCCTCCCATCCGACGTCCTCCCCGAGGGGGGGACGTCGGTCTTTCCTCACGCGGTCGGCCTCTCGGCGGGTGACGGACTAATCCCCGGTCACATCACCCGCGGCCTCGCCTAGGGCGGCATGAGGCGCAGGTAGTTGCACCTACGCCGCCCCAGTCGCCGGCGGCGGATCTCCTCATCGAGGCTGCGCTCCACGCGCAAACGATCCGCCGCCTCCTTTCGCGAGATCACTGTCTCGCAGAAGGCTGCGACCGCGTCCCAATTCCCGACGCTGTCGACCATCGCCCTAGCGATATTTATTCAAGGTTTGAGACTATAGTTGATGGCAATTACGAGCTTTTAAACAACAAATTTCGTTTTATTCTTTTAACAAGGTTATTGATGACGGAGTAAAAATACAAGTCACCACCCCCTCTCTAGTCCGGGGATGTCGTAAAAGACGATTAAGGGTTAAAATATGCAAATAATATCAATGCAAGTGAAGAAAAACTAGAAATAAAACCTTATACCAATACGTCTGATCAGTGCGGTATAGTAAGTTAAGTTCTCTACCACAATGGAAGATTGTGAAATGATTTCTATAGATGATTCAAAAGTTAGAGCCAGTCGAAATAATAACAAACCAAATAAGAGAGTGTAAACAGGAGTTGGGAAACATTCTTTATTTAACTCCAATGTAATCAGGAGTTGGAACGTAAAATTAGATGCACAATTAATAGAGAAAATAATGTACCTACTGCATATGACCTAACCTATTAATATCCACTTTTAAACACAGGTCTTCCCTTGAGGCGTGGAAGATATCGTAATCACTAGGCAGGCAATTTAGCTATTGCTATTGTTATGAGTTTTCAAGTTGAACGTTACTGTTCGCTCTTATGTTCTTATGGTAGCTAGTTTTTATCAACTACCACGGTAATGGATCGATAATAAATTTGAAGACTTACATAAACTAAAAATAAAACTAATTGGACAAATAACGGTATTATTATATCATACAAGTTCAAATTTTAAATTTAGAAATAGGCATACGACGACCAAATTCGCAAACGAAAAGATTATAATATAGATATATAGAACGAAATATATACAAAATATAAACGAATATATATAGAACGAAAAGTTAATTTTAATTTATTCCTACCATCCCTGGCATACAATAATTATATTTTTAACCCATGGCCAAACTGGCAACGATATGTTCCGTATGATAATGGCAGTAATAAAACCCCACGGATTCGACAAAAGCTTAAGAAAATGTGTCAATAAAAGATTAAAATAAATCATATGTATCATAAAAATCCCTAAACAACTTCCATATAGCTTTACATTCTATGTAAGTTAGAATGCTAAAATAATATTAAAACATAGCGTGACTAGCCGACCTTGGCTGGAGACGCCAAGTCTGGTATCACAATAACGCCAATTCTAGGTATGACTAGTGCCATCTTTGTTTAAGAAGTTTGCCAAGTAATGTTACTAGGCTATAAAATTTTACTTATATAATTTTAACGACAAAATAAAAAACTGAATAAAGGCAAGGTTAAAACGAATATCTGTTATAATTATTATTCAAATATGTTTTTTTGTATTATTAAATATATTCCATAATAGTCTTTGATTAATAATTTGGAGGATTATATTAATGACGAAAAAATAAGTCATTATTGTAAATAAAACTACTTGGATATTCATGGTCATGAATGCTGTAAAGTGCTCGAAACGTCGGGCAATCAAAAATCAAATACAGACGCGATAAAATTCGTAGTTTTATTTATAATGTGTAAAACTCACGTTTTCCGTGTGGTGACAAAGTAAGAATACAATTCGTAAAAGCCGACTAAGGGATGCACATAACACCTGTGCAAGAGAATGAAGGGTTTTATTTCGAGTTTTTCTTCTCTACCATTTGATGTAGTAGGTCAGTTTCACTATTATTATGAAGGAGGCTTGAGGCCAGCTGTGGGACATACATATATGAGCCGAGACGAATATATAAATTAATGTTAATGCAAACTTTAAATAGTATTGTGAGCAGAAATGTTCTTGCATAATTGTTAGTGATTTTAAAACTAAGAAGATTGCAATTGTCTTTAAACCAGTTGATCAATTCAGATGGCTAAAGAGATACAATTGACGCTGAGTTACAAGATGTCTGACTTGTCGATTTATAGTTGCGCGTAGGCGCGGTACAATATGATGATAAATATCACTATTATAAATCTGAAGAGTTTGTTTTAAGGCGCTAATAACCAGATTCATTCAATTTATAATGAGGATTCCGGAAAAGCTTATTTTGTGGCATAGTCTGTTTTTAGAAAAAGGTTATCTATATCAATAAATAAAATTGGAGTGTCTGTTTGTAATGTCAAAATGATAGGCTTTTTTCATGCTCACACGGTTATTTGCACTATACATATGCCTAAAATACACTTTATATTTTTTTTGTCTGTCTGTCTGTTTGTTCCGGGTAATCTTCAATGGAAAGCTATAATATCAGGGCGTAAACTAGGCTATATTTTATCCCAGTATTCCCACGGGAACGGGAACTACGCAGGAAAGACTGAAACCGAAGCGAAGCGAGGGCGGGTTGCTAGTCTATACAAATAAATAAAATTTAAGTGTCTATTTGTAATGTCAAACTCCTGGGCTTTTTTCACGCTCACACGGTTATTTACACGACACCTATGCCTAAAATAAGGTTTAAATTTTTTTTGTCTGCCTGTTTGAGGTAATCTTTAAAACAGTTGGACCGATTGTGATATTTTACTACCAGGTAGCTGGCTAAATAAGTAGTAACTTAGGCTTATACTTTATCCCAGTATTCCCACGGCAACGGGAACTATGCGGGTAAGGCGATTGAAACCGAAGCGAAGCGTGGACGGGTTGCTAGTAGGAAGTATATCATCATCCTTCATCATCAGCTTATATATGTCCTACTGTTGGGCTCGAGCTGCCTCCATAATAGGAAAGAAATTGACCTACTATCACGCTATCGGTATAGGGTTTCATTTCAAATTTTCCTTCTCCTGCAAGATGGTTTATGCATGTATAATCTCTTAGTCGTCTTTTACGATACCCAAAGCCAAAAGAGAGAGTGGTGAATTGTATTCTTACTCCATCACCATACGGAATAATAATGTAAAATGTTGCCTACCTTCAGGTTAAAAAAAGGACCCTATTTGTAACGAAATAATTGATTCGTCGTCAAATAATTATACCCGACCAATCGGCTTGCTCTTTAAATATTATTCTTTCGTAAATACATAACAGCTAATTGTGTTGTTTTTCTCTGTTTGACTTTGGTAAATACAGAATAAAATAATCGTTCGGTCAAGGATACTTGTTAGGGATTGTTATGGTTACTTTTCGCAATTGTGAAACTTTTTAAGACATGCAACATGAAATCTACTTTGTAAATGTTATGAAGGTAAAACTATTATTAATTTTAATAAATAAACGGGCCAATCGAGAGTAGAATTCGGTAACGAAATTCTCTACTATCGTAGAACATTCATTGCGTATTATTCATCATTTCAGCTCAAATACGCCTCACTTCTGGGGTAGACCCTCCTCCACAATAGGAGGGAAATCGACTCACTACACCACGGTTGTCAGACGTGTAGATATAGGATTTCATCTCGAGTTTCCTTTCCCTTGCATAGATGTTACTTGAATATATCCCTTGATAGACTTTTATAACAAAGGGTGATGAATTAAGGGTGGTAAGAATACTTACACCCTCACCACAATGAAAATTTGTCAAAAAACATTTCTTGCTTAGTACCCTTAAAAACCGTAAAGTGGAATAACACTCATGAGAAAATATCAATACTGAGAATATTCAAAAGAAAAGAAAAGCCTCAAAAGAAATGTCAACTCGTCTAAGGTAATAGTCTGGTAGTATTAAAAAGGAGAAGACGAAGAAGGTTGGTGAAAACCAAACAAATTTAAAAATAATATTCCAGATCCAGTAATTAAATTCTATTCCTGGAAATTTATCGTCAACTTTACCTATCTTTAAGATGTCATTTCCAAGCAAAGTGACTAATATAAAAGAAGTTACGCCCAACCACTGATATCCAATCAATACCGAAGATCCTCCAAACTTTCCATAGGTAAACGACCTCATTAAAGATATGCTTCAACATCAAATGACTTTAAAAAACTTGTCTCAATCAAAATATATTTAACCTATAAAATTTATTTGTGATACCGAGAGAGAAATTGGTTATTAAACATGAGTGGCTTAATTAGTAAAGCATTTGGAATGGATATTCAATAGATGTAGGTTCAAGTGCCGCTTGTGATAATCACTTTTTTATTATCCAGAAAATATATTAGTTTAAAGCCTAAGCGTAAAAAACTAAAATTATTAAATGAGTATCCGTATGAATGTACGAAAACTGAATCGGATTTATGTTGACAGATAGGTTGGGTATAGATATATGGTGATAAACTGGGGGATGGGCAACAGAACTGTTCAGAGAAACTTAAAACACCAACCGAATCTCGCATGCGGAGCGTGGCGATCATGTCATATCCAGCCCCCTTTCCATAAAGCTAATTGAGAACAATCTATTAAATGCCCTAGATGTCCCTAAAATTGCTTTACTATTCCATGTGACAAATTATTATCGCTGTATTTTTATTTATCCACATAGAATGTTATAATTTAACTGACAGCTTACTCTGAAGTTCTTTATTTACACTGTAAGTCCACAGATACCATCTATGAATGAGAAAATATATAAATCGGACAATTATTTGTCTATGCAACGAAGATGCCAAAAACGATAAAGAGAGAGGCGTCATTTTATCAAATTATACGAGTATATGCTAACTCTACATAGATTTAAACAAGAAAAATAGAAGGTTAAATATGAAATGGAGATCTTTAAGTAATTACTTAGTGGAGGTCGGCCGGCTCTCGGATCACAAAGATGGTAAATTAAATATAGTTCTAAAGCCTTTGTATAACTTTAGACGCTTTGGTTCGCAAGCTCTGTTGAAGAGTTGGGTACAGAAATGTTTAAACAGACGCTGCCGCTGTATTGTTGAAATAAGCACTGGATTATACACGTGTTTTGAAGTGAATAAAATAACGGGCAGTCTTTGGGGACGGTTGATAGAAATGAAAACTGTGCTACATGCACATTCGCGCAAGTGTCCTGCGCCGTCTTACGAATTTTCGAACAGATCACGTGTCCTGACGCGAGTTTAACATTTTTACCCAACCCAAAAAAGTACACAATGCCGCTAAAATAGTTTTCACTTCAAAAAACTTACGACGATGTGATTTCAAACTTGATGAATCGCAGTTGCAAACTAATTGGTAGTATTTGTAGACGGTAGTTTTCCGTGTGGTGCAGGAGTAGAATAAAATTCACCAACTCTTGCCCGTGGGTGCTGTAAAAGCGACTAAGGGAAGTAATATGCACATAACGTTTATGCAAGAGAAGAAAAACTTGAAATAAAAACCTGACCAACACGTCTGACAAGCGTGGTATAGTAGGTCAATTTCCCTCCCATTGTGGGGAAGACTCGAGCCCAATAGTCCCACTGTATATGAACTGTGATGATGATGATGATTCGTAGCCATACAACATAGACTCTTCTTATATAAAATTACCTATTTCAGAGAATATAAAAGAATTCAAATATTTTATGTCAATCTATTTTTTCATAAAATACGTATTTTAAAAGCAGTATTTCGTAGTCTTTGTCAAGTATTAGATCAACAGGTATTTGATTGAAGTTAGCGGAGCTGATCCGGTTACAAATTAGCATTACAAAGCGGCCAACAAACTGCTGCCTAAGCTGAATCCCCTTGGAAACACGTCACAATCTACTTTGCTTAAAGCTCTAAAGTTTAGTGTTAAGATCTATTAAGGATTATTTTATGTACTGCGAAGAGATAACCAACGCTATACCAGCAGTCAGTGTCGTAATTACATACTTAGGAATATAATACCAGCGTTTCCATTCTCGCAAGGATTGAAAAGAGGATTAATAATCATAATGACTGTTAAAGAAGGCAAGAAAACACCTTATGACAATGTACATGTCCCACTGCTGGGTCCGAACCTCCTTCAAAATGGAAGGAAAATTGATTTACTATTTCAACATTTTCCGTGTGGTGACGGAGTAAGAATACAATTCGCCGCCCCTCAGCGCGTGGGTGTCGCAAAAGACGAACAAGGATATAACATCTAAGCAAAAGTAGAATTACACGACATTAAATGCGCGCTGTAGTAGGTAAAATTCTCCCCCATTGTGGAGGAGGCCCGAGCCCAACAATAAGCCTTATGTGAGCAGAGATGATGATACCACGCTGTTTGGTATAGTTTTATTTCGAGTTTGCTTTCTCTTGCATAGATGTTATAGGCATATCATATACTTTAGTCATCTTTTACGACATCTACGTACAAAAAAAAGTTAGTGAATTGTATTCTTACCCCGTCACAAAAAATTATACAATAATTTAATATCCCACTATATTTTTATAGACATACAAATACTTTAAAACAAAAAATTACTCTCCATAGGATCGAACATACAATACTCGGCGATCATTACTTATTAATACATCAACCTTAGAATAATAACTCATGGAAGGTAACTCCGCGCACAAAAAATGAAGCATTTAAATTGTAGCCAATTGGAGTCCTACGTCGTGTACAAGGTCGCTGCGTACGTAAGGCAACTCTATTGTATAGTGATGTGCGTATGCATGTGTGTAATCGCTTGCACGCAAGTAGTATTTTTGGCTTCACGTATTTGATCGCTTAAGTACTGACACTATCCTTCTATACGTTATTATTCTAAGACATCAACTTTGCTACAATTCAAGAATAAATTATCAGTCTTAATATTAGTACCAACAAACTTGATTGCATTTAATAAAGTATATATGACTAACATGCAATACGAAGGTCGAGTATGTGGGAGGTTGTCCTCATATTCGTACCAAAACAAAGAGCCAGACAGACATACGGACAGACAAAGGCTCGACGGACTCCCTGGAAGTGTGCCAAGAACATTCGTGTAGTATTGCGTGAGGAATTATTCATCGCCTACGCACAAATTTTTTGCTTAGTCGACGCTTTATAAACCATGTAACTTGTATGATTTATGAAAGGGCTTTGGTTATATTTATCGATTCTGTTTTCGGTATTTATACGATTTCTATATTTAGACACTGTTTTATTACAAATCTTAACATTTTCACAGTCTATCATATTTATAATACTAGTAGAATAATAAGATCATAAAAAAGAAGTCATTGTGTTTTTAGTTAGACCTCTTTTTTTTTGAGAGGGCTATGATCAGCGCACACACCGTCCAGCTCCGTCCAGGGTGACGAAAGGGCGACACACTGCCCCATAACCCATTGCCTCCTCTCATTCGTCGTTGGGCCGACCACCGGTACCGAGTTCCTTGTTTTCTGTGACCGACCAACAAACGATCGGTGAAAACTGCACCCAGTATCATGCAGCAGTTTATGCATGATGCATGTATTGCATCTAAAATGCACAAACATCGGTCTATTACAATTTCATAATATGTATACATATATCTATAGATTTATGAATAGGTTTAGAATTGCTATTGTCATAAAAATAGAAATGCCGATGAATACGAGTCGATAGGGCAGTGTTCGGTAAACTTTGAAGGACATCCTTATTCGATTTTTTTTAGGGTGGGCTACGGTCAGCGCATCCGCCGCCCGGGGCGACAGAGGGGCGGCGCGCGGCCTCGTAACCCACCCGTGGCACATCTCCTTCGTCGTTGGGCCGACCACCGGTTCAGGGTGACTTGTCGTCAGTAGTCTGCCCGAACATTCATATTCGATACCCCACAATAGTTATTTATAGACAGATAGATGATATTCCGTGTGGTGAAGAAGTAAGAATACAATTTACGACCACCTATCTTGCCAGTGGGTGTTGTAATAAACGACTACAGTTTATAATGTGCATATAACATCTATGCATGACACGGAAAACTAGAAATAAAGCTAACACATTTGACTAGTGTAGTGTAGTAGGGTAAATTCCAGCGTCGGGGATTGAATGTCAATAGACGATCTCTCTGGCACTCTGTAAAAGCGCGGAAGGGACCGCTGTTGGTTTTAGTGGGTATTCCGGGTACACAGTGACCGGCGAGTCCCACATGCCCATTCGCCTATCACTGGCGGGGGATAGTGCGTAAATACATTTCTACAACGAAAAAAAAATGTTAAATACCCACACACAAACGAGGAGGCCCATGCCCAGCAGTAGGATGTGTATGGACTGAAATAATGAAGATGATAATGATAAGATAGATATTCTTCTTCTTCTGGCTAGACCTTAACCCATTTTTTGGGATCTGCCTTCCTTGTCCTTATCTTCCATTTAGTACGATCTTGTGCTTCGTTAGCGTTTAATCTAGAGTCGTTCAGGTCTTTTTGGACCGTTGTCTGCACTATGGCGGGTGGTCTTCCACGCGTACGTTTCGTCGTAGGCAAATCCAGGGCAAGCTTCACCATATGGTCGTCGGGGCGTCTTCGCTTCTCTTTGATTTTATCCGTTATGGGGGCTACTTTGAAACTTCCTAATAAGATAGATACTCAATTTGACTAAACAATAAAGCTCAAAGTCCGATGCGAATACTCTAAATTTTTATTCGAACTAAAATTTACAACATGAAGACCCGTAAAAAATGGCGATAACCGGCGAGGCGGATTGAAGTAAAATATTTTTTTAATTAATAGACCCTGGTCTAAGGAATAAATATGCGTCTCGCGGTTAACTACAATTAACAGACGTAAATTACACACTCGACTCAAAACAATTATAGAATTATCCTGCGTGGGAATTAAACCCACGACCGCGGTGAATAAGGTCATTGTTTAGAGCGGCTTACACTATTACGGCATATCTGAAGCGCAGTATTAGGGATTTTATTTTTTTAAACATTTTATGTTGATTATAACTATTGAAGGACAGCCGTATTGCCTTTATAACCTGCCGAATTACCCTTAACCGCTTATTCAGCCACCAGAAGCTAATTCTTGACCAGTATATAGATACTACACTAACTTATTTCTGATCAGCAAAAGTTTCTATCTGTCTGTCGATATTCATTATTGTACACAGTCCTCCCAGAGGAAAGAAAGTTTTAACATTTGCTACGTACGATTGGCTTTCCATGTGGTGACGGAGTAAGAATACAATTCACTCCATAATAACCCCAATACTTGCCCTTGGGTGTCGTGAAAGACGACTAAGTGATCTATGCACACAACATCATTGCACGAGAAGGAAAACTCGCAATAAAGCTTTACATCAACACGTCTGACCAGCGTGATATAGTTGGTCCATTTCTTATTATGGAGGTTATTATTGTGGAGAAGGCTTCTCATGAATGTCACAAAAGACGACTAAGGATATAATATGCAGACAACATCACTGCACGAGAAAGAACTCGTAATAAAGCTTTATATCAACACATCTGACCAGCGTTATATAGTTGGTTCATTTCTTATTATGGAGGTCCTTATTATGGAGGTCCTTATTATGGAGAAGATTAGCAATTGCAGTATAATAAGTTGCTTAGAAATGTGCCGCTGACCGAATACCACGGCAAAGTAATGAGGTGACAACATGTGTTCTTAACCCATTACCACACGGATACTATATGAAGTTAGGAATTTAAATAATTTAAATACTTTTACCGGTTGCGTCATTTATAGTCTTAATGACGCCATTTTGTATTGTAATGACCCGTTGTTTTATGAAACGACCTTTAATTTAAGGCTTTTAGATACCTGTAAATTTACTTTATCTACTTTTCAATTTAAATCAGATATTAAAAATAATATATTTTAATATGATAGGGAATCATCATCATGTTAGCTAGAATACGTCCCACTGTTGGGCTCGAGCCTCCTCCACAGTAGAAGAGATATTGACCTACTATACCACGCTAGTCAGACGTGTGGGTACAGTATAGGGTTTTATTTCGAGTTTTCTTTCTCTGGTATAAATGTTATATACCCATTATAGTTTCTTAGTCGTCTTTTACGACACCCACAGGCAAGATAGGGGGGTTATGAATTGTATTCTTACTCCGCCACCACACGGATAACTTACTATTCAAGAGGAATACTTTAGTACTACTCAAGAGAATGAAAACTCGGCAATAAAACGACAAGGTCTATTGCGGATATTAGGATAGAGAATTAGCCTAATATACTATATAGGTTGGTATAGGGTTTTATTTTGACTTTCCTTCTCTTGCATAGATGATATTTGAATATTGTATCTTGTAGCTTCTTTTACGACACCTACGGGTAAAATAGGAGATCATCATTTCAGCCTATTACCGACCACTACTAGGCGTAGGGCTCCCTCATATTGCACAGATGGCGTATTGGTTAAGATAGCGACCTACAGCGCCAGTGTCGGGGGTTCAAATCCCACGCGGGACAACACTTTGTGCGATCCACAAATTGTTGTTCTGAGTCTGGATGTAATTTGTGTCCGTTAATTGTATGTTTGTAAAGTCCCCCGCAATACAAGGATTATTTCCTTAGTGCAGGGTGTTGTCTTAAATAAATAAAAAATATATATATATATTTCGCCATAGTGTGCAGTCCTGTGTGAATACAGACTGCATTCAACGACGCCTAGCAATTGTCACCAGGTCTTTGGTCCATAGTGGGGGGCCGTTCTACATTGCGTAGCCGGATCGCGGTTGGAAATTCTTCGCTCCCTCCGCTCCACCGCAACCGGGCCACGTCACCAAAGCTCTTAGTGGATTCTTACGACTACCACGGACAAGCAAGGGGTGGCGAAAATTGTATTCTTACCCTTTCGCTAAACAGGAAAAGATAGGAGATGGTGAGTTTTATTCTTCTTCACCAAACGTATCTATACCAATAAATAAAATTGGAGTGTCTGTTTGTAATGTCAAAATAATAGGCTTTTTTCATGCTCACACGGTTATTAGTACGACACCTATGCCTAAAATAGCAATTAAAAAATTTTTGTCTGTCTGTCTGTCTGTTTGTTTCGGGTAATCTTCAAAACGGCTGGACCGATTTCAAAAATTCTTTCACCAATGGAAAGCTTTAATATCAGGGCGTAAACTAGGCTATATTTTATCCCGGTATTCCCACGGGAACGGGAACTACGCGGGTAAAACGACTATAACCTATAACCGAAGCGTAGCGAGGGCGGGTTGCTAGTTAATAATAAGTGAGTATATAAAAAAACAGAAGTATCTATTAAATTTTATGATCAAAACACTTCATGAACGGGGGTGATTTATATTTAGCACCCTTTTCATAATAACCGTATGTCTGTCTCTGTTGAATGCGTCCGTCCCGTGGGAATATTACATGCTTCCGTGATTTTTTTTCAACCACTAAATTTTACCTCATATCTTTACATAAATATTTCAAAGCTTGACTCGCCGCATTTACACGCTACATTTATCTTTGTTTATTAATTTTTTCTGCAACTATTTAGTAATTTTGATTGTATATTAGGCATATTTAAGATTTACTTGAAAATCAGCATATGAAATAAGTTGAACAAAAAAATAAGATTTTTAATGTGTATAATAATAATAAAAATAATTTATTAATTAGAAACTTATCAGCTATTTTGTATTTTTTTTACTGTGTGGTGACGAAGTAAGAATACAATTCACCACCCCCTCTTTTATCATTGGGTGTCGTAAAAGACGACTAGGGGATAAAAATGCATATTTCTACACAAGAAAAGGTAAACTCCAAATAAAACCCTATATCAACACGTCTGACCAGCATAGTATAGTGGGTTAAATTCTCTATCAAAGTGGAGGAGGCCCGAGCCCAACAGTGGGACGTATAGGTATAGACTGAGATGATGATGATGAATTAGCAATTGCCATAATAAATAATTTTCTCACTTCTTATTATTACTCTTTATATGTAAATATGAAGTGCAAGTGTTAGTTGCACTTCGTATAACATTGATAACGATTCACGCGACGTTAGTTACGCCATGTCCTGACTCACACGTGACGCGGTAAAAAGATTGTTATTAATATTACTGCTGTGACTAAACTGAGTTTTCATTACACGTGCTATAGAAATATCCTTTACATAACATTTTTTTTTTCAGTATACATTGCAGCTTATTACGCACGGCCCTACTCCATAATACGAGAGATATTAATATAGGTTAAGAAAAGGATAAGATTAGGGATGCAAATATCTATACCAAGAACATCAATGTATCCATACATCGATGTTTCAGAACAAAAATCAATATACAAAACACATCGCCTTAAAACCATCGATGTATCGAAACATCGATCTTTTTTAAAGATGTATAAAGCATAGATACCTTCTTATTTACTTTTAAGTACAGATACTTTCCGTATTTTTTTTTTTGGGTGGGCTGCGGTTGGCGCGCTCCTCGCACCACTCCGTCCGGGGCGACAGAGGGGCGTAAGCACGCAACTCCCGCAACCCACCCACCTGCACGTCGCCTTCGTCGTTGGGCCGACCACCGGAGCAGGGTTACTTGACATCAGTGGTCGGCCCGACGGAATACAACCCCCCCCCCCCTTGGGGGTACCCTCCCATTGACCGACGTCCTCCCCTCGGAGAGGACGTCGGTCTTTCCTCACGCGGTCGGCCTCTCGGCGGGTGACGGGCTAATTCCCCGGTCACGTCACCCACAGCCTCAGCTAGGGCGGCATGAGGCGCAGGTATTCACGCCTACGCCGCCCCAGTCGCCGGCGGCGGATCGCCTCATCGAGGCTGCGCTCCTCGCGCAGGCGATCCGCCGCCTCCTTCTGCGAGATCACTGCCTCGCAGAAGGCTGCGACCGCGTCCCAATTCCTGACGCTGCCGACCATCGCCCTAGCGATAGTATTTTTCAGTAATACTTATCATGCTAACTCTGATCCTCAAACAAGGAAGCACAACATTGGCTCTTCTTGAGTAAGCTTATGTTGCCGGTCACGAATATCAAGGATTCGGTAACAGTAGTCGGCCTAATGGCAATGGAGGGAATATGGGCTATGTGCCGCATGGCACCCTGCCATCACTCCGGACGGAATGTACTGGTTGTGTTCAGTCCATAGCCCGGCAAAAAATAACTATATTCAACCGTGGTCATTGATAGGCTAAAAATAGATAATCAACAGTACCAGGATTGGTTGACTCCATTTATAAGATATATAGCAGTTGAAATATTTAAACCTAATAACGAAGTATTGATCATATCTCAGCTCATATCTGTCCCACTGCTGGGCCCAAGCCTCTTCCACAATGGAAAGGAAACTGAAGTATAGGGGTTTTCTATCGAAATTTCTCATATAAGGATGTTATCTGGATGTTAAACTTCAATCGTCTTTTAAAACACCCACGAAGAAAATTAAGGGAAAATTAAGGGTAGTAAACTGTATTTTTACACTGTCACCACACCAACTTAATTATAACATAATAATTAAGTTATATTGATATTAAAACAACATATTGGATACTTTTATTTTATTACGATTGACCTTTCTAATCTTTCAAGTGAGCCGCTGTAGAATAGATAAGCAGTATTATCTTTTATATGGGCCTCATAAATAATGATGAGGTTTACCTTAAGCCTTATAGAGAAAAATCTTCATTTTATTAATTCCTTATATATTCAATTGGATTCAAATAAAACTGGTTTCGTTTAGTTACCATATCTCCGACACCTTTAACGGGCGATTGAAACAATGTTGTATGGTGATGAAAACGGATGAGATTTATAACCAGCATAGTCTTATTCAAATAAAATTCAGTAGAGTCGTATCAGTCCTGTAAAGGTGTCAAATTTAACCTTAAATGCGCCAATGTTTTGTAAAAGTGATGCACCGAAGAAAAAGAGTCGATTTCAGTAGCTTGCCCGTGAAGAGGGAAAAAAGGCGCGGCCATTTTATCGCCCTAGAGTAGACGATCGGTTGCGTTGAGACCGAACCATAGCTGGATGAAAAAAATGGATTTAAAAATTGAAGCGAACGGCAGTGTACCGTGCACTGACCATGGCCCAAAAAAGACGGTATCAGTAGATACGTGACACCAATGTTACATGGCGGCTTTAATTCCATTTCATAAATTTTTTTCAGACTGGAGAAATTATACACAGATTAATACTAAGTGAATAGCCCCATAATTGGTATAGATCGTCGTACGAGAGCTATCACCATATATCATCGTCTGAGCCCATATACGTCCCACTATTGGGCTCGGGTCTCCTCCACTATAGGAGGGAAATTGACTTATACCAAGCTGGTCAGACGTGTTGGCATGGTTTTTTTCGAGTTTTCTTTCTCTTGCATAGAACATCTATGCGTAGTATATCCCTTAGTCGTCTTTTACTATACCTACGGGCAAGAAATGGGGTGGTGAATTGTATTCTCACTCCGTCATCACAAGAAATCACCATATATGATACACGCTTATTTTTATAACGGCTGGTTCGTTTTAATTATTTGGAGTAGAGGGTATTGGGTTATTTAGTTTTTTTTATATAATTACTATTTACACGTTGTCTTTAAGCGAGGGTGTGACCCTTCACAGACATATCATCTTTCATGCACTATCGATGCTTTTTCGAATATTTTAATGCGAAATTATGTTTATTTGTTACACTTTCACGCCTAAACTACAAAACCGATTTTAAATCTTTTTCACTAATTGCTTAAATTATCAACGAGTAACATCTAGGCTATATTTCATCCTCGTATTCCTACGGAAACGGGAGCTACGCTGGTGAAACCACGGGAATTTGCTACGTAATATTCCTATTGTTATACATCATAAAGAATTTAATACAGCTAGACAACGATAGGGGAACTTTAATGTAAACAGATATTATCGCCCCCACATATCGATATTCATTTAGCACTAGTGTAGGGTATTTTTAACGCAGTTAAGGGCTGCTTGTATTGATATAAATGTATTATTTTTTATATGCGGTAAACTATAAATTCCGTGTGGTGACGGAATAAGAATACAATTTACCACTCCCTATCTTGCTCGTGGATGTCGTAGAAGACGACTAAGGGATATAATATGCACACAACACCTGTGCAACAGAAAGAAAACTCGAAATTAAACCCTATACCAACATGTCTGACCAGCATGGTCTAGTAGGTAAAATTCTCTCCCATTGTGGGAGAGGCCCGAGCCCAACAGTGGGACTTATGTGGGCTGCGATGATGACGATGAAACTATAAATAGGTCCAATTTAGATTTTGTCGCTTTAATACAATAAAAATATACCGTGTAGTGACGGAGTAACGTGTATTGTTAACAGTAAATAAAAAGATATAATAGATTGTTAATAGTAAATAGAAAGGTAATAGAAAATTTGGGGACAGTGAATGTAATTCACTATCCCCAAATTTTCTTCACTTGCATAGATATTATATGCATATTATATCCCTTAGACGTCTTTTACGTTACCCATGGGCAAGAGGGGGGGATAGTGAATTGTATTCTTACTCCGTCACCACACAGAGTACAATGATTAGCTTAATGTATGGCTTTCTAATAAACAAAGCACTCCAAGATATACAATGACGCTACTAAAACAGCAATAACACAAAATTTACTCACAAATTATCATTCAAAAAACGTAAATCTATTGCGAAGAAATTCCGATATGAATGTAAGAACACTTAACAAATAACAGGGTTGAAAGATTATTGCACAATCGTATGATTATTAAGAAAAATGAGAGCTTTAAGAAAGTTTATTTGAACAGAATATAGTGTAATCAAATAGCTAAGTTACGATTATAAAATAAAATAATTAACTCGCGTAACAAATGTTTTAAACAAAGGGTTTTAATTGCAAAACTCTCAGACGATTCATTACAAGCATTAATGGCACATAAATATAGGTACATTGACTCGTCTAGATGCGTAGAAATACTAATATGATGAACTAGACATAGATGGCGTAGTGATTATGATACAAGCATGCCAGTATTGTTTCGATTCCCATGCAGGGCAATACTTTCTGCGAACAACAAATTATTGTTCCGAGTCTGGCTGTAATCTGTGTCTGTTAATTATATGATTGTAAGTCCAATACAAGGATTATTTAGATAATTGTCTTTTTTAAAAAAGCGAAGGTTCATTACAGCATTTACAACATTACTGATACATAGAAGTATATATATATATATATACATTGATTAATCTAGATACGTACAAATCTTTTGTATGTTGAATGTAACTGAACTCCTCCTGAACGGGCTGTTTAATGAAAATTTTTGTGTATTGAGGTGGATTTATGATTTAGATTCGTAATTCGGCCCCGGTAGGTGGCGCTGTGATCAATTGCAAAAGGATCAATTTTTTCTTATTTGTGCATAACATCCGTTGGGTCATTTTATATTTTTGATTCAAGGAGGGAGTTCCTGATGACTTAGTGGTTAAGATACCGACCTACCATGCCAGTCTCGCGGGTTCGAATCCCACGCAAGACAACAACTTGTGCGATCCACAAATTGTTGTTCTGAATCTGGATGTAATTTGTGTCCGTTAATTATTTTTGTTAAGTCCCCCGTAATACAAGGATTATTTCCTTAGAAATAATAATAGTGTATGAAATAATAATCTATTTTCATTTAAATTAACATATACCTACTTACGACAAAAAAACGTCTATTTTTATAAATTACATTAACTTTACGCTCTGTTAAAATGAACAAACGCTTGGATCTATATCATTCAACCCTAATGGTGATCGTATCAAATTGAATCGGTTTCAATTAATAAGGACGTCCTGTCCTCCCTTTGTTAGTTAAACGAAGACATGACTGCCAACAATTTTGCCATTTAATCACTTTTATTTATTCTAGTACGTCTTACGTAAGAGCTTAATAACAGATATTTACCGATTTATAAACTTAATAACATAGCGGGTAGTCGTAAAAATTGTATAAAGAAGTAGAAAAAGTTCTTCTCGTAAACTAGTCACACCAGCTGCGTTCGTCAACACGCCGACCAAATCATTATAGAATTACCCTTTCTCACCTAACTTTAAGAGAGGACGACAAAAAAATGGACGAAAAAATTATTGGGTGAATACCTCTACAGATCGCAAAAAACAAATAAGTTATACTACTGTAATCATTGATTTAATTAGACATTACATGGAGGCAATTCATTAATAATTTAAAATAAAGATATGGAAGAAAGCGTATTTGAAGCCAAACCGTTCTGGAGATGTTCAGAGATGAAGCACATGCCGGGTGTATTCGAAATTCAGCGGAGTATTGAAGAAGAAGAAGTCGGCTCATTTTATTTTTATCTACGTAATCTCATCCATCTTCTTAATAATCCTTTAGTCGACTTTCACGACATCCACGAGCAAGAAAGGGAATTGTTTTTTTTTCCCCCACAACACGGAAATAAAATAATTTTATACATAGTAATTGTGAATATCCAATTCAAATACTCTAACTACTTTTATAAAGAAATGTTTGAAAAACTTATCTGTAAAAGTAAATATAGTTTACAAACTAATATAAGAAGTCATACTAAATAAAAAAATTTCAAGCTTGTTAGGTGAAATATTACAAGGATTAAAGAAATGTAAAGAGCGTTGGCCCTTCAAATCCCTTTGTTACTTTCATTTCGACAATAAACACCCTTGTCCCTAAAATGAATCACAAATCATTGGAATTCGATTCATCGGAATCACGTTTAAGGGTCGGTACTCTCAAGATCTTATTGTTCTAACAAACCAACCCGCCTACGCAAAGATGGCCATTATTCGATGCGTAGCGAGTTCAATAAACGTCTTCTGAATTCAACAACTTGTTAGCGACATCATTCAATTATTGACACTGCATTACTTTCGTTTCGAGAATAATAGCGTCTTTGATTACACTTTAAAAAGATTGTGAATTAGAATGAGCCAATTCTTACGCTTTTATCATTCTAAAGAGACTCCATCGTACTGGGGGTATAATTTTAATATCTTGTAAGTTATAAATATTTTCTTGTCAGCGTTGTTAAAGTTTGGTGCTATTTGGTGACGGGTTTAATGTCATTA
This sequence comes from Lymantria dispar, assembly GCA_032191425.1. Taxonomy (NCBI): domain Eukaryota; kingdom Metazoa; phylum Arthropoda; class Insecta; order Lepidoptera; family Erebidae; genus Lymantria; species Lymantria dispar. The sequence continues at coordinate 10,287,402 of CM063466.1, read as the reverse complement.
TCCCTTATTTGTTTGTAGGTGTCATAAAAACCGGTTAAGGAAACTTCAAGAGAATGGGCTGCCGCACACTTTAACACTCTTGTGACAAACAGAGACCATCGATAATCTGATGATAAATATATTAGCGACAAAATAATTTCACTTTTTCGTTTCTCGCAAGTATCGTTAAGATGATCACCACGTGAATGGTTGCATCATCATCATCACCTATCATCATCATTGCCACTCTTATACAGGGTGTATCAGGTTATGGGGCAACAACTCAAAAGGGAGCTAGGCAATGGTGGTAGGAACCCATGAAAAAAATTTGAACGAAAAATATCGATTCGTTAAGGAATTAGAGACATGTAAAGTTTTCAATGTTGTCATCGCTTTTTCGTGTAATTCTGATTGAAATGTATAAAGTCAATGATACTTAATACGCAACATATTCATACTTTGTTAAATGTTCATTAGAAATTGAATAAATCAATGATTACAATCACATAAGGAAGACAAACTTCGCTTTAAAACAGCTGTTCGGCCTATGACCGTTCGCCGTTGAAACGTTTGCGCAATTCTAGGTATGAATGAATGAAATTATATTGTCGAAGCTTTACATGCCTACATGTATTTTGTCTGTACATGCCTACATAATACGTAACATTTAAGGCATAGACTCTTAGACACATTTTTTTGAAATTACTATAACTTTTATGTTATATTGTTTTTTGTGTAATGTACATTCTAATTACGATCTATGACCGTTAAACTACAACATACTCGAACAGTTGCCCCATAACCTGATACAGCCTGTATATCCCACTACTGTACTCGAGCCTTCTCCAAAATAGAAAGCACGGTACATGCTATCCTTATTTTCTACGCCGATGCTATCCCTATTTTCTCTGCACCGAACTAATAAGTTCGCTTACATACGACAGCGTGTTTTTTATTTAATTATTTATCTATTTTATTGCTTTAGAAAGAAATATGAACAACAAACACGAAATGCCCTCAGTCAAAATTCATTAGCACACTATAAATAGATAACGCTTATCTTAATGACATGACCTCGTTTATCCGTCGAATCTGTTAGAAATATCTAGGAAATAATTCGTACATTGCTCCTAATAAGATTAATTGCAGGTCAAACGGCAAGTGTCATGTTTTCAGACCTTAGTGTCGGTAGATTTGCGAATTGTGTGAGGCACCATGCGATGATCTTTATTCTTCTTTGTTGTCTCGTGTTTGTGAAGATAGGGGGGCGTGTCCAGACAGGATGAATTTATTAAGTAGATTGAGAGAAAGTCCCTGTATACATCTAAGAGGATACTTAAATGGATTCTTCGATAATTTAACGCGAGTACAAAGTTTATTCGTTCATTAGTCTATTGGTGAAATTGATTCTTTTTGTTATTAAAATAAATTGGCGTAGACTTACGCATCTGCTATGGATGAATGAGCCTCATATCCAAAACATTGTAGCAGAACTTAATACTTTCGCGTGGTGACGGAATAAGAATACAATTCACCACCCCTTCTCTTATCCGGGGGTGTCGGAGAAGACAACTAAGGGATTAAATATGCATATAACAGATAACACTTATGAAAGAGAAAAAAAATTAAACTAAAACTCTATATCAACGCGTCTGACCAGCGTGGAACAATAGATCAATTCCTCTACCAATGTAGAGGCTCGAGTTTAACAGGTATATCAACTGAAATGATGATTGAATGGTGAAAATTTAATATCACTTTGTGTCCGCCTAGCATTTAATCCCAGGGTGACCAGGGTCACAATCGCCGGTCACATTCATGATAGCGGATAACTGGACTAGATATTCATAGCTCTCTATAACGATCTATAAATTCATGCATATAGAATGGCGTATTTTTTTTTCTTACTCGCATATTAAAAACGTTGCGTGTGGCGACGAAGTATAAATACAATTCACCACCCCCTATCTTTCCTGTGGATGTCGTAAAAGACCACTAAGGGATTATAATATACAGATAACATATATGCAAGAGAACCAACCCAACCAACCCACCTGAAGAGCGTGGGATGGTGGGACAATTTCCCTCACATTATGAAGGAGGCTCGAGCCCAGCAGTGCAACGCATATGAGCTGTAATAATGATGATGATATTAAAAACATGTTTAGAAATGATTGCAATGAATGATAAGGTGATCATGATAAGATCAGGGAGGATCATTACAATCACAAAACAATGAAATATTTACATAACTTGCAGCCTACTAAAAAAAAAATATACTGATTTTTATACGCAGCGATTTTCCAAACATATAATTAAGAGCCCACGTCCCAATACATCACAAGTTATTCTTGCTAAGACCAAATTTTCGCAAGCGCTGTTATAAAAAACGTACCTAATACTTTTAATAAAGCAAAGATCTCAGTATAATAATAAAGGACCGCGCGACGACGACCGACGTTCCGTCAGGCCGACACTGACGACAAGTCACCCTGCACCGTTGGTCGGCCCAACGTCGAAGGCGACGTGTCACGGGTGGGTTACAGGTGTGCGTGCTTACGCCCCTCTGTCACCCCGGACGGAGCCGGGCGACGGGTGCGCCGTCCGTAGCCCACCCCAAAAAAAAGTATAATAATAAAGGCTGTTTTTTAAATCTCTCTCGTCATATTTCGACAGTAATGTAATAGTTATTTTATAAAGGCTGTAAGAATTAGATATGAACTCTTGGCTATCAATTCATTCGCGTCGGTTAATATGCTAATATCGAGTCAAAAACGATTCCATCGTTGCTTTAGGTATACTTGTGGATGAACTTAAAGATCACTTGGAAAATCAAACTGCCGAAAAGCATCTAAAGAAAAGTTGAATGGTATTTTACCCGCGTGGCGACCCGCCTGTGTCATAAAAAACGAATAAGGGATGCATATCTATGCAAAAAAAGGAAAAGCTGTCTGACCAGCATGGTATTCAAGTCATTTTCTCTCCCATAGTGGCGGAGGCAGAGGATGTTTTACCTGTTATATATGTATGTGAATCTCATTCAATCCAAAGAGCAGTTTGATAAACAAATATTATTCAGTCGAATATAAAAACAGCTGGCGATATATCAATTGATTTAAACGCAAATTCCGGTATTACTGTGACGGAACTTACGAATTATCAATTAGAATACTATTATAATAATAATTACAATTATTTAAATAATATTATCGAATTAAAATGTAAACACTACGTAATTATTTAAAACAAGAAAGTGTTAATGTATAAATCGAACGGCAGGAATTGTAAAACTCGTACATTTGAATATATAAATTAATTATGTCATATAGATATATTATAATGAATGTGAAAGTTTATATAAAGTTTCTGAACTGGTGTTAGATCGAGATTTAATGAAATATTACACACATACAAGTCCCACTGTTGGGCTCGAGCCTCTTCCACAAAAGGAGGGTTATTGGCCTACTATACCACGCCAATCAGACATAGGTATAGGTTTTCATTTCAAGTTTTCCTTCTCTTGTATAGAAGGTATATGCATATTTAATCTCTTTTAGTCGCCTTTTACGACACCCCCGGATAAGAGAGATGTGGTTAATTGTATTTTTACTCCGTCACCACACGGAACTGAGTGGGTAATGAAATATAAATTCACTATACCACGCTCGTCAGACATGTTGGCATATGGTTACATTTCATGTTTTCCTTCTCTTGCCTAGATGTTATATGCATTATTTATCCCTTAGTCGTATTTTATGACAGCCACGGGCAAAAAAGGGGTCAATTGTATTCTTACTTCGCCAATACAGAAAAAAAAAATATTTTATATATTTTGAACTAGCATATCAACGTGGAACCTCAAGATCTCAAGTCGCACGCTTATGACATTGCACCCAATGAGACAATATATATTTATTATTTAAAAAGGTATTATATAAAAGCCATTTAATTTATAGCTAATTTAAATATTTACTACCGCTTTGATTATTTGATATTTGCATGTGAAAGCTGCCGGACAGCATTTTATTATACCTTTATTTTTTGTAGACGTATACTTTGACAGTTGTTAACTTAATAAAAATAAAAATTGATTTAATGTTTGTATATTACCAAATACTTTTTAAAGTGATTACTGATGTTTTTGCATTATTACATAAAACACAGACATGATTTTATAAAAATAAATAAAATATATAGGCATATAATTTTATCAAAAATCGATAGTAGCGTTACATATCTGAACTATTTTTTAGACAACATCCTCCAATAAGAAATTAATCCCTGTATTACGGAGAGTACTAACAAAATTAACGGACACAAATTATATTCAGACTCAGAACGACAATTTGTGGATCACATAGAGTCTTGTCCTGCATGGGATTCGTACCCTGGACACTAGCACTGTAGATTGATATCTTAACCACTACGCCATCTATTCAATTCTAACTTAGTTTAAAATTACAAGTTAATTACAAATATCCTGGATTCTAGTCAACACACAAAAAATGCAACAGTCTCAAATAAATTTTCATCTCTGTATATCCCACTGCTAAGCTCGGACCTTCGCCTTTATAAGAGGGAATTTGACCTACTATACCACGCTGGTCAGACATGTCAGCATCGGGATATATTACCTTGCACGGCATCGTCGGCCGCAGTTATTCAAAGTGCCAAAAGCTAGAACCAACCTTTTGACTATGGCACCCTTGACGCGAGCGCTACGAACATTGAATCGGCTGGCCGACAAAATTGATCTATTCGTTTGTTCAATTGTAGAATTCAAAAGAGCAACGTTATTTGAAATATGCTATAATAATGTATGACTTTATACAATGACTCTCGTTGATAATTTAACAATATCCGATTTTAGCATAGATTTTAGAATTGTAGATTATAATATTTTTTAACTTACGTACGATATAAAATGTATAAATTAATTAATTGTTTATGTAATTATTATGTTGACATTGTTATTAATGGTTTATGTTGACTTACACTATTGCATTGGGGAAACCTGTAATAATAGCTGTAATTGGTAATTTAATAAATAAATAAATATTTCGAGGTTTCTTGTATTGATATTATCTGCACATAATATCCCTTAATCACCACACCCACGGGCAAGAGAGGGGGTGAATTGTATTCTTACTCCGTCACCACACGGAAAAGATCTTATGGTATAATCAAATTAAAGCATTATTTTCAATTAATACGTTTTGCGATGACATTAAACACTTCTACCTACTTATTAGTTAGTAATATATTTTATTACATAACATGAAATTTTATTTCTTTATTCCTTTTCCCCTTTCAAGCCACAAATATACTATTATTGGTTGATAATATCCATTACAATGGAAGGGAAATACACCATACCTACAATATCAAATTAGCTAAAGAGAAGCAATGGAATTTTTTTTTAATTCATGTTGGCTGGTATAGGAATTTAATCCCAATTCTTATCTTGCAGTTGTTTGCTTGCGTCTCTAAATTCTCTACGACATCGATAGATATTGCGTTCCTCATTTAGCTCATATACGTTCCAATGCTGGGCTTGAGTGGAGGAGGATCTAGGAGGAGTCCTAGATAGGAGTGAAATTTACCTATTATACCACGCTAATCAGAAAGCATGGGACAAGGTTTTCAAGTTTTTCTTCTCTTGCATAGACATTATATGCGTGTTACATCCCTTAGTAGTTTTTTAGGACACCCACGGTCAAGATAGGTGGTGGGGAATAGTACTTACTCCGTCACCCCATGGTAATAATCTGTCACCAACGTGTTCTTACTTCAACACAATGATAAATGTCCATATATAAACTTAATAAGCTTCACGAGTTATAATACAGACGGTCTCATCGAGTACTATTCTATAGATGTTATCGTCATTTATCGAATTTGGCCCCATTCCGGGCTATTACACTTTTGTCCGACCTGAAACCTACTCTAGGGCTATTGGGGTAATTTCAATCGTTACGTCAAAGGTAAAATTATATTATTCATTTTATTTCTGAAACGTTTGAAACTGTTTTGTATGAGGATTTTATAACGCTTTGCTTGTTTAAGTGGCTCTAGAGATAATAAGTACATATAAACTGTATTTATCGTTTAAATAATTTGAATAGAGAGGTGAAATTACAATAGAATAGAGTCAGAAGATGTTGTTTAGCACGTGGAAATAGCAATGAGCTTGCTACATCGCTCGTCGAACCGACAATCGTTGGTAAGAAAGGTTCTCGAGTGGCGACCACAAATCGGATGCTGTAGCGTAGGACGACCTCCAATTCGGTGGACTGACGACATCTTGAAAGTAGCAGGGAAACGTTGGATACAAGTGGCACAGGATTGTTCTGAATAGTATTGTCGTGGGGATGTCGTACAATGTCTATGTCCAGCAATGGACGTCTATAAGCTGATGGATATCGTTTTAGCATCTTTTGTTGTTCATTCATATCCCAATACTGGGTCTATGGGAGGGAAATTTGCTTACTATCCCATGCAATAGAATCGCGTACAGTGAAGCTATCAGTAAAGGGAAAGCTTTTTTTTATTTCTTGAGATAATATACTAGGTATCGTAAGAGACATACGATCATAAGGATATTTTTAAGACAACGCTCCATACCTCGAATTAAATTGGCGTTTCATCATCATCATTTCGGCAAATACAACCCAGTGATGGTCTCGAGCCCCCTCCATAATGGGAGAAAAATTGACCTTACTATACCATGCTGGTCAGACAGGTTGCCATAGGGGGTTTTGTTTCGTGTTTTCCTTCTCTTGCATAGATGTCATATGCGTATTATATCCCTTAGTCGTCTTTTACGAGACACACGGATAAGAGAGGGAGTAATGAATTGTATTCTTACTTCGTCACCACGAATCCATGTTTAGCAGAGGCCATTAAACACATACAATTGACAGACACAAATTATAGCCAGGCTAAGAATAATTATTTGAATACTCACACAAAGAATTCGGCTGCACGGGAACCGAAATGTGAGGCCGTTATTCGATCAATGCGCTATTTGTTAAACAAGCAGTAGTGTAATGTTCTAGTGTCAGCAAGCCAATATCTATTTCATTCTCAACTAACTGTACCAGATACAGTTGCCAAGCAGTAATGATAATGAATAGTCGTAAGACATGTAGGTAGGTATTGTTTCTTAACCGCCTCATTAGAATAAAATGTGTGAACAGTTTCACAACTGTAACGGTTGACAAAGTATTAAGGATCTGGTCACGTGGACGGCAGTCAAATATATATTTAGCAGAAAAGCGCATAAGTGAAACTACTGAATGGATTTTGATGAAACTTCACAATAATATAGTTTACATATCAGAATAACACATAGGCTATAATTTATCACAATATTCCCACGACAAGGGGAACTATGCGGGTAAATCTGCAGGGTGCTGCTAGTAAGTAAAAGTAAAATTGACGTGCTATACCAAGCTGGTCAGATAGCTTGAATTTTTTACTGTTCGTGCTTATTAGTTTAATACATATCTTAGCCGTCTTTTGCGATACCAAGAGTAATAAAAGGGGGGGGGGGGGGATGATCTTTTTCCGTAACCACACAGAAGAGAAGATACTCGTATATGGCAATCCTTTACCACTATAGAATGAAAATTGTCTAACCATGCTGGATAAACAAATTGACATAACGAACCTATTATATTTTCTCATCGGAATTCCATTTTGTATTATATACAAAAGTAAGATCTAATAGGTGTTAAACTGTTAACATATTAGTTTCATAAAATAGTTTTATGGAAAGTGGTATGTCAAATGATAAAAATATGAACGATTTAATAATATATCGTCTGCACAAATGGCGTAGTTATTAACATACCGACGTTACGTGCCAGTAGAGCGGGTTCGCATCCCACGTGGGATAATATTTTGTGCGATATAAAGTGCCTCGCAATACAAGTATTATTTTCTTAGTGCAACCTCTTTAAAAAATATATTTGATTCTACAAATCCTCTAGGTATGTGTTTGTTTTAAATGATTTTCATTTATTTACGCAAAAGGACATAGGCCGAAATAGGTTGATAGTGATTCGTGCTACTGCAACCCAATACGTAGTTAATAAATATTGAAATAGCAAATCGATTTACTATTTTATGCATGCGATATTCGAAATACAGAATAGTATTTCAAAATGTACACCTAACTACAAAGACGAAATTGAATTCAGTGTGATGACGGAGTAAGAATACAATTCATCAGCCGCTTTTTTGCAAATCGTTAAAGACGACTAAGGAATATAATATACAGATAACATCAATTCAAAAGAAGGAAAACTGGAAATAAAACCCTATATCAACCCGTCTGGCCAGCGTAATATAGTAAGTCAATTACTTTCCTATGATAGAGAAAGCTGGAGCCCAGCAGTGGGAGTTACATGAGCTGAGATGGTGATACTAAATTTGAGCCTTGTACGTTAACAGAAATATATCGCCTTATTAATGCATTTTCAGAAATATGTGAAGAATTTAATGCATATCTGCGTATGTCCGCCAATGCTTATCTAAGATATAACACAATATTCTCATAGTTAATCTTATCGATTTAAAAGTTACGTTGTACTATAATTATCACTGAAGTACGTCATGTTTGAGTGAATCAACATTTTTATATTATGATTAAGTTTTATTTTATTATTAAAAAAGGCATATTTAATCCATTAGTCGTATTTTACGATATCCAAGGGCAAGATAGGGGGTGGTGAATTGTATTCTTACCCCGTCACCACATGGAGAAAATAATTTAAATTTGTTAAAATATACAAATTTAAGTTAATATCTTAAATCATACATATCAATCGCAATATCTTTAGGTTTAATGATTTGGCAAGGGTTTACGAAATAAAAATGTAATCAAGTACATTCTAATCATTTTGCTTAAGCGATTGTACTCCACCTTTCTTCGTCAAGCGTGTCTTATCATTTTATTCGCAAATAACAGTTTAATAGCTTACCTCTTTAATGGGTTAATTCCGTATGGTGAGGGAGAAAAAATACAACTCACCACCTTTCTTGTCCCAGGGTGTCGTAAAAGACGACTAAGCGATTACAATATGCAGATAAAAATGCAAAAGAAGGCAAAGTCGAATTAAAACTCTATACCAAACTGCATGACCAGCGTGGTCAATATCCCTCCCATTGTAGAGGAACCTCGAGCAGAGGACCCCAGCAGTGGGACGTTTATGAGCTGTGATTATATAAGCGTTCACATGAACCCTCATCATGATGACATGATGCGTGTTCATTTATATGTGAACGCACACATACTTAAAAATAAGCAAATATTACGTAAAATCTTACTTAATTACTTTGTCACTTCCCAGGTTTCAATGAGTTAATCCATACGAAACCGGGAAGGCTTAAGAGCATGTTTGTTTGAACTGGATAATCTAAGGAAAAACCTTGTATTATATCTTTGTATTAGATCGCTGGTTGATCGAGAAAGATTATAAACTAAAAATAGCGCTACGACAAAATGTAACCGACTATAAACATTATAATAATTCAAAATAGTAATAAGACATTCCATTACTGTGTGAGCTACGAATACTACGAAGCCTTACATTGCTCGTGGGTGTCGTAAAAAACGACTAAGAGTTTTACAGAGACCTGAGACATCTTCATTTGATACCGTTTGATAAACAATTACATTGTCAAGAAAGGTTGACATCAGGCAGGCGGCCTGATTGCCATAATCTTTGCAGTATGTACGATGAAAGAGCATATCACCTCGTCTCCGAGTAATTGGTATGAGAAGACCGATGAGTAACGAGAAATTCTTAATAGGTTGAATACGCTATCGTCATCATCATCATCATCATCATCTCAGCCCATATACATCCCACTGTTGGGCTCGGGCCTCCTCCATAATGGAAGGGTAATTGACCTACTATACCACGCTGGTCAGACGTGTTGGTATAGGGTTTTATTTCGAGTTTTCCTTCTCTCGCTATCGTCACGATATGAATATTATTTAAAAATAATAATAACAAACTCATCTATCCGCGTGGTGACGGAGTAAGAACACAATTCACCACCCCCTATCTTGCCCTAGGTGTCGTAAGAAACAACTAAGCGATATATGGAGATAACGTCGATGCAAGAGAAGGAAACTCGAATTAAAACCGTGGAATGGCCCGAACCAAACAGTGGGACGTATATGGGCTGACATGATGATGATAACATAAAATCATTACACAAAATAGTAACAATAAACATGCCAGCACTGTACGATCTCTTCTAAAGATGTATATCGCAATATTGTGAGCGCAGTTACCATAGACAACCGCAAACCGCGCTCGGCCAGCGCCCTGTCACTCTGCAATTGGGCTATATTGCAACGGAACTGTATCTACATACTAATGTATAGTATAATGTTATTAGACAGCATTAAGACAGAAGTTTAACTTAGCCATTTATTCGTATGGTTAACTAAACGTGTTATTCTTACGGTATCTATGCCAAAGCAAGGTTTGACGAAATGATAATCAAACACCGTAAGATAATTAGGATTCTGTGAAACAAATCCTGAGTAACTATTTTATTAGGTAAAAAATTATAAAAATTGCATGTAACCTAATATTCTCACAGGAACAAGATGTGAAGTCTGTATCGTAAAATAAGCACCTATGTAGTTTTAAAAATCTTTAACCCACTAGCAGTTATTATAGAAATTGAATGTATTCGAAATTATATTAAAAAATATTTAGAAAATAACACCTGTGATTTATTGTTTTAAAAACAGGTGATTAGATTTCATATAACACTATTTTTTACAGCTCCCCTGATGGTAAGTGATACTAACGCACATGGACCTTTGCGATACTAGGGGCACAGCTAAGCCGTTGCCTACCGTGAAGAAAATACTCTTCTTAAACCTCGTTTAGTATATAACTTATAAGATATTACATGACACTTTATAACATTAGATATAGGTTTATGAGTTTCTTGAGAGTGGTAGGACCACACTGTCGACAGTTATCTGTCTACAGCCGCGGGCCGGTCCGTCCGGGGCAGTACCACACTCTCGCAGAAAATCGACGTCTGAGTAGTAGCGATTTGTTACTGCGCTTCGTTCGGTGAGCGAGAGAGCCGGAAGCCCAACTTTCTGAGGGTGTTTGCGTATGGAGGGTTTTGGTGGTGCCCTTGGTATCACCGAGCCTCAATGCACGCATTCACACTCCCTTCACTCTCTTCGTGGTAGGCAGCGGCCTTGTAAAGGTCCATGAGCGGCAGCAACACTTACCATCAGGTGTACTGTTTGCTCGTTTGCCACCGTTTGCAATAAAAAAAAAAAAATTTAATGGTTAAAATAAATTTAGTCAAACTCTTATGTTAATACAATATTCATTATCATCAAAGTCTGAGCCTATATGAGTCCTATTGTTGGGCTTAGGCCTCCTCTATAATGGGAGATAAATTGACCTAACATCCCACGCTGGTCAGGCGTGTTGGAATAGCGTTTTATACCTGAGTTTTCCTCCTCTTGCTTAGATGTTATTAGCGTATTATAATCTCTTAGTCATCATTTACGACACCCACGGATAAGAGAGGGGTCAGTTTAATTGTATTCTTACTCCTTAATATAAACATAATACTAATGAGAAAGTATTGAAAACCGCTTTGGTATCTTTTCAATATCCGACTGAAAATAAATTACGAAAGCATAACGCTTCACGTAATCGATTAACGACCAAGATACAAACATTGGTTAAACGTACGTATAAGATACAAACATTGGTTAGACGTACCAGTATAGATGACGATTTGTTTTGAAATAATCGCATATAACAGATATCAACAGAATTAATCATTGATTGTGAGTGAAGAAATTGTCTAATGACGTGATAGAAAAAAAAATTACAAGTTCTGAAGTAGGTACTTTTTGCTTTGATCCAGAATAACTCCGCGCCAAAGAATCGTAAAGTTTTCTTGGTGGTCAAATTAACCGAAATGAAATTCTCTACAAGACTTTTTGGCAGCGTTTAAAAAAAAAATTATAAGTCCATAGACCGTCTTAAAGACAGGCAAAAATCTGGGTATTTGTTGCGGTGACATTTTTATGACTACTCAAAAACTGCTGTCTATAAAAATTATTAAAGTTCATATTCAAAAAGTAAACATTTGGAGCTACAATTGCCTTTTCTTTATTACTGTACGATCATTTTCCTCCGAGTTACAGGCTGTTGAAAATCACCCGAAAATTTGCTATTTTTTCTATCCCTTAATTTTTGCAACTAGTATGTTATGTCTATTTTTACGACAATCCGTTTAATATAACAAACTTCATTTTAGCTCATATACGTCCCTCTGCAGGGTTTGAGCCTTCTAGGAGTGAATTGACCTGTTATACCACAGTATCATACTGATCAGACGGATTGTTATATAGTTCGGTTCTATTTCGAGTTGTCCTTCTCTTGCATAGATATTATATGGGTATTATATACCTCAGTTGAACAGTATTCTTACTCCGTCAATACGGAGCAAACGTGTGGTCCTATATATATATTACTAGCAACCCGCCCTCGCTTCGTTTCGGTTTCAGTCGCCTTACCCGCGTAGTTCCCATTTCCGTAGGAGTATCGGGATAAAATATAGCCTATTTCTGCCTACTCCCTGATATTATAGCTTTCCAATATTCCAATTTTTGAAATCGGTTCGGTGGTTTAAGCGTGAAAGCGTAACAGGCAAACAAACAAATTTACTTTCGCATTTATAATATTAGTAAGGATTATATAAACTCGGCAATGTTTAACAAGCTAACGTATTATTTTCTTCTTTGAATTTCTTATTAAACAAGATCATGTTGGGCAGATAAAACAACTTCAACTACTGACCTTCTCTGTACATTTATTATCTGATTGTGATGTGGGCCCTTATTTACGAGCCCGGTGGGCGATATAAGGGACACTAAGCCATCCGGCGAGGCTATTTTAGTCAAGCCACTGTTGGTAACTAATATAGACATTAGCACTATTGTTCTCATGAGAACAATGTACGATTATATTAGGTAAGATGGTACTCATTTTTCTAACTCAAACAGTGTGTAGTTATTCGTGTGGTGACGGAGTAAGAATACAATTCACCACTATTATGATAATGATTTGTGATGTTTACGCGAGTATTATACATTTTAAATAAAACTACTTTACGGATTTTATCGCGTTTGTATTTGATTTTTGATTACCCGACGTTTCGAACACTTTACAGCGTTCATGGTCACGGGTGGACTAAGATGTCTCACGTCCAACAAGTTATCGTTACTGCAGAAAATTTATAATTATCTACCCGATACAGAAGTTAGTTATTAAATATTGACCCACATTTTGATACAAAATTTATTGCCAGTGTAAGAAGCATCACCGGTATACCCACGGGAAAGGAAACTACGCGGGTAAAACGACAAAAACCGAAGCGAAGCGAGGGCGGGTTGCTAGTTTATAATATAAAATCGCTATCTTTCCATGTTCACGTCACAAGCCTTATAATCAAGCAATCTAACACTAATTACAACTCCTTAAAAGTGTAGAACACGACATACTAATATGGCGAACTAGAAAAAACTCCAATTAACAAGTCATTGAACCTGACCTTTAAATATTTGTTTGTAAACGGTAGCACGGTGACGCTGTTATCTATACATATATAGAAATTTGAAGTGTATGTTTGTAATGTTAAAATAATACGTCTTTTTGCCTGCTCTCGTGGTTATTTATACGATCGTCATTCATTACAATGCATTGACATCCCACTGTTCCAGCCTCCTCCACAATGGGAGGAAATATGACCTGCTATACTACGCTGTTCAGACGTGTTGGTATAGAGTTTTATTTCGAGTGTTCCTTCTCTTGCATACATGTTACATGCTTATTATATCCCTTAGTCGTCTTTTACGACATCCACGGGCAAGATAGGGAGTGGTGAATTGTATTCTTACTCCGTCACCACACGGAAATGATATAAAAAAAGTAAATATTTACAAGGCCATCATTTTTATAATAAATACGCTATAAAAGGAACAAATCCAACATAAAAAGCTTATAACATCTTCAAACACTTGTTGTGATTTTACTAACATCAGCCTGTCATCAATAAATAGGTTTGGACCCGCCATAAGAGGGGTCATCGACCTCCACCGGTTGTTCAACTTATCAGCTGACCGCGTGTTTATTACAATGTTCACGGCATATTTCCTCAAGTTTCCTTGTTGATACAGCATAATAGTTTACGTACCTTGAACTGTCACGGTAATCATGTTAAACATGACAGACTTATTAACACAGAAATTTTCGTTTCGGAAATGGTTGAGAAAATTTCGGTGACTTTTGATGTATTTACTTCTCAGTAGAGCTATGAGGAAGGTTTCATTATCTTAATCATTCAGCTTTTCACCTTGCTTGCTGGAAGTAAGTCTTCCTCACAAGTAATAAGTACCTTAATAGCTACGCCTGGCGATCGCTGTGAGTTACATATGTTTCCTCTACTGCTGAGGATGCTTCTGACGAGAGTTCTAACCTATTTTTATGACTCTCACTATGGCGACAAATTCTTATTCAGTGCCCATTTATTAACTTTTATTTGACAATTATATAAATGTTAGGTTACAAATATGTATTAAGCAATTATAAATAACTGATATGTTTTTCTATTTCTAGTTATTTAAACGTTATAAATTTTAGAAGCCAACGCCATCTATTGATCCTCAAAATAAAGAGAGACCATTTTTTTCACGCTGGGGAAACGCATTTACGCACTATCCCCCCGCCGGTGATAGACGAGGGGAGTGTGTGTGGGACTCGCCGGCCACATAAGCGACCGGAATACCCACTAAAACCACAGCGGCCCCTTCCGCGCTTTTACGGGAGGCCGGAGAGATCGTCTGATGACATTCTATCCCCAACACCCCAACGCTTATCCGTCTGGCCACGTCCCGTCATCAATCAGGGCGGTGGGAGGAGCAGTGCGTAACGGCGTCTCCTCCTCCCTGGCCGCCGTCGGCGGAGCGAGTCAGCGGACGCAAGCGCCTCGCGTGCCCGCTCCGCGGCCTCCTTCTTTGTCATGACAGCTTCACAGACGGAGGCCATCGACGACCAGCAGCTGTCGCTGCCGAGCATCTTGGAGATGATGGTCGGCAACGATAGGTCTGTTGTTCCCATGTCCGTTGACAGGACATGGCGCTGAGGCCCTCAGGCGGGGCATACTTCCAGTGTGAAAGTAAAGAGAGACCTATTATATCATTCAAAATTGCATTTTATTTATCGCTCAAACAATCATTATCATTCAACCTATTACCGACGTAGACCTCCTTCGTACGTCGCCATAAAGTACGCTCCTGTGACCCCTGTATCCAATGACGCCCAACAACTTGCACCAGGTTATCGCTCCACCTAGTGGGGGGAGGTGGTATACTACGTTGTCCAATAGGTGATCGCCACTCGAAAATCATTCAGTTCGTCGAGTGATGTGACCTGCCTGTTTCCACTGGTATAGTTGTAATTATAGTTCAAACAGTCGCAACAAAAATAATATACATAATAACAAAATTGCTTTACAATAGACCATACTGTAACTAAATAAATCCGCAATAAATTTATACCAAAATGTGAGTCCAAATTTATTAACTAATGTCTGTAGCGGGTAGATATAAATTTCTGTAATAACGACGACTCGTTGGACATGAGGTATCTTAGACCGTCCGTGACCATGAACGCTGTAAAGTGTTCGAAACGTCGGGCAATCAAAAATCAAATACAAACGCGATAAAATCGGTAGTCTTATATCTTTAAACGAGCAATTCTTGTATATATATCTTCAGGATCTCGGAAACGGCACCAACGATTTTGATGAGACTTGGCTGGCATACTAGAGGTTTCGGGTCCAAAAAATCGATCTAGCTAGGTTTCATTTATAGAAAATGTTGTTTTGTCCGTGTTTTTAGCAAAATAAACAATGATATTAAATTTTAAAAGAATATGAATTCAAATTTCGTTGGCAACGTCATGAGTTTCGATAGCTCAGATGGGAAGGTGACAGGTTTTAATTTTGGTATTTTTTCAATCAAACAGCGTCGGTTCGAATCTCGGTGTTATTATTATTCTCTTTTTGTAAATTTTTATATAATTTTCATTATTTATTTTTTATTAATATATATCTAAATAAATTCGACAAAAATATTCCGAGCGAAGCTCGGTCAACCAGATATTTTTATTTATATGCCGTAACTTCTATAAATAACAAAAGGTTTATTAGTTGAAGTTCAACTTTTCACATTGAATAAAGAATTAAATTAATCAACCCAAAGATGGAAGACGCAAAATTAACCGGATATTAATTTACACCCACAATAGTATTTCCTACAAGAGTTCGTTTCATGTAGATAACCAAATATATGTATTTAATTAGTTCACCATTACTATATTGGATTAATTTCTTTCGACTTTTATGAAACATTTGATTGATAGAATAATAGCCAAAATTTGTATAAAAAATAGCAATAAAACTCGTGTTTTTGACCTCTAGAATTTTAATTGTTGCTACAGTAACATACGTACATAAAGCAATCTAGAATTCTAGATGATGTCATTTTATATACATATTTAAGAATTATGAAAGAATCTTAAAAAAACAATTTTTAAATATATTGATATTTTATTTTATTACCATTTTTTTCTTGAGGTAACGGGGTAAGAATACAATTTACCATCGAGGGGTATTGCCCGTGGAAGTCGTAAATGATGGCTAAGGGATATACTACGCATATAAAATCTATTCAAGAGAAGGAAAACTCGAAATAAAACCCTATACCAACCTGTCTAACCAGTATAGTAAAGTCTGTTAAAGAGCTGGTAAAGACAATTTCCCTTCCATTGTGGAGGAAGCTCGAGCTCAACAATGTGACGTACCTATATGAGCTAAAATGATGTTGATAACGAATTTGGTATTTTAATAATTAATAACATTTAATTTTATTTACAGAAAATGTATTTCAACTGGATTTTAGACAGAACTAGAATTATCAAACTGTGTGTAGATGAGGTAGAAACGGAATACAATATTTTTAATAAATAAAATAAGATCTATACCAATAAATAAAATTGGAGTGTCTGTTTGTATTTGTAATGTCAAAATAATGGGCTTTTTTCATGTTCACACGCTTATTTGCACGACACCTATGCCTAAAATACAAATTAAAAATTTTTGTCTGTCTGTCTGTTTGTTCCGGGTAATCTTTAAAACGGCTAGACCGATTTCAAAAATTCTTTCACCAATGGAAAGCTATAATATCAGGGCGTAAACTAGGCTATATTTTATCCCGGTATTCCCACGGGAACTACGCGGGTAAAACGACTAAAACCGAAGCGAAGCGAGGGCAGGTTGCTAGTCTATACCAATAAATAAAATTGGAGTGTCTGTTTGTAATGTCAAAATAATAGGTTTTTTTCATGCTCACACGGTTATTTGCACGACACCTATGCCTAAAATAGCAATTAAAAAATTTTTGTCTGTCTGTCTGTTTGTTCCGGGTAATCTTCAAAACGGCTGGACCGATTTCAAAATTCTTTCACCAATGGAAATCTATAATATCAGGGCATAAACTAGGATATATTTTATCCCGGTATTCCCACGGGAACGGAAACTACGCGGGTAAAACGACTATAACCTATAACCGAAGCGAAGCGAGGGCGGGTTGCTAGTAATAAATATAATAGAAGGTTAAGGATTTTTGTTTCTTTCTCGTATCATATGAATTGACTAATAGATGGTGAATAGATAAGATTTTTGCAATAGTAGCAACTCTATACCAAGTTCGACGGCATGGAATAAGTATGACCTTCTACAGTACCATGCAGATCTATGAACGTTATCATTTCATTTCACCACTAGAACTTCCTTTACTGTAGTCCCGCCAAAACTCGAAAAAATTAAATGAAGAAAGTAACATGACGTTTTAACATTACCTCTGTATCTGTTGCTATGTCAATGTCACTATATCTATGCCGATAAATGTCAAAATCAGACAATTGAAAAAAATATAATTACAATTTTTTTTTTATTGCAAACGGTGGCAAACGAGCAAACAGTACACCTGATGGTAAGTGTTGCTGCCGCTCATGGACCTTTACAAGGCCGTTGCCTACCGCGAAGAAAGCGAAGGGAGTGTGAATGCGTGCATTGAGACTCGGTGATATCAAGGCCACCACCAAAACCCTCCACACGCAATCACCCTCAGAAAGTTGGGCTTCCGGCTCTCTCGCTCACCGAACGAAGCGCAGTAACAAAATTGCTACTACTCAGACGTCGAATTTTAATTTAAAATCAAACAATTATTTGAATATCCAAATTAAAAACTGTTTATTTATAGTTTTATGGATTCACTTCTGTCGGCAGTCCTCGCGACTGTTCAGTTCTTTTTTTATTTAGTGTACATCAGTAAAATACACCGATATCTGTACCGGTTAATAAAACATTGTTACATGCAATAACCGAATGTATGTGGACACTGATAATGTATGAAATTTGGGCCAGTATTACATACATGTGCGCTTAAGTACAATTAGTAGGTTAAGGTGTGGTCATATTAGCCTCGTTGTTGCTCCATTGCCCGATAAAATATTTAGAACAAAACTAATCGTTGTTAATAATCTTTATAGACTGCAGTATTAGAAATAAAAACCATCAAACGTACATAAATAACAATCAAGACATAATACATTTTTGAATTGTTCATATCTATACCAATAAATAAAATTGGAGTGTCTGTTTGTAATGTCAAAATAATAGGCTTTTTTCATGCTCACACGGTTATTTGCACGACACCTATGCCTCAAATAGCAATTAAAAAATTTTTGTCTGTCTGTCTGTTTGTTCCGGGTAATCTTCAAAACGGCTGGACCGATTTCAAAAATTCTTTCACCAATGGAAAGCTATAATATCAGGGCGTAAACTAGGCTATATTTTATCCCGGTATTCCCACGGGAACGGGAACTACGCGGGTAAAACGACTATAACCTATAACCGAAGCGAAGCGAGGGCGGATTGCTAGTTTTAAATAAAACTACTTTTATTTTTTTTTTTTGTGGGTGGGCCGCGGTCGGCGCGCCTCCGCACCACTCCGTCCGGGGCGACAGAGGGGCTTAAGCACGCAACTCCCGCGACCCACCCGAAAACCACGTCGCCTTCGTCGTTGGGCCGACCACTGGAGCAGCGTTAACTTGTCGTCAGTGGTCGGCCCGACGGAATACCCCCTATTGGGGTACCCTCCCATCGACCGACGTCCCCCCCTCGGGTAGGACGTCGGTCTTTCCTCACGCGGTCGGCCTCTCGGCGGGTGACGGACTAATCCCCGGTCACGTCACCCGCGGCCTCGGCTAAGGCGGCATGAGGCGCAGATAGTTGCGCCTGCGCCGCCCCAGTCGCCGGCGGCGGATCTCCTCATCGAGGCTGCGCTCCTCACGCAGGCGATCCGCCGCCTCCTTCCGCGAGATCACTGTCTCGCAGAAGGCTGCGACCGCGTCCCAATTCCCGACGCTGTCGACCATCGCCCTAGCGATAGCCGGCAGCGTCAGGTCCGTACCGATGATTGCGACGAGTTCACAGCGCTGCACTGCCCAAGCCCCGCAGGCCTCGAGCGTATGGCGCGCCATGTCCTCGTCGCAATCGCAGTGGTGGCAGGACGGTGTGCTCTCCCTCCTAACGACCTTGTGCAGGTATTTGGCGAAGCACCCATGCCCCGTCAAAACCTGCACCAGTCGGAAGGAGAGCACCCCGTGCCGCCTCTCCAACCACTGCATCAGCACCGGCCGGAAGGCCTCCACGGTTCGCACCCCGAACCGAGGCCTCTCCAGCCGGACTGCCCAACGGGCGATGACGTCTCGGCGGGCGTCGACGCGCCAGGCGGTGAGATCCCTTAACGAGACCACACCGCCCTCCGCTCGCACCCCCGTCACCCGCCGATATAGTTCGGCGAGCATCTCCGCCTCCAGGTCCCACGGGGGAGTCCCGGCCAATAGGCACGCTGCCTCCGTCGCCACCGTGCGGTATCCGCGGATGGCCCTGACCGCCGTGACCCTCTGTGGTCGCCACAGAAGGGCCCTAAGTCGGGCGGTCATGGACCCCGCCCACACCGGTGCGCCGTACAGGGCCATCGACCGGATGACCCCCGCGTACAGCCGTCGGCACGCAGCGCTCGGTCCGCCCACGTTCGGCATAAGCCACGATAGGGCGGACGCCGTGCCGACGAGCCGCGGAGCGAGTCTACGGAAATGCTCCCGGAACCACCATCGCCCGTCGAGCACCAGGCCCAAGTACCTCATATGGGCCCGGATGCTGATGTCGACCGAGTGGACGGTGATCGAGACGCCGATGGGAGGGCTCATAGTGCGCCCATGGAACAAGAGGGCCTCCGTCTTGTCCAGGGCGACCCTCAACCCCAGCGCCTCGATCCGTCTGACGACCTCCTCGGTACCCGAGGTCGCCAGGCTTACCGCCTCTTCTAGCGTCCCACCGCGGGCTGTGACGAGCGTGTCGTCGGCGTAACAAATCACGCCCAGCCCGGGCGGGAGGCTCCCCCTCAACGCCCAGTCGTAGCCGATGTTCCACAGGGTGGGTCCGAGGACCGACCCCTGTGGGACACCGCACGTCATGGGCGTCCGCACAACGTCCCCTGCTCGGTCGGTGCAGAGGACGCTGCGCCCCTCCAAATAGTCTGCCACTAGCCGCCTCAGGTAAACTGGCACCCCGTGATACCGGAGCGCCTCCCTGATGCAGAAATAAAAAAAATAAAAAAAAAAATGAAAAAAAAATAAAACTACTTTAAGGATTTTATCACGTTTGTATTTGATTTTTGATTGCCCGATCTTGTCATTCATTGTCTGCAAAAACGATGACTTGTTGCACGTGAGACATCTTAGTCCGCCCGTGACCATGAATGCTGCAAAGTGTTCGAAACGTCGGGTAATCAAAAATCAAATACAAACGCGATAAAATCCGTAAAGTAGTTTTATTTAAAACTAGCAATCCGCCCTCGCTTCGCTTCGGTTATAGGTTATAGTCGTTTTACCCGCGTAGTTCCCGTTCCCGTGGGAATACCGGGATAAAATATAGCCTAGTTTACGCCCTGATATTATAGCTTTCCATTGGTGAAAGAATTTTTGAAATCGGTCCAGCCGTTTTGAAGATTACCCGGAACAAACAGACAGACAAAAATTTTTTAATTGCTATTTTAGGCATAGGTGTCGTGCAAATAACCGTGTGAGCATGAAAAAAGCCTATTATTTTGACATTACAAACAGACACTCCAATTTTATTTATTGGTATAGATTCAAAATAGTAGTACTAATATTTGTTTAAAGACTTTAAATTCATAAAAGGAAGTCAGGGGTAACGAGAGGGCGGCGCGCAAGCCCATACTAGCCGTATTTCCTCCCCTTCGGCATTGGGGGACCACTGGTATCGTATTCTTGACTTCCGTGGTGTCCCGGGTACGCCCGGGACGTTACCCTCATGTGGTCAGCCTCTCTACCGGTGATGTACTATTTCGCGGTCCGGCCATCTGCGGCCTCGGCTAGAGAGATATCAAGCGCAGGTACGTGGCCACAAAAGCTAACAGAATTTAAAGCATAAATTTATCCCTAACATCACTATCATTTCAGCCTATCGCCGTCCACTGCTGGACGTAGGTCTCCCTCATGTTGCGCCACAGAGTGCAGTCCTGTGTCGCCTGCATCCAACGACGCCCAGCAACTTTCACCAGGTCACCGGTCTACCTAATGGAGGAGCGTCTTACGCTGCATCATCAGATACGTGATCATCACTCGAGAACAACCCCTAATGAATACAGTTAATTAGACAATATAATTGCCGATGTATTTAATGTATTAACTAAATAATCAATTTATTTATAACAATAAATATTACAACACAATATTCGAAATATCGCTATTGTTTATTATTATCGCTATTATCTAACTGTTAAAACGTTGTTTAATCAGAAACATTAGTTTCACTTAAGACATTAATATTTGAACGTGGAACTTGTATACGTTTAACGTTTACTAAAATATCATGAATACTATAAATAAGTTGATCGCGTGACATCGCTTGTTAATTAAAGAGTTGACATGAAAAGATAAACGAAACGGCAACAATAACTGCAGTACATACTGAATCGTGGGTGTTGTAAAAGACGACTACGGGACAACACGCTATAATCTACACGCAAGAGAATGAAAACTGGGAATAAAACCCTATGCCAATCCATATAACCAGCGTGGTACGGTAGGTTAACTTCAGTTCTATCCAGGAGGAGGCTCGAGCCCAACAGTGGGACATATATGAGCTGAAACGATGATACATAACAATGTAGGTACAGAAACCCCTTTATGAAATACTAGCGACTAGCTCCCACTGCGCTTCGGTTCCAGCTACTATGGTCCTGTATTTTAAAATTGCCAATATCTCTTAAGATTCATATCTTATGATATGTATATGATATATATATCTATATCTGTGGTCATCCACAGGTTCGAGTCCCGGACCGGGCAAAATTTTATAGGCTTTTCTGAGAGGAACAATAGCGTAAGTTACTCCTTGTACCTATAATCAGCTATCTGGTAGTAAAATATTATCAAAATGAATCCAGTCGTTTCGAAGATTACCCGGAACAAACGACACATATATAACGGTGTGGCCATGAAAAAAGGCTATTATTTGGACATCACAAGCTTCAATTTCATTTGTTTGTATAGATAAAATTCAAAGTATAAATATAATACATAAAAAAATCCCAAATATTTAAAAAAACTTCATGAAAAGTTATATTTACTAATATTTTTAGACGAACGTCGCCTCGTCATCGAAGAAACGCTATCTGAAGTGATTTACCAAGTACAACAAAAACATTATTATTTTTATTTGAATTCTGGTATTATTTTCATTAAGGAACGCAATTCCTGTAGGAATAGCGTTCCTTAATCGTCGTCGCTGTGTCTAGGAATAGCTCATCTTGAAAATATTGATTAAGCGTAACATTTAATAAAGTTAAAAAGCCTTTTTTTAATTTTGTAGAGTTGAGTAATCACTATTTAATCTTATTTCATTCAATTTTAGGGTTTCGTACCCAAAGGGTAAAAACGGGACCCCATTACTAAGACTTCGCTGTCTGTTAGTCCGTCTGTCTATCACCAGGCTATAACTCAAGAACCGTGCTAGCTAGACAGTTGAAATTTCTACAAATTATGTATTTCTGTTGCCGCTATAACAACAAATACCTACTAAAAATAAAATAAATATTTAAAGGAGGCCATACAAAAAATGCGATTTTTTTATAAATAATGGTACGGAGCCCTAGGTCCGCGACTGCGACTCGCACTTAGCCGGTTTTTTTTTTTAATTTTTCAAATTACAGATACGTCAAACTTATGACAGCCCTCTTTTTGCATCGAGAGTTAAAAATACTAAATGAAATATCTAAAAGGATTTTTCATGACTCTTAAATAAAGTAACTAGGTTAAGAAGCCGTTAAATTCTACGTGAACTGGATAAATAAAGTCAAAATGTAAACAAATAATTCGAGTTTATTTTTTTTAAACGTGAATCTTGAAGCGGTTAGATAAGAAAGGGTTTGATACGCACCGATTTAAATGTGTTGACGTGGAAAATTAAGTGGGTTTTGCTTTTAAGAGAGCCGAGTTTCTCAACCGATTTATTTATTTAATGATTGAATAAATTTCTCGGATAATAAACTCGCTAGCGTATTTCTAGATCATCATCATTTCAATTCACATGCGTCCCACTGTTGGGCTCGGACTTCCTCCACAATGGGAGAGAATTTGACCTACTATACCATGCTGGTCAGACATGTTGGTATAGGGTTTCATTTCGAGGTTTTAGAATAGAATAGCATTTATTGTCACATAATAACTAATAATTAAAATACATGTATTTAATTTATTTTGACAATAGGGGAATGCTCAGCATTGTGCTGCATAGAAATTATGCAGGGCTGGTTTTCAGAAAACCCCTTTCCTCAAATATATAAGAAAGAAAAAATAACAAAAAAAAGAGAAAAGAAAAAAAAAGAAAAAGGAAAGTGAATTGTATTAGTGAATTGTTATTATTAGTGAATGTTTTTTTATTAGTTGTTATTATTAGTGAATTGTATTCTCACTCCGTCACCACACGGATTATGGATAGAAAACAGACTGTCTATTTAATTGCAAGACTTGGTTAGTAACTAAAATCGTTAGTTAAAAAAGATCGATGATAAATTACAACTTGTTACACAAGATACATTAAAGTAATAAAAAAACATCAACACAAAATGTCTTGCGCAAAACATAAATACATCTTCAAAAATATCGTTGAGTAAATCGAAGCATGAAATTAAAATATTTTCAATTAACCATAGCTGGAGCGCTTCGAACAAATTATGGGATGTATGAATATGGTCACCATACGTCCTGTTTCGAACGGGACAGTCCAGTTTTCAAGTGGTCTGTCCTGTTGTGCCGAACTGAACAAAAATGTCCCGTTTTACAAACAGAGCCCAATTGATCATTTATTACACTGACAGGGACGTTTTTTTTATTTTCAGTCCATATTTATAATAGGTAACTATTGCTGACTTTTTACATGTTCTTGATTTTTTAGCTTCCAATTTCACAAGTGTACTTATTTTTGCAATTCATCAATCAATTGTTCAAGCGTCCCATTTTGAGTTAAAAAAAATATGGTCACTTTATGTATGAACTATCTGTAACGGAAGTGGTTAGAGTGCATTGCCACGCGACGTTGCGCCCGAGCTTACTAAATAACATGGCGTCAACGCATGCGTTTTACGTAACAGGGGACAAGAAATAGGGTGCCGTTAAGCGGATGGGCTGTGACAAAAAAAAATAATCGTTTTTCTATCGCGATGATAACTTTTTCAAGCAGTTATTTCGTCACTAACATTAAGCTGCAGTTCGTAGTTTAAATAAAAGTATTATTTCTTATTTATATCTACGTCTGTTTGTAATGACAAAATAGTTGATTTTTTTATGCTCACACGGTTATTTGCACGATGTCTATGCCTAAAAACAAATTTAATTGTTTTTTGTTTGTCTGTCTGTTTCGGGTAATATTCAAAACGGTTTGGCCGATTTTGATAATATCTTACTATTATACCTACCTGACAAGGTAAGAGTAAATGCTTTCAAAATCACTAAATTGTTAATATTCCACCTTAAAATTTTACAATCCTTAAAAAATGTTAAGGAAAAGCAAATTAAATGTTGTTTGATGACTTGAAAAAAATAGAGGTTGCGTAGTTTGCATGATTCGATAGCTAGGTAATAGCATTGACTATTTAATATTGAATTAGTTTGAAAACACGGTGCGAAATCTTATTTTATGGATTCAGGTGCGTTAGTGGTGAACTACCGGCACATGGTCAACTACTGGTGCCTTAGCTGTCTGTATTAGATTTTAGATTTTTTTTCGACATTTCGAACACTTTCCTCCCGTGAACACTGGTAAGTGTTCGAAACGTCTAGAAATAAAACATCAAATACAAATGCAATAAAATCCGTAAACACTGTTTTGTTTCATAACCTGAAATATCCAAGCCTACCCCAATGGGTAGATAAATATCAGCCTATGAACGTCTACTTACATAACATAGGAGATATAAGCCTTTCCATAAAGGGGAAACAATGAAATAATCGCCACGCTTCACAAGCAAATTCGCAAATATGCATACCAATATATTTCTATATCTGCACAGATGGCGTAGTGGTTAAGATAGCGACCTACAGCGCCAGTGTCGGGGGTTCGAATCCCACGCGGGACAACACTTTGTGCGATCCACAAATTGTTGTTCTGAGTCTGGATGTAATTTGTGTCCGTTAATTATATGTTTGTAAAGTCCCACGCAATACAAGGATTATTTCCTTAGTGCAGGGTGTTGTCTTAAAAAAAAGGATAGCAACAGCAGGTGTATGAGCGGAGATGATGATGTACATAGTGATAAATATTCCTTATATCTATACCAATAAATAAAACTGGAGTGTCTGTTTGTAATGTCAAAATAATAGGCTTTTTTCATGCTCACACGGTTATTTGCACGACACCTATGCCTAAAATACAGATTAAATTTTTTTTATCTCTCTGTCTGTCTGTTTGTTCCGGGTAATCTTCAAAACGGCTGGACCGATTTCAAAAATTCTTTCACCAATGGAAAGCTATAATATCAGGGCGTAAACTAGGCTATATTTTATCCCGGTATTCCCACGGGAACGGGAACTACGCGAGTAAAACCACTAAAAGCGAAGCGAGGGCGGGTTGCTAGTTCTATAATATTTGTACAATAAATAGCACGCATCGTTATTCACAAAAATCATTAAATAATCACGTGCACATATATTAATAACTGTATATTATAATAAACATAAAACTATAACCTTTCACCAATCACAGGCTAAAACGTTTTTTTTTTTTATTAATTTATCTGTCAGACATCGAAGCATTTGAAATTTAACACAACTATAAAAGTGGCGGTCACTATTAACAAAATAAAAATTAATTAACCAATAAAAAAGTGAAACTTTAAATAGCTCTGAATCGCTGTTTCATTACTTAATGAGTTATAAATGTTTTGTAATAACTATCGACACAAACGCTGCGTCTGTCTGTAACATATGTTTTGAATTGAACCAAACACAGACTGGTCATAAAGAGGAATACATTAAAGAGATACGATATAAAAGTGTCATACTTTATATAATACCAACAGATCTTCACAGAATGTAACCACAATCCGCCGATGTTAATGTAACCGACTGAATTTAATATGCACCAATTCAAAACTAACGGTTCTCGTGCAGTCAGTGCAATTCAAAGAACTTCTAAAACCGACCGTCTAATAACAACACACCATACTTCAACCGCAGCAAAAAAAAAAGGCAAATTAAATCTGGCATCACAAGGACAGGTTTAAAAAGAGGGAGCGAGATAGTGATATCATATACTGATAAATATCTAGCGAGTTAAGGCGAGACGAATCGATTTAAGCACAGCCTCGAAAGCCACGAAATCTGATTTAAGACCAAGACAGAGCTATTTGAGGTCCTCTGGGAAGAACGTCGCGACCGGCTTTAGAACAGACGGGAATGGTTAAGGTCGTTGCCATGTAAACTTAAGTAAAACCTTTTGTGAGTCATTAAATCCGTAATAATAAGTACTTCTTTCATAAGCAAGACATTAGAGAAGCACTACTACAGACGCTATCAAAAGCCTAAAAAGCTCCCAAAAATGTGTTTTGTTTTCGGTATTTAAACAAAAGATTGATAAGGCGATAAGGTTAAAATTAGACACAATTGTTGAAAATGGACACAGCTACCCTCGGTTATAGACTGAAACCTTAATGGGGTTGTAACGCCTTAACTGATGGGGGAGAACAATTGCCAAGGGTCCAGCGATCGATTTAGTGGGGTGTAATGTAATATACCTTAGGTACATGTTATCAACTGTTTTATATGTAATAGTATCTTTGTGTAGGAGCAAGAAGATAACTACTTTTTTTTCCGTTTGCGAACTTTGTCGCACATCGACCGCATTGTCCTATAGGAATAACAACATGAATAATACATACAAAATGAATAATAAACTAAATCTACTTATCACTATTTTAAACCTAAGTCTGCCAACCTAACTAATACATCTTCATCTTTTCAGATGTAGGATCTGCTAATATTATATATTGTTAAGAAGGCCAATATCTATGGATCTAATAATTGCGATACATGACTCCCACTCCCTATAATTTTTGTTTCGAACACATTCCATCAGAACATGCTGAATATCCTCAATAGCTCCACAGTCATTACAATTTGGAGATGGGTGTTTTGATGTGAAACAGCTATAGGCGAGGGTGAAACTGATCATTGGCGTGGCGTTAACGACACGCTTGGATATGTACATTTGTGTAACGAATCCATAACTTGTTTTAAAATTTTGTACAACGCCATCTAGTGTATACTAATGAAAATGTTTATTGAATAAAAATCATCATTTCCGACAAAAAGATAATATTTTATTAATATTTTATACCGTATTAGTTGCTGCCGTAACCTGTTATTTTATGCATAAATACTTGCACAAAATAATTTCGATGTTTTACATCTGCCAGGCGTCCTGAGCGACGGCTCCCTTTTTTTTCATCAAAGAAGATAGATAACTTATCTATAACTAGGAACTGTTTTAGTGAATTACGCGAAAAAAATTATTAAATTATAGTCAACATCATCATCTCAGCTGTTGACATACACTCTGGTCAGACAGGTTGGTAATTGATCTACTATAAAAGTTGGTCAGACCAATAGGTTACGGTTTTATATATACGGTTTTATTTAGAATTTTACATTTCTTGCATAGATCATCTACTTATTATATCCCTTAGTCGTCTTTCACGACAGCCATAGGCTGGAGAGGGATGGTAAACTGTATGCTTACTTCGTCACTATACGGCAAAATTATTTATCGTACGTAATTTATTGTACGTAATTACGTTCAGTGGCAACTACATTTCGTTGCAGACTGAGAGAGTATCGCAGTTTGTAACATGTATGATTTTTACACGTGTTCTATTTATAATGTTACTCACCAACGAAGACGTGCGAAAATAGTGTTGTGCTTAGCTATACATTATCGATATCGATGAATGTCACTTGTTAACATCCCAATAATTTTTTAAAGCCATCTTGCATTAAGTCCTTAGTAGTAGTAAACCTTGAATTACGAAAATTTTACAAACATATAATTAACAGAAATCACACCAAAACTCCGAATAAACATTTGTGGATAGCATAAAGTATGGTCCTTCTTGGAATCAAAATAACCTTAAGGGTCTGAGTAATCCATTTTAAACGATTGGGATATCTAGAAGGTAAAGAAATGTGTTATTAAATTATGATATGAAATAAATAAATATCACTTTCTCTTTTGGGTTGGGCTGCGGTCGGCGCACTCCTCGCACCACTCCGTCCGGGGCGACAGAGGGGCGTAAGCACGCAACACCCGCAACCCACCCGAAAACCACGTCGCCTTCGTCGTTGGGCCGACCATCGGGGCAGGGTTACTTGACATCAGTGGAAAAAAATATCACTACAGGGATTAAGGATTCTACCTATAATTTAATTTAATAAAAATGTATTAAAAATTGGCCTGCCAAGGGAAGGGTATTTACAGACACTTACATAAGTATTTAGCCTTACATAAGCAAAAGATTTTAATTGTGTGCGGTGAAATGTCCCAAACCAGTACTGTATGTTATATTTAACACAATTAATACATTTGAACTATTAATGGGTCTATGACGGGTTTTATTTAATATACCAGGTACCAACCAATAAATATGATGACAACATTATTCTTAATCGAACATAAATGCACGATATAATAAAAACATATAAATATTAATATACACCACACACGAAGAGAGCGTGATAAACAAAAATAGTGCTGGTATTACGATGTTGCGTTGAAAGCATCTCCCTGTTAAAGGCTCTGAATAGGAAGATTGGTGCGACAGTAAGCTGTTATTGTGCTACTGATTATGGCTATTGTGACCCTATGATTTATGTCCCGGATTGTGGCTATATTGATAGAGGGCAAAATAATTTTACTTAAATAGATAATGATAGATTTCATGAACACAAATACAGATTTCAAAAGTATAATGTATGAATACGTGTCTTATTATTCCTTAAGTAATTTCTTCAATATTGGTGTAAACTGTCACAATAAATGAAACGCAGAATAATCTATTTACACAAAGTTAAATAGACAAACGAAACGAAAGAAATGTATAAATACCACATGAATAATATGTACAGCTGTTTCCGTGTATTAACGGAGTAAGAAAACAATTCTCTTCTCTTGATCGTGGGTATCGCAAAACATAACTACGGAATTAAATATGCATATAACATCTACGCAAAACTACTTGAAAAGAAACCCTATATCAACACGTATGACTGGCGTGGTATTGTAGGTAAATTCCCTGCTATTGTGGAAAAGGCTTGAGCCCTACAATGGAATACGTATGAGCTAAAATTATGTACAATTCTTTTCTGTGTAGTGGCGCCTTTGAACACTACTACCCACATAGCTGTGCGTATCATAGCCTACTAAGACTTTTACATAGACCTAGGTTAAATCCAGGCCGTCTGGTCAACGATTACATTTAAAAGAAGAGTTGATGTCAGGCCAATCATAAAACTATTGCCTAAACTTTTGCAATACCTTTGATGTAAGAAGAATAGACCACAAGTAATAGGGATGACAAAAGGATGATGATGATGTACATATTCTTAAAAGAGTTACGTAAAATATTTTAAAAAACTAACGCGAAATTCTTTTTAAATAATACGAGTGTAACCGATATAACCCGCAGAATTAGCACGTTGAAATGGCAATGGGCAGGCCACATCGTTCGTCGAACCGACAACCGTTGGGGAAGAAAGGTTCTTGAGTGGCGACCACGAATCAGACGGCGCAACATAGGATGACCCCCACTAGGTGGGACATTCTCAAAGTCACAGGGAACCGTTGGATGCAAGTGGCGCAGGACCGTTCCGAGTGGCATTCTCGTGGGGACGCCTATGTCCAGCAGTGGACGTCTGTAGGCTGATGGATGGATGGAATACGGTATTATTAAATATTATCTACACAATTATTTTAATCTGTGTTTGTACGATAATCGATATTTGTACATCGATATTAACTCATCTCTAGTAACTAGAATTCTAAAAATATCACCAGTCCACGCCGAGATCTTCAAGCGAGTAAACCTGCTTTTCAGTTGAGATATTATTTCTACTGCATTTAAATTTATATGCAATCGCGTTCGCATTATAATCATATTATACAGTTACATGCGCATATGTTGAGAAATGTACGAATTATTATGAATATTACAGCAAATTTATAACATTACATTTATATTAACAGATATATACTAGTGATCCGCCCCTCGCTTCGCTTTCCGTCGTTTTGTCCCACATTTTTAATCTCCAATATCTCCTATGCCATTACGGTATGACTAGGGCTTCCAATCCCGCAATACCGAGATCCCGCGCCATTTTCCAATCCCGCATGATGCGGGATTACGGGCGCGGGATCCGCGGGATTTGCGGGACTGAAAGAAAGCGTGCATGCAACCTCAAACTTAATAAACTCTCAAACACAAACAGTAACATATCCTATATAAATTTACATTTTAAATGTATTTTTTTTTTGGTTGATTTTTTTAATTTAATGTGTATTATTTGAAGAAGATTTATTTTGTTTTGATTTGTTTTTAATTCAGTGTATGTTACTGTTTTTTCTGAAGAAAAAAAGAACGATGTAATTTGATTGATCTCATATTAGAGGTAATCTTCAATAAATATGGAGTTAGTTGATAATTCATAAGGTTTTTGTGATAAATAAACGAAGTAATTGCATTGATTTCATACTAATAAAAATAATACTTTAATAAATGTGTGGTTAGTCGATTAATTCTTTCTTTTTTTTACAAATAATTTGATTGATAAATTAATTTTATATTGATAAATTAATTAAATAAATGTGCAGTTGAGTAATTCATTGGTTTCTTTGCCTTATACATATAAATGTGAATATTTTTAATGTGAGGGATCCCGCAAATACCGAGATCCCGCGGGATTGAAAATTCATAATCCCGCAAATACCGAGATTTACACTTATTACATTATACTTTATATCTTTACACTTTATATTCACGACTACCTGGTAGTAAAATGTTATCAAAATCGAATCAGCCGTTTTGAGGAGTACCCAGAACGAACAGACAGTCAAAGCTTTTTTAGACTGGTTTTAGGCATAGGTATCGTGCAAATTATTCCGTGTGGTGACGGAATAAGAATACAATTCACCACCACCTTTCTTACCCGTGGTTGTCGTAAAAAACGACTAGAGAATTAAATATGTATGTACCTAACATCTATGTAAGAGAAGGTAAACTTGGACATAAACCTTATAGCAACTCGTCTGATCAATATATAGTAAGTCAATTTCCTTCCTATAGTTGAGGAGGCTCAAGCTCCATAGTGAGCCGTATTTTTTTAAAAAACATCCTGCGTCAATCCTTGTATTGCGGGGAACTTAACAAACATATAACTAACGGACACAAATGATGTCCAGACTCCGAACAACAATTTCGAACCCTTGACACTGGCACTGCAGGTCGGTATGTTAACCACTACGTCATCATACAGTCATGAGCTGAAGAAGATAACATATAATACATTGCAATTTAGTGACACAACTCCTTTCATGGACATCGGCGTGCAAGCACATTAAACGCGTTCAAACTGCAGAAAAGACGGAACCGTTTCAAATTACCCTTACAACGTTTACAACATCTTAAAATAACTTGATGTAAATTTATTATAGCATTTTGTTGCCATAACTGTATAACGGTCGAGACGGACCAAGGTTCCACAGAATAAACAAGCCCTAGTAATATAAACTAATATTACAAATGGGACAGAGTGTTCGGGTTTTGTTTATGCTTAAACGTTTTAACTGATTCCGTTTTTGATCTATATAGTACGTTGTTTTGGATTTGGTGATAAATATGAATTATGGACTAGTTTCAGTTGAAAAAGGATCAAATCGGTTAACTGTAATAGCAATTGGAGTATGCCCGATAAGATTGCGAACTATTAAGAAGGTTTGCTTAGAACAAGTCTGTTAGAAAAATCCCAAACTGTGCGTTTGATTCAAACACAAAATTGTCTTAAAATTTTCGATTATATTACTGGATTTTCACAGTTGACTGCAACCTATATTGTAAAAGTGGATGTATCGACTATTCCTTTGACTTTATCCTTCTTATGAAAAAAATATAAAACCAAGATTTTATTACTTTAAAAAATAACTAAAATGTTAAAAATCTGTTTCCAAAACCACAGTATAATCATCTATCAGTAATGTATCTCGGCCGAAACCTTGAATTAAATGCCTACATCCATGCGGTATGTAAACATGTGATAGGGCTGCCCGCCTCCAGCATTTTAATTACATTTGCCTACTTTGTGTTTCCATTTAGTTTTGTATATACTTTTCTTATATAAACAAATAAAATACTTTGTGAATTGAATAGTAAGTGTTCAATAAGAATGCGTGTTGATTTTTGATTGGTGGTTTTAATTAAAAAAAAAAACATGTTTATGTTTAAATAACAAAATCTAGTAACAGACAGACGGTCAAATTATTTTTTTCTAGTACTATTCATACACACAGTACAATAGACATCTGTTATTATTAATAATAATATACCAGTCTTTACTTTGAATTATATAAACTAACAAAACAAAACACATTATGAGTTTTAACACAAGCGTACCTACCGTAACATGATTCATGAACCGCCTATAACTACCTATTTCAATCGTGTCAATCACTTTATTCACTTTATTTATTAATCCAGACAACTTTTTTTCGGAAGAATAAAGGAAATGCTTATACATTAAAACGACACACATTATGTACCTACCTACTAGTAAGTAAAATTATTTTATAATAGGTAAGATTTCAGAGTTTGCAGGTAATCTAAAATAAAGTTATCTCTGGATTCGTTATTGACGAATTCATGCAACCAAAAACAGCACAATATACCCTACTTGTCATATTAAATATGTGTATAATTATGTATTTTAGTGAAAAATTCGCGCAGTTATTGTTAAAAAAACAACACACCGTTCGTTCGTCACTGCAGCACAGTCGCGACTGTCTGCATGCCGAGCGCATGCCGAGATCGAGGCGCGTAGGTATAGCTCGCATTTCGTCCGTTTGTATGAAGTTGGATTACTGATTGATAATATTACCGTGCCAAAACTAAAGCGAGTGTCATTTCTTGAAGTCAAACGTCCGCACCATAGTATTGAGATCGAGACCTCCGTATTTCAGTTTATAATTCAAGTAATTAGAGAATCCATAATCTTCTTTTAACCTATTCAATTCTTATCATCGAGCAATAGTTTCCTCTCATCAACAATTCCTCAATAAGTTCATCAACCTACGGACGACCACGTTTGGACAGAGGTCTTTCATAGCTTCATTGTCGCTTGGTGTTACGAATTTTCAGGAGAACTACTATTCTGTTTCCTGGCGATCGCTTAGCCGATGTTATGACTCGAATGGGAAAGCTAAAGATGGCGATATAATATATTCTTAACCAGTCACCACGCATTTATCAGAACATCTCTCAACAATGGGCGGTAAAAATCCTATCCTAAATATTTCAAGGTAATTAAGTCACTGACCAAGACGATAATGGTAATTTTTTTTTCCGACTCTCAAGGTCGGAAATCATTCGATATTTTATTAGCAAAGCGTAACAAGGAAATAGCTGTACGGGCATTGGCCATACGATCGTTTCATAGCGCTACGCTAGCAATACATGTAGATATCAATAAAATATTCCCAATATAACCGGCAATGATGAATGATTTTAGTACGAATCAGTTTGGCTTACTATTTCACAGGTTATTAACCTTACTTCCTTGTTAATATTATAATTACTTTTTTTATTGCATTGTTCTTGCATAGATACATGATTCAACGCCTCGATTCATCGTGTTTTTTTTGTCAGAAACATTTGTGTATTCTGTATTCCATCCATCCATTAAAAAAAATCCAATCCAAACATTAGCCTCCCCACGAGAATGCCACTCGGAACGGTCCTGTGCCACTTGTATCTAGCGGTTCTTTGCGAGTTTCAAGAAGTCGTTGGTCCACCTAATAGAATCATCCTACGCTGCAATTGTGGATTACAATTAGTGTGTCTGTCTGAGAAGCGATCGACGGAAACGTTTACTGAAATCCTAATCTTATTCAACTTACTAGTGGTAGGAGTACACTGTTGACAGTTATCTGTCTACAGCCGCGGACCAATCCGTCCGTGGTAACTACCCTTCCACACTCCAGTGTGGTACTCCACACTCTCGCAGAAAATCGACGTCTGAGTAGTAGCAATTTGTTACTGCGCTTCGTTCGGTGAGCGAGAGGGCCAGAAGCCCAACTTTCTGAGGGTGTTTGCTTGTGGTGGGTTTTAGTAACACCGAAACTGGTTGCACGTATTCACACTTCTTTCAATTTCTTCACGGTAGGCAGCGGCCTTGCAAAGGTCCATGAGCAGCACCGACACTCGTTTGCAATAAAAAAAACATGTGTTGCCATATTGTATCGACCCCATAGAGATCTGGATAATGCTAGTGAAACTATCGTCATCTTTGATTAGAAAAACTATATTCTTACTCCGTCATCACGCGTATTCTTTTATATATTAATATCACAAAAAATCAACAAAATAGAGATACGGGGTATTTTTTGTGATATATAATCAATTGATAATATCTTTCTCAGAACCGTGTTGAAGAGGAAATCATTTTGATAATTAAATCAATTTTCTTAACGAGATCGATCAAACGATACAACAGTTTCAGCTTTTCTTATATAAAACCGGTTATTCAGGTATTCTAAAGCTTCAGCTAATATCTTAAACCAGTTATTCAAGTATTGTAAGTAACTTTTAAGCAACGAATGGATTAAGAAATTAACAGCTTCAATAGTAATCTTTCCATGATATTAGTCAATCGACGTCTACATTTGAAAATGAGGCTCATGATAATCCACATGGAGCATCCGACGAGAATACTAGGTATATTGGTCCTGTACTAGCAGTTGAAGGTAAACAAGAAATGAAAGCCTAAACCAACTCGTTTTGCCAGTGTAGGTTATGAGATCATTTTAGTTAAACATTGAAAGACAGCACATCGGCTAATAATGGGTCATATATTAGCACAAAAGTAAGAAATATCCCAAGTCTGTAGAATAAACGAGACTAATAATAGAAAAAAAAAAAGGTATTTAATACATTGAAATTTTATTTTAACGCATTATCTAGTTGACATTTGTAACGATGCGTGCTCGCATCGTAAAAAATGTTAACTTCAAGGTGTCGGTTTCTCGTGATAGTGCGGAGCTTCGTAAACTCTTCGTTTACTCACATCATTTTGCCCTAACGCCCCAAAAGATAACCTCAATAATTCATTAAAAATCAGATGTCACAACCGCAGCTATAGAATTAGCAAAAAAAAATCGCATGATCACTTGCGCAACATAGAAAGTCATTCACGCTCCCCGCACACAAATATTGTTGCTCTAAATTTGCTTGGACACTGTCATTGTGTATCTCTAAAGCGACTATTGTTTGAATCACAAATTGCAGTCGGGTATGTATTGTGATTTAATCAGCAATTAGTGCGAAACCAGCGCATGTCAGCGTCTAAGATGCTTTTAGGTATTACTTTTGAAATAAAGTTATTAAATACTAGCAACGCCCTGCGGTTTTACTCGCATAGTTCCCTTTCCCGTGAGAATATTGGGATAAATTATAGCCTATGTGTTATTATGATATGTAAGCTATATTATTGTGAAGTTTCATCAAAATCCATTCAGTAGTTTTTGCGTGAAAGAGCAACAAACATACTCACATACTTATAAACTTTCGCGTTTATAACATTAGTAGGATTATATTCTAAAGATATAATTATCATCTCAGCCCAAGATGGTGGTAAATTGTATTCTTACTCCGTCACCACACGGAATAAATAATAATTAACAAACATAATTTATTATATATCGTCTATTTTATACCTGGCAACGTAATAACACCCAAACTGGTACAAAGAATGAGGTCAATTACCTGTAACAAAAAAAGCACATCATCAGGAAAACGTTTTTTAAGCAGGTATTTAACAATGAGAGCAGGTTTATTAGCAGCTAATAAAAAATATATTCAACATTTAAGTTGATCACGACTTCAGCGAAACTAAGTTATAGGTCTATATTAATTTTAATGGTATTATGTAACATTGAATCCTTCCAAGGTTGTGTAAGTCATACTTAATAATTAAGTTGTTGCTAAGATAAGTCTTATGGGTAGCCGTATGACTGAAAGTCTAAGAATCATTTCTCAGTGGAGCTGCTGCCCGCTCTCCTGAAGAACCCTTAGTCGATTCTTACGACTTCCACAAGCAAGCAAGAGGTGGGGACAATTGTAATCTTACCCCGTCGGCACACTGTTAGATAGGGTTAGGGTCGACGACGTCGGAGACGTTCGACAGCGTCAGCGAACTGGGACGCGGTCGCCGCCTTCTGTGAGGCAGTCATCTCACGGAAGGAGGCGGCGGAGCGTGCGCGAGTTGAACTCCTCTACGGCGACACGGTCCACCGCTGGCGACTCGGGCGGCGCAGGTGTGAGTGCGCCTGATGCCGCCCTAGTCCAGGCCGCGGGTGACTGGACCGGGGATTAGTTAGTCATCCGCAGAGAGGTTAACCGCGCGAAGGAGACCGACGTCTCGAGAGGGGCGTTGAAGGAACGAAGAGTACCTGAAAGGGTATCCCACCGACCATAGCCCACCTAAAAAAAAATATATAGAGTAGGTACCTACATATTGCAAAAGTAATTGGCTATAATTTAGGAAAACCTCTTAATCGTACTTTAAGACACCCACGAGTAATACAATAGGATTGGTGGATTGGAAATATAAAAAAATTAGTATCACTACCGTTCCAAAAGTCACAAACAGATTTCTAATGGTTATTTAAGAGGTACATATTCCGCAACTAATCCTTAATCCAAGATTGATCTAAGTACACAATTAAAAGCTTAAGCATATTTGATCTTCTGATATTTTGTTGACTCATTAGGAACTTATAATTTCAGATCAGATAGTCTAACGAAACAAGCTTTCGTTCATTGATTATTGTACATGATTGCGCGGTAAGTAATAACCAGTAAGGAAGCGAGGCATAATCTTTAATGATAGGCTAATATGACACGATACAAATCCAAGGGATAATTAGTATACCTACTACTTAGTTTATACTTGAGATATATCCGTGAAGTAGTAAGAATACAATTCACCACCCCTTATCCCGTGACTGTAGTAAAAGACGACTAAAGAATAATGCATGTACACCAACACGTCTGAACAGTGTGGTACCTAGTAGGTCAATTTCCTTCACATTGTAGAGGAGGCTCGAGCCCAGCAGTGGGAAGTATATGAGCTGTGATGCGGGCTATATACAAAAACAGCCGTTATTTTAGGAAAACTCGCAGTTTTCCTTCTATATCAACAAAACCTCATCATCTTGGCGTTCCATATATGTTTGGATAAATCATCCAAACTTCATTAAAGGAAACTCTTGCACCTGTTTTGATATTCCAATAAAATAAATATATTATTTGGCAAAATACGGAAGGACCACTAAATTGCCTTGTCATAACACATTAACTTTCACGTGGGCGAAATCGCAGACAACATTACAATTTGAAATTGATGTCATCTTGTTATTGGTATATCGAAGATAATCCTTCGACAAAAAGTTGTCGTTACTATACTCGTAAATATCAAAATAAGATTAAAGATTTATAATTATTTTAATAATATATGAAACCCTCGCATAAAGTATACAGATAATAATGCAGTTGAACAATCTAAAAACACTTGTAGAACCAAACTAAAAAGTGCAATGCGGAAAGAAGATTTAGCGACATCTATGGAGTCACTTCAAAATCTCAGCCACGGTTTAAAACAAAATCGCTAATTCTGTAACTATAATGGGGAAAACTATTTGAATTATTGCATTATCATCGATGCTTGATAAGTGTAACTTTCAAATTAATCCAACGTTTAGAAAAAGGTGAAAATCACGTTCAAATATTTCGTTAAATACAAATCAAGTTTTATAGCATATTGATGTCTCATATTGTCTGTTGTACTATTATACTATTTGCGCAATCAAACACTATTCCTGTATAATTAGGTTTTGTCAAGATCAGAGCTATTTTGAATTTGTAAATAAAATTACTTTTACTGATTTTATCGCGTTTGTATTTGATTTATGATTGTCCGACGTTTCGAACACTTTACAGCATTCATGGTCACGGGTGGACTAAGATATCTGACGTCCAAACAAGTCAACGTTATTACAGATTTTCTAGTGTTCAAAATGCAATCATAAATCAAATACAAACGCGATATAATCCGTAAAAGTAGTTTTATTTACAATGTGTAGAGCTCGCGTAAACATCAGAAATCATTATATTTTTTTTTACAAATAGTAAAATTTGGAATAATGAGTCATAAATGCGTGTAATAAAGAAGGCAATAGAATGATCACCAGTTTTCTTTCCAATTGTTATTGTAAGGAGAAGAAAATCGGAATGAAACTAGTCTCTTGACTTCAATCGAAGCGGATAGAAAAAAATACCAAAGCAACATTTTAATTGAATACATACGTGCCTGTGTTAAGTTTATTTATTTCCTTGTTTACGTTAAAGCGATGTACAATATTATTGCGTACTGTTTGCAATTAAACACTTATATTAACCTTGCATTTTATATCGTACAATTCATTGCGCATCCGTTTCGCAATTGTTAACTAATATATGTATATCTATACCAATAAATAAAATTGAAGTGTCTGTTTGTAATGTCAAAATAATAGGCTTTTTTCATGCTCACACGGTTATTTGCACGACACCTATGCCTAAAATAGCAATTAAAAAATTTTTGTCTGTCTGTCTGTCTGTTTGTTTCGGATAATCTTCAAAACGGCTGGACCGATTTCAAAAATTCTTTCACCAATGGAAAGCTATAATATCAGGGCGTAAACTAGGCTATATCTTATCCCGGTATTCCCACGGGAACGGGAACTACGCGGGTAAAACGACTATAACCTATAACCGAAGCGAAGCGAGGGCGGATTGCTAGTATATACATAAATGTACTTATAAGTACTAGCAACCAGATCAGCTAAAATATTATAGATGTTTCTTGAAAATAAAAATAGCCTAAGTTACTCTTTATATAGACAGGTAGTAAAATATTTAAATCGGACCAGCCGTTTGGAAGATTACTCGGAATAAACAAACAATTCTTAAAATAATTTTTTTTAGGCATGGGTCGACCACTGAAGTTCAGCAACTTTGCCAGTGGACGGCCCAACGACGAAGGCGACGTGCTATCGGGTGGGTTACGGGCCCGCGCGCCGCCCCTCTGTAGCCCCGATCGAAGCCGGGCGGCGGGTGCGCTGACCGTGGCCCACCCCAAAAAAAGGTATTTTTAGGCATAGGTCGTCTAAAAAAAAATCCTCCTATTTTGACATTACAGAACACTTCAATTTTATCTTATATCTTTAAACGAGCAATTCTTGTATATATACAATACATATATATTCAGGAGGCTATTGCTGTGTGGTAGCGGCTTCGAATACTACCAACCCTTGCTTTGCTCGTGGGTGTCGTAAAAGACGACTAATATAATAATAATAATAATAATAATAATAATAATAATAGTATTTATTTCTTAGAATATGGTACATTTGGATGTTAATATTAATCGTGCTTCTCACATATTCTACCTCAACAGGCGTAGAAATATTAGTCAATGTCAAAAAAATAAAAAAAAATAGTCATTATTCCAGTTACTTACAATTACATTAAACTTTGTCATTTAGGAATTCATTGACCTTATAAAAAGTCTTTTCCAATAGCCAGTTAAATAAATATGTCTTAAATTTACTAATAGGTAATAATCGGACCCCAGCAGGTAGTTTATTATAAATGTTAATTGCCATACAATATGCATTTCTAGCGTACATTTGTAGTCTTTGGCGAGGAATTAATAGTTTACTAGGATCTCTACTATGGGTTTTTTTCATTACTTCATCATGTACTGAAAACATATGTGGATTTTTTTTTACAAATAAACAGAGCTAAGAGCCATAGATTGACCCGGACCAACTCCATCTGGTACCATTTGGGTCAACGATTACATTCCCAAGGAGGGTTGACGTCAGGAAGGCGGCCGGTCATAAAAGCCATAGCCGAAACTTTTTGCAATATGTCAAAACAGATGACATATTGCGTCGACCCCAAGTAATTGGGATAAGAGCAAGATGATGATGATGACATATATATTCAAGATCTCGGAAACGGCTCCAACTATTTTGTTGAAACTTGGCATACTAGAGGTTTCGGGTCCAAAAAATCGATCTAGCTAGGTTTTATCTATAG
Organism: Lymantria dispar; assembly: GCA_032191425.1. Taxonomy (NCBI): domain Eukaryota; kingdom Metazoa; phylum Arthropoda; class Insecta; order Lepidoptera; family Erebidae; genus Lymantria; species Lymantria dispar. The sequence continues at coordinate 10,246,241 of CM063466.1, read as the reverse complement.
AAAATGTTGTTTTGTCCGTGTTTTTAGCAAAATAAACAATGATATTAAATTTTAAAAGAATATGAACTCAAATTTCGTTGGCAACGTCATAAGTTACGATAGCTCAGATGGGAAGTGATAGGTTTTAATTTTGGTATTTTTTCCATCAAACAGCGTCGGTTCGAATCTCAGTGTTATTATTATTCTTTTTGTAATTTTTTATATATTTTTCATTATTTATTTTTTCATTTTTAGTAATATATATCTAAATATTTTTCGTGTGGTGACGGAGTAAGAATACAATTCACCACCCCCTATCTTACCCGTGAGTGATCGTACGAGACGACTAAGGGATATAAAACGCATATAACATCTATGCGAGAGAAGGAAAACTCGAAATAAAACCCTATACCAACACGTCTGACCAGCGTGGTATAGTAGGTCAATTACCCTTCCATTATGGAGGAGGCCCGAGCCCAGCAGTGGGACGTATGTGGGCTGATATGATGATGATGATATCTAAATAAATTCGATAAAAATATGCCGAGCGAAGCTCAGTCAACCAGATATTTCATTTGTAATATGAGTAACATAAAATCTTGATATCTCTTGCTGTACCATTTCATTACTGTAATGGTAACCCACAACGGTTTCCATGTAGTGAAGGAGTATGAATACAATTCACCACTCCCTATCTTGCCCATGGATGTCGTAAAGGACGACTAAAGGATATAATATGCATATAACATCTATGCAAAAGGAGGAAATCTCGAAATAAAACCCTATACCAACCTCTCTGACCATCATGGTATAGTAAGGTCAATTTACCTCCTATTATGGAGGAGGCTCGAGCCCAACAGTGGGACGTATGTGGGCTGCGATGATGATGATGATGATGAAGCCACGCTGCCGATGGTTTTCTTCGTCTATCTGCAGCCATCGTCATCCAACGATTGTGCAGCCATAAATGATACCCCACTGTCGCTGAATATCGACGTTTGAGTAATAGCAATTTGCCATTCAATAGCGCGATTATCTCCACAACGGGCAAATATCCTCCTATATAAATCTGCCCATACGAATTAGCATAAAGTTTTGATTTATATGCGCATTTCTTTAAACTCTATCTGTTGCCGTATTTCAGTTGCCAAATACAAAATCCTCTGTAAAGCAAAAAATAGTAGCACATTACATTCATGTATATAAATTTCTTGCGTACGTTTGTATGTCACTGAACTCATCCTGAACGACTCGACCGACGTTGACGAAATTTTTTGTGTGTGTTCAAGGGGATTCGAGGATGGTTTAGATTCATAATTGGACCCGGTAGGTGGCGCTTTAGTTGAACAGAACAACGACTGTTGGGTCATATAGTTATTATATATATTTTTTTTTTTAATTTTCATACCTCAATGATTTATGATTGTTTTTCTCTAATACTATTTTTCCATTTAATTACAGCTTTAACTACCCATATTATACCAATAAACTTTGATATATTTGAATCACAGAACTAACTGACTCGTGCAATAACTGTACAAAAAAACTAATGCTAGCTCAGATTTCTTACAAGCATCGAATCTGCCAATTGTATGGGAAAAATAGTATAAGAGAAAAACAATCATAAATCATGACTGTTGACGGACTAACGATAAGTACTATTTTGAATTGGTCGAACATCGATTCGAGAAACTTCGATATAGTGATGCCGTGGCTTTAATTTATTCGAGTATTATGCTACTTTTCTAAAGAAATAGCCAGTTTTTTGTGTGTCTTACTCCGTCAAAGAATACACTTCAGGGTGAATTTTATCTTGCCCATAGGTGTCGTAAAAGACAACTAAGGCATAAAATATGCATATAACATCTGTGCAAGAGAAGGAAAATTCGAAACAAAACCCTATGCCAACACGTCTGATAGCGTGGTGTAATAGGTCAGTTTCCAGCCCACAGTGGAGGCTCAAGCCCAACAGTGGGACGTATATGAGCTGTGATGATGACGACGATTAGAAATTATATATTATCAGAATCTGTACTATATCGTAAAGCTCATAAAATCAAAACCATCAGTAACAGTTTTAAATTTAAGAACGTTTGATAAATCCTGGCTAATATTATAAATGTGAAAGTTTGTAAAGATTTGGATGTTTGCTACTCAATCAAGCGTGAATCTGAATAGATTTGGATGACAATTGACACATAGATAGATCATTGCCTGGATTAATACATAATCTATACCAATAAATAAAATTGGAGTGTCTGTTTGTAATGTCAAAATAATAGGCTTTTTTCATGCTCACACGGTTATTTACACGACACCTATGCCTAAAATAGCAATTAAAAAATTTTTGTCTGTCTGTCTGTCTGTTTGTTCCGGGTAATCTTCAAAACGGTTGGACCGATTTCAAAAATTCTTTCACCAATGGAAAGCTATAATATCAGGGCGTAAACTAGGCTATACTTTATCCCGGTATTCCCACGGGAATGGGAACTACGCGGGTAAAACGACTATAACCTATAACCTATAACCGAAGCGAAGCGAGGGCGGATTGCTAGTATAACATATATTTTGATATAATAGTTCATCTTGGGAAGTTACTTTATACGCGGGCGAAGATGCAGGCAGAAGATAGTTTATTCATCATTATTTTAGCTCATTTACGTCCCACTGTTGGATTCGAACCTCCTCCACAATAAAAGAGAAATTGGCTACTATACCATGTTGGTCACACAGGTTGGTATAGGGTTTTATTTCGGACATTCCTTCTCTTGCATAGCTGTTATATGTGTATTATATCCCTCAGTCGTCTTTTACGACATCCTCAGGCAACTGTGGTGAATTGTATTCCTACTCCGTCACCACACAGAAGGAGAGAAATTCGACATATATGTATATATGCCAACACGTCTGACCAGCGCGGTGTAGAGGGTCAATTTTCCTCACATTGTGGAGGAGCCCTGAATCCAAGAGTGGGAATTATGACCTTAGAAGTTGATGATGACAAGAATTATACATAATTTATTTAAATTTTGATAATTCAGCTGACAATTCACCACTCACTACTTTTATCGTGGATGTCGTAAAAGACGACTAAGGCATATAATATGCACATAACATCTGTGCAAGAGAAGGCAAACTCAAAATGAAACCCTATACTAACATGTCTGAGCAGCATGGTATAGTAGGTCAAATTCCCTCCCATTGTGGAGGAGGCCCAAACCCAACAGTGGGACGTATGTGGGCTGCAATGATGATGAATTCAGCTGAAGATGAACAAGATTAACCTTTGTTGACTTTTACATCTCAATTTCTTCAATATTGTCCTAAATCAATTGGATCAAAAAGGTCTTCTGCCTCAACGTTGTTTATTGAATTTAAGGATGTTTACGGATAATATCCTCGAGGGTTTTATCCATTACGGTGTCCACAACATAGATTAACTTCAAATCAAGTTTGTTATTATTTAAATTAAAGATAACAAAGTTGTTTAGAACAATGAAAGCTTGCCACGTGCCGTAGAGTTTACCATTATATTTTTTAATTTTCTAAACCAACATTATCAGAAAATGCTCGGGGATTTTGCTGATCTAGAGACATAACCGTTATAAGTAGCCGATAGGTAACCGTGAGATTTCGGGTTCGAACCCTTGGTAGGCAAATTAGGCATAACAAGTCTGATTTGGTATCTAGTCCATAGGCAAATATCAACTGGGGCACTTATTCTGACTAGATCGGGAATCATTACTATACTTTGAGCTCATCTATACAAATAAATAAAATTGAATTGTCTGTTTGTAATACCAAAATACTAAGTTTCTTTTCATACTCTCGCGGTTATTTACACGATACCTATGTTTAAAAAGCAGTTTAAAATTTTTTGTCTGTCTTTCTGTTTGTGCCGGGTAATCGTTAAAATGGCTGGACCGACTTTGATAAATAATATTTTACTACCAGGTAGCTGTCTATATAAGGAGTAACTTCTAGGCTACTTTTTCCTCTCAGAAATACTCTCGACTCTAAAATTTTGCCCGGTCCGGAACTCCAACCCGAAGTAATATTTTAGGAAATATTGCATATTTGAAATGCGGGGCCAAAACGGCTGCAAGCGAAGCGAAATGGGGGCCGTTCGTCAATTAAATATAAGAGTAATTATTAGAATTTTTCATTCTAACAATGTAATAATTTTGAACTCCCCTAAGAAGCGTGTAAAATTATCACATAATTTGCTTATTTAATTAACACTGCTGTAAATTAAAGGAAATGCAAATTAGCTCCGCACGCAAAATATCATCATAATAAACATTTATTTTCATGTTACCAACCTCACGTACTGCAAAACTAGACAAATAAATTAGTTTAAACATTTTCCGTGTGGTGACGGAGTAAGAATCCAATTCACCACAATTTTTGCCCGTGGGTGTCGTATAAGACTACTGAGGGTACATCATCATTTCAGCCTATCGCCAACCACTGCTGGAATTGGGCCTCCCTAATGCTACGCGGATGAGAATGCGGATTTGTGCCGCCTGCCTGAAACGACACCCAGCAACTTTTACCAGGTCATCATTCTACCTATTGGGGGGCGTCCTACACTGTATCGTCCGATACGTGGTCGCCACTCGAGAACCTTTCTTCCCCAGCGATGTGGCCTGCCCATTGTCACTTCAGGAGGGCCCATTGTCAACTCGAAGTAAACCCTAATATATGTATATCAAATATATTAGTTAAAAAATAACATTTTACGGCGAAACACTTATGTGCTAGGATAGATTACGTCGACCTGGGTATCGAGCATCACAGCCCATATACTTCCTACTATTGAGCTCGAGCCTCCTTCATATTGGGAGGAAAATTTACCTACTGCCGTGCTAATTAAGCGGGTTGCTATAGGGTTTTATTTCGAGATTTTATTCACTTGCATAGATGCTATATTTTTATATGTATACAGGGTGTATCAGGTTATGGGACAACTGTTCGAGTATGTTGTAATTTAACGGTCATAGATCATAATTAGAATGTACATTACACAAAAAACAATATAACAGAAGAGTTATAGTGATTCCAAAAAAATGTGTCTAAGAGTCTATGCCTTAAATGTTACGTATTATGTAGGCATGTACAGACAAAATACATGTAGGCATGTAAAGCTTCGACAGTATAATTTCATTCATTTATACCTATTACGCAAACGCTTCAATGACATGGAGGTACAACGGCAAGCGGTCAACGCTCATAGGCCGATCAGCTGTTTTAAAGCGAAGTTTGTTTTGCTTATGTGAACGTAATCATTGATTTCTTCAATTTCTAATGAATATTTAACAAAGTATGAATATGTTGCGTATTAAGTATCATTGACTTTATACATTTCAATCAGATTTACACGAAAAAGCGATGACAAAATTTAAAACTTTACATGTCTCTAATTTCTAAACGATTCAATATTTTTCGTTAATTTATTTTTACGTGTTCCTACCACCATTGCCTAGCTCCCTTTTGACCAGTTGTCCCATAACCTGAAACATCCTGTATATACTATATTTTTTTTTATTGCAAATGGTAGCAGACGAGCAAACAGTACACCTGATGGTAAGTGTTGCTGCCGTTCATGGACCTTTGCAATACCAGGATCACAACTAGACCGCTGCCTACCGCGAAAGAATTGAATGGAGTGTGAATGCAATGAGGTTCAGTGATACTAACGGCAACTCACGTAAACACCCTCAGAAAGTTGGGCTTCCAGCTCTTTCGCTCTCCGAATGAAGCGTAATAACAAATTGCTACTACTCAGACGTCGATTTTTTGTGAGAGTGTGGTACTACCCTGGACGGACCGGCCCGCGGCTGTAGACAACTGTCAACAGTGTGGTCCTACCACTATCAAATAGAAATTATTACACTATCAATTATATGCATAAAATATGTCGTAATAGTTTTTTACCTTTTACCCACGGGCAAGATAGGTGGTGAATGGTATCCTTACTCCGTCTCCACACGGAAAGCTACACATATATCTATACCAATAAATAAAATTGGAGTGTCTGTTTGTAATGTCAAAATAATAGGCTTTTTTCATGCTCACACGGTTATTTGTACGACACCTATGCCTAAAATACAGATTAAAATTTTTTTGTCTGTCTGTTTGTTCTGGGTAATCTTCAAAACGACTGGACCGATTTCAAAAATTCTTTCACCAATGGAAAGCTATAATATCAGGGAGTAACCTAGGCTATATTTTACGCCGGTATTTCGACGGGAACTTCGCGGGTAAAACGACTAAAACCGAAGCGAAACGAGGGCGGGTTGCTAGTTATTAATATATTTATAAAAAAAAAATGTAAGTATGCAAAAAATCAATCACATCGAAGTTCAATAACATAAGAGTACGCAAAAAAAAATTGAACAGTTAATGCCGTATAGCGTGGGTGCAATTTATACTAGCAGGTCACTGGTGTCATCGTGCAATATACCACGGCACAGAGCAATGAACTTCAACTAATCTATGGTGTGATACAGCCGCTATTAGAGTAAGTAATGGTTTTACAAACGGTATTTTAATTGGTTATCAGGTGACAGAACCATTACATGGTTATTAGGTCCGGTAAAGTCACCAATTGTAAATGTCGGATTGAATTAATTAAAAACAATTGAGGATATTCTCCGTGTGGTGACGGAGTAAGAACACAATTTACCACTCGCTTTTTTGTCCGTGGGTGTCGTAAAAGACGACTAGGGGATATAGAATGCATATAACATCTATGCAAGAGAAGTAAACTCGAAATGAAACCCTATTCCAACATGTCTGACCAGCGGTAGGTCATTTCCCTCTAAATATGGAGGAGGCTTGAGTCCCGTAGTGCGACGTATATGAGCTGTGATAATCCTTTAGTCGTCTTTAACGACACCCCCAGGCAAGAAAGGAGTAGTGAATTGTATTCTGATTTAAATAAGGATATTAAATATACCAAGACATAATTTGTAGAATTAATATAAATCATGTTCACCGCCCACACGAGCAAAATATTTTTTAATAAAAATATTATCAGTGTTGCGTTGTAATGTTACGTGCTTGCATTGATTTTGCCGCATGTTATAATGCTGAAACTGCCCAAACAAACGCTGTTTTGTACAAAATAAAAAAAAGACCTTGGAATCGTCCGCAGTGCCATTTACGAGGTTCTAAGGCATTGTTTTAATGGTTGAAAATTTATTTACGCATTATTATTACTTATATAATGAAACCAGTATGGGTTAGGTGAATTCAAAACCTATAACCAACAGACAAAAACCGGCTAAGTGCGATCGGAGTCGCGCACGAAGGGTTCCGTACCATTATCTACAACGAGCAAAAAAGGCAAAAAAAATCACGTTTGTTTATATGCTAGTCCCCCTTAAATATTTATTTTATTTTTAGTATTTCTTGTTATAGTGGCAACAGAAATACATAATTTGTAAAAATTTCAACTGTCTAGCTCTCGCGGTTCTTGATATACAGCCTGGTGACAGACAGACGGACGGACAGAGAGAGACGTATTCTGCGCAGAGATTGGTCTACCATACCTTGCCAGAAGGGATTGCAAAAAACTAGCCAGCATTCTAATCTATACCAATACTGATATTAAACACATATTATATATGTATTTGAAAACTCACACCCAATAAATCAATAATAACATATTCTTACTCGGAAGTTACTCAACTTTGAATAAATTTGTCATTTCAACGAAATATATCTAACAGTGTGCTTCCTTTAGTCTGTCCAAATAGATTCCGAAGTTTTATTAGTCATAACTTTAAATAATACGCTTAAAAAGTTAAAGTAGTTTTATGTTTTCAATGTAAAACAAACGTTAAAAGTAAGAACAGATGGTCAACCGCATCTAAAATTTCATTTATGAGCAAACATCAAACCTAAAGACTGGTTACAAGTATGGCGGACGGACAAGATGTAACGCTGTAATTAAATTAACATTTTTGTTATAAAAACTCCTAATTGTCTTTGATAATATTCTACACCTACACTCATAAATACGAAAATTTGTAGTTTATTATTCGATTAATCTTCTTAATCTATACCAATAAATAAAATTGGAGTGTCTGTTTGTAATGTCAAAATAATAGGCTTTTTTCATGCTCACACGGTTATTTGCACGACACCTATGCCTAAAATAGCAATTAAAAAATTTTTGTCTGTCTGTCTGTCTGTCTGTTGGTTCCGGGTAATCTTCAAAACGGCTGGACCGATTTCAAAAATTCTTTCACCAATGGAAAGCTATAATATCAAGGCGTAAACTAGGCTATATTTTATCCCGGTATTCCCACGGGAACGGGCACTACGCGGGTAAAACGACTATAACCGAAGCGAAGCGAGGGCGGGTTGCTAGGTGCGGGTTACTTAGGGATAATGTAGCTTTCTAATAGTGAAAGAATTTATGAAATCGGCACAGTAGTTTTTGAGTTTATTCATTACAAACATACACACAAAAAAATAAAAAAAATATCATCTTTATAATATTAGTGTGGAAGACGAGTAATGAATATGATATGTAGACATTATTTCGAAATAAAACTATCACGTCTGACCAGCATGGTATAGTAGATCAATTTCTCTTCTATTGTGGAGGAGGCTCGAGCCCACCAGTGGAACGTATGTGAGCGAAAATGATGATGAATACCACAAGAATCATCTTGTGGTATTTTATCGCCAATCGTCATGGCCATTTTCATTGCAGCTCATATATGCACATCTAACTAATGAACATGTTTCTTCGGAATGGAGTGTATGTTGACTAATCTACGAAACTGCTCTAACGGGTTGGTCAGGTTTAATACGATTTTAATAATTAAAATGTCACTCATCATTCTTACTAATATTATAAATGCGAAAGTATGTTTGTTACGCTTTCACGCTAAAACCACCTTACCGATTTCAAAAATTCTTTCACCAATCGAAAGCTATAATATCAGGGAATAACATAGGCTATATTTTATCTTGGTATTCCTACGGGAACGGAAGCTACGAGAGGTAAGGAGCCTGAAACCGAAGCAAAGTGAGAACGGGTTGCTAGTACCTAAAAAATACCGCCGCGAAATTGTTTATTCTGATTGTCACTTCGCGATCCTCGGTTACCAATACGACGGAGATAAAGTAATATTTATTAGATGATAAATTGATTCATCATCATCATCTCGGCTCATATACGTCCCACTGCTGGGCTCGAGCCTCCTCCATAATAGGAGGGAAATTAACCTTACTATACCATGCTGGTCAGATATTTTGGTATAGGGTTTTATTTCGAGTTTCACTTGTCTTGCATAGATTTTATGTGCGTATTATATCCCTTAGTCGTCTTTTACGACATCCACGGGTAAGATAGGGAATGGTGAATTATATTGTTACTCCGTCATCACATAAGAAGATAAATAGATTGAACACTGTTATTATAACGAATGCAAGTGCTGTGTGGTAGCGGCTTCGAATACTACCAACCCTTGCTTTGCTCGTGGGTGTCGTAAAAGACGACTAAGAGCCCTAGATTGACCCGGACCAACTCCATCTGGTACCATTTGGGTCAACGATTACATTCCCAAGGAGGGTTGACGTCAGGCAGGCGGCCGGTCATAAAAGTCATTGCCGAAACTTTTTGCAATATGTCAAAACAGATGACATATTGCGTCGACCCTAAGTAATTGGGATAAGAGCAAGATTATGATGATTATAACGAACGCAATACTGTGAAGATCTGACTCGATGGGCTCGTCTTATTATTATTTTTGTTATATTTATAACTAATAAATTATTCAATGATTAGATTCCTGCGTCCAATTTTCTCAATAAGCTTGTTAGCCTTCGCGTTATCCCTCGTGATGTGTTGGCAATATTTTATCCCAAAGGGATTCACTTCTACGGTAATTGATAGAAACACTAATAGAATAACTTTCGAGGACCTTGTCTTATTTTTATTTATAGTCATCCTTAGAATAATAACGTATAGAATGATAGTATCGGTACTTAAGCGATCAAAAACGTGAAGCCAAAAATACTACATGCGTGCAAGGCTGCAAGCGATTATACACGTACACACGCATACCACTATACAATAGAGTTGCTTTTTACGCAGTGACCTTGTACACTATGGAACGGTCCGACGTAGGGAGCCATCTCTGGCCCCAATTTAACTGCTTCAAATTTTGTGGTCGAAGTTAGCGTCTATGAATTATTATTCTAAGTCTATACCAATAAATAAAATTGGAGTGTCTGTTTGTAATGTCAAAATAATAGGCTTTTTTCATGCTCACACGGTTATTTGCACGACACCTATGCCTTAAATAGCAATTAAAAATTTTTTGTCTGTCTGTTTATTCCGGGTAATCTTCAAAACGGTTGGACCGATTTCAAAAATTCTTTCACCAATGGAAAGCTATAATATCAGGGCGTAAACTAGGCTATATTTTATCCCGGTATTCCCACGGGCACGGGAACTACGCGGGTAAAACGACTATAACCTATAACCGAAGCGAAGCGAGGGCGGATTGCTAGTTATAATATATAATTTATTATTAGAAATAAATTACAGATCGCATGTCTATTTTTTAGAGGATACAGCCGTGTGACTATTATAAAAAAAAAATCATAATAAACGTGACTTTTAATTAAATTAGCCTTATGTATTCGAAACGTCGGCATACAACTTTCTCTCTTAATTTCAAGGTAATTTGAACGTGTCACTTGAAGACACGTCCCAACTTGTTATAAACGTTGTAACCATAAGTGAAATTGTCAGCAATAGAAAATAACCATGTATAAGATAAGGTTGTAGAAAGTTAGAACACCTGTTTGTGTACATATGTCACTATAATTTAAATGATGAGGTTTTTTCATATCTAAATGAGATAATAAATCACGTGTTGGTGACAGATTATGAATACGATATGTCAATACCACTTATATTCTCGTGGAAGTCGTGAAAACCGACTGAAGATACACCAGGACATCATCATCATCATCTTGCTCTTATCCCAATTACTTGGGGTCGACGCAATATGTCTTCTGTTTTGACATATTGCAAATAGTTTCGGCAATGACTTTTATGACCGGCCGCCTGCCTGACGTCAACCCTCCTTGGGAATGTAATCGTTGACCCAAATGGTACCAGATGGAGTTGGTCCGGGTCAATCTAGGGCTCTTAGTCGTCTTTTACGACACCCACGAGCAAAGCAAGGGTTGGTAGTATTCGAAGCCGCTGCCACACAGCACAAAAAGATACACCAGGACATATACCTACTGATTATGTCTCCGATTTCAATTGCTACCCACCAGTTCATCATCATCATTTCAACTCATATACGTCCCACTGTTGGGCTCGAGACTCCTCCACAATAGGAGGGGAAATTGACTTACTATAATTGCGCTGGTCATTCCGGCTGTCATACTCTTTTATTTCATGTTTTCTTTCTCTTGCACAGATGTCATATGCATGTTTTATACCTTAGTCATCTTTTGTGACACCCACGGGCAAGAGAGGGGGTGGCGAATTGTATTTTTATTCCATCACCACATGGACCCATCTATTAGGGTTAGCGATTATGACATGATCTCACTTCGTCATTTCTGCTTTGGCAGGCATTACTTTTTTATTTTCTTGAAGATGACGATCAACCGTTTCATTATTAGTTTGAATAAATCTTAGTGCTTACTGAAGATAAAGGTTGCAAACCATATCCCATCAAGAATTCTTTCATTCATATATGCCCACTGCTGGGCTTAAGCCTCCTTCACAAAGGGAGGAAAAATGACCTATTATCAGATGGGTCGATATAGGATTTTATTTCGAGTTTGCCTTCTCTTGCTTGGATGTTATACCAATGCATATTATATTTTTTTTTGAGCTACAATCAGCGCACCCGCCATCCGGCTCTGTTCGGGGCGACAGAGGCGGCGCGCGGCCCCGTAACCCACCCAAAAAGCACGTCGCCTTCGTCGTTCGGCCGACCACCGGTGCAGAGTTCCTTGACTTCAGTGGTCGACCCGACGGAGTACCCTCTCCCATCCACGTCGCCCCGGGATATAAATATGGCCCTAAAATATGATATTTATTGTCCCAGATTCTCAGGGAAATACTAGTTCTCCGTTAGGATAGTATCGCGAGTCGTTAATCAGCACATGTCGATCTGAACTAAGGTAATAAAGTCATGAGCGGACAACGACCGCTGTGTGTCTGTGACGTCACGCGTTTACGTTACACCCACACCATATTTTGATTTCAAACAGTTTTTCGTCTTTATATTTTTTCGGGGTTCGTTTGACAGCGAGTAGCGGTTGCTTATTACACTAACACATTGAATTACTCGCTTATTTTCATTTAGCTTTGCAGGGTTTTTATAAAACACCGTAAAAAAGATTTATGCCTATTTTCATTAACGATTCCGAAACTTTAGATAATGCTGAAGGCAATATAAATGACACATTAATTACATATTAAATTTATGTAATTTTATTATGTTCTCCAAATATTGGCCTCGTAAAGAGGCTGAAAGTCGCTAGGCGTGCTGTAGAGGCTCTTAAATGATCGTATAGTCATAGCAACTACTAAGATAGCACTACAAATGACACTTCATTTACTCATTATTAATTTTACGGGACGAAGTAAAAGTTCAAACAAAATAACTTTAAATGGATATGGAATCCATGCAAGTGAAGCTACTGGCATAGCAATATACCTACATAATTCCTTTTAACAAAAAAACGTTCCTCCGCTAAGGAAGTATTCCTTGTATTTAAAGTCCCCCACTATACAGACATAATTCACAGATACAAATTGCAGCCAAACTCGGAACAATAATTTCTGGATCGCAAAGTGTTGTCCTACGTGGGATTCGAACCCGACACGGTAGGTCAGTATCTTAACCACTACACCATCAATGAAGTTAATATATACAGGCTGTATCAGGTTATGGGGCAACTGGTCAAAAGGGAGCTAGGCAATGGTGGTAGGAACCCATGAAAAAAATTTGAACGGAAAATATCGATTCGTTAAAGAATTAGAGACATGTAAAGTTTTCAATTTTGTCGTCGCTTTTTCGTGTAAATCTGATTGAAATGTATAAAGTCATTGATATTTAATACGCAACATATTCATACTTTGTTAAATGTTCATTAGAAATTGAATAAATCAATAATTACATTCACATAAACAAAACAAACTTCGCTTTAAAACAGCTGATCGGCCTATGACCGTTGACCGCTCGCCGCTCGTAGGTACAAACCTACACTGTCATTGAAACGTTTGCGCAATTCTAGGTATGAATGAATGAATTTATACTGTCGAAGCTTTACATGCCTACATGTATTCTGTCTGTACATGCCTACATAATACGTAACATTTAAGGCATAGACTCTTAGACACATTTTTTTTAAATCACTATAACTTTTATGTTATATTGTTTTTTGTGTAATGTACATTCTAATTACGATTTATGACCGTTAAACTTTAACATACTCGAACAGTTGCCCCATAACCTGATACATCCTGTATAAAGAGATTGGCATAACCTAACAAGATTTCAAACTCATAGAGCGCACTTAATACGCTAATTACAAAATCGCTAACACACGAACCGTAGTTTTATCGTAAAGACTATTTGCTGAACAGTAGCTATACACCAATTGTTCAGAATGACAGATGGTTTAACGGTGTTTTTTTTTTATTGTGAATGGAATACTGGGTTGTTGCGGTAACTAGATTTTAAGCATTTAACTGTTTTAGGAAATGAAACGGTTATCCATTGTAGTAATTGTTTTTAGGATGTGGGTTTATTTTCTGTTAAGTTTCTGCAAATTGATGTTTAAAAAGAAGTACATATAGGTATACAGAACTAAGATAATATTGACGTTTAACCATGTATTGCTTTTTTATATTAGCTGTTAGCTGATCCAACAAACGTTCTGTAGGTACTAATACAAAATAAAAAAAAAATCTAGCCTTAAGAACTTTAAATCGATCGCAGCGCCTCCTAAAAGGTTCAATTGTCAGTCCAAAGCATTCTTGACTCCATCTAACTCCATCACACATAAAAATATCTATGTAGCCGTTTAGGAGTTCAGTCATTCACTATCATTTTGGTAAACATCATCATCATTATAACCACATACGTCCCACTGCTGGGCTCGAGCCTCCTTCACAATAGGAGGGAAATTACTCTACTATACCACGCTAATCAAGCGGGTTAGTACAGAGTTTTATTTCGAGTTATTCTTTTCTTGCGCAATGATTATGCATAATATATCCCTTATGGCCGTTTTCTGAGATCCTCAGTTAAACTGTCAATAGCTATTGGTTCAATAAAGTTAAGCGTAAGATAAACGCTCGATAACTTACGCTGCGTTTCTGAATACCCCACGTGCTGTCAAATAACTATGAAACCGATAACTGGTTTCTTAAATTGTCACTAGATGGGGCTCCTAACAAGACTGAGTTTACAATTGATTTTTTTCATTTTATTTCATCTTTATTACCAATATTATTAATATAAATAAGTTTAAGAAAGTAAATATGTGTATTAACAATGTTTTAATTATTAAATAAGTTAATTCATTACAACTCAACGGACGTATGAATGAGCGACAGCATTGTCAAATCGTTACATTACAATAAAAAAAAACTTTTTGTTTTGTTTGTGCATGCTGTTTTGTTTATGTCGTCAAAATGTCGTCCCGAATAACAACCTTTTTGGAAAGGGACTGTAGCGTGGAAACGAAAGGGAATAACAATTTGGTTCAACACGGATAAAGTGAATTTACTATTAGCAACAGGAGCGGGTGTGATGGAATATTTCACAAAGATACACCACACTACCTTTGTGAAAGCGATACCTAGCTCACTTTAAATTCTTCATTTGTGACCATTCCGAATGTACCTATTTCTGTGACTTGTTAGGTTTAAAGATATGGACATAATAAAAATAACCTCCAGAATTGCCGCATCAAACTCCGATGAACTATTGGTATTCATAAATATGTATAGCTATTATTGACTAACATATTATGACAAAATGAAAATCCAAAAATAACCTAAACAAAAATCACAAAATGGTTTTAGGTTAGTTCTGTCAGAACTACAAACAATACTTATCGAATCGATAAACGTCCCCTTTTGGTCGGTTAAGTTAAACCAAGTTTAACTTTGGTTTGTCGTATGATGTTGTGTTCAGAAACGCAATTCGACAAGTTATTGAACCGATAGCGCTATCGAACGGTTAAACTCTGGTTAAAAGTACCTCAGAAACCGGCCATTAGTCGCCTTTACGACGCCCATGGGCAAGATGATGCAATAATAGGTGATGAATTGTATCCTTAACTCATCACCGCACCGATAAATATATTCATCATCATCATAACTCATATACGTCCCACTGTTGAGCTCAAGCCTCTTCCACAGTAGAAAGGAAATTGACCTGCTATACCATGCTGGTCAGACGTGTTGGTATAGTTTTAATTCGAGTAATTTTTTCTTGCGCAGTGATTATATGCACAATATATGCCTTTACGACACCTATGGACAAGATGATGCAATGATAGGTGTTAAATTGTATTTTAAACCCATCACCGCACGGATAAATACTATACATATACAAATACATAAAATTAAAGTGCTTGTTTGTTTGTAATGTCAAAATAATGGACTTTTTATGCTAATACGGTTATTTACACGATACCTGTGCCTCAAAACTTAAAAAAATGTTTGTCTGACTGTCTGTTTATTTTGGGTAATCTTCAAAATGGCTGGATGGAATTTGATAATATATTGCTACCAGTTAGCTGTTTATATAAGGAGTAACTTATATTTTATCACGGTATTGCCACGGAAACGGGAACTGCGCGGGTAAGGCGAATGAAACCGATGCGAAGCGAGGGCGGGCTGCTAGTATACTATATAAAACATAATTTCTAATTATCTTTATCAAACCAGCAGTAAATTTCTAAAGCGGGTCAATATACTATCTAATAAACAAATTATACGCTATCACTAAATAAATAAGATACTGTTCATATTTGTTAAGTGTTACTGATTAGCATCTGGGTCGGTTGGCGACCTCATAATCTCAGCTGATTGTAATGTCAACAAATATAAACAGTTATATACAAAGCACATGTTTAAAAGCCATATTTGACTTGCAAACATATGGATTAAATTACGTCAGTTTGAACAGCCTTCACGGATTTGTGACGCTATGAATCTTGGTAATGCGAGATTTTATATATACGATTGTATTGTGGAAACAATGGGACTTGATTTACGTTGCTATGTCGCTTATCTGTGTGGGGATGGAATAAAAATATAATACTCCATATAGTGAGGGGTTAAGAATACAATATTCCGCCTTATTCACCAGTGGCAGTCGTGAAAACTACCTAAAACAATACCAGAGCGATTGCCATCCTGTTTACTTCATCATCAATATAATTCAGCCCTTAGCCGTCTACTGCTGGACGTTGGCCTCCCTTATATCTCGCCACAAAGCCCGGTCCTGTGGTATCTGCATCCAACGGCGCCCAGCAACATTCACCAGGTCGGACCACCTGGTGGATGTGTTCAACATTGCATCGTCCGATACCACGCCACCCCCGAACGTTATTGCTCTCGCGATTGTGGCCGAATGTGGCCTGGCCATTGCCACTTAGGCGTGCTATTTGCCCGCACTATGCCCGTTACACCTGTTCTACGGATTTCTATACTTCGGATTCTATATCGTAGACTAATCCCGAGCATAGCCCATTCCATTATATTCTGAACAACTGTGGGCTTGGTTATGAGGCCTACATTAAGGGACCACGTTTCCGTGCCGTAAATCCACACTAGTTGAGGTATGTTGGATCAGAAGATCCTTTTAAGTCTCCCGATCGCTATTCAGCCGAGTTGGATTCGTTGGCTTATCTCTTTCTCAAATTAGATTAACTACAGTCTAGTTAGATCGTTTGTCTAATGTAAATGTAATGATCGACAGCTGTTACCATCTACTTCTACGATCTGTGCCTCATCATTATCTCAGCTATATACGTCCCACTGTTGGGCTCGAGCCTCTTCCACAATAGAAGGGAAATATACCTACTGTACCAGGCTAACAAGTGAAGCGTGGTGAATTGTATTCTTACTTCGTCATCACACAGAAGAAACCTGAATATAAATTGTACCTACATTTTAATAAATATTTATCCTAACGGGTAAACGATTAAAATGTTTCTTATTGCAAAAAGAAAATCATACTTAAAAAAATATATAAATTAAAACAAAAATTTAAAATCAAGTTTTTATTTAAATGCTCTAAAACGAAGAAAATAGCACAAGAGTATTCAAGACAATTCAAACGAGTCCAAACTCGGCGGTTTTATCTAGTTTAGTTTAGGAGTTCCTATAGCCACCTTGAGACCAGCTTCAACGTACCATATTAATGCATTGTCACCGAAGTTAAGTAAACCAAATTTCAACCTAATCTTATGACAGGAAGAGGTTCTAATTTAACTCGCAAGATTTGTCCCATACTAATAGGGCAAGTTAAATAAAAGCTATTAAAAAGTGTGTGTGTATTTTTACGTGTGCACGTAAAAATGTATACTTCTTTAGCGTAATAAAATAGAAATCTTTCTAAACATTCTATCCTTCGCGTTATCCTACGTTTGTAGAAAAAACGACATTAATAACAGAAAAAAAAAAGTATTTAATACATTAAAACTTTTATTATAAACCATTAGTTGACATTTGTGACAGAGTACGCGCGCATCGAAAAAATGTTGATTAGCTAATTTCAGAGTGTCTGTTTTTCGTAACGGTGATCGTTAAAATTTACTCTTGTCATTTTAGCTAACGCAAAGAAAGGAGTATAATTTCCACAAGTAATAATTTACAGCCCATTTCAATAGGTATATATTTTCACCAGTAAATTCAATTGTACTTAACCCTTGCAACCCACTGTAACTTTCAATTTCCAATGCATCATAGAGCAATACTCTAATAATAGACTCGAACAGGAAGCTTCTATGTGATGACTGACTGCCGTCGCTGATGGACCGGCAACTTTCCCAGTAATGACTGGGTAAGCATAGGCGTTGACTGACGGCCATGTTAAAACTGTTTCCCCTTCATTTATTACTTTACTTATCAAACGAAACATGTATCGATATAATACTGCACAGATGGTGTAGTGATTAAGATACCGAACTACCGTGCCTGTGTCATGTGTTCGAATCGCACACAAGACAACACTTTGTGCGATCTACAAATTGTTGTCTGGATATGATATGGATGTTGATAAGATATGGATAATGAGTCTGGATGTAATTTGTGTTAGTTAATTATATGTTTGTACAGTCCCGCAATACAAGGATTATTGCCTTAGTGCAGGTATTGTTTAAGAAAAGAAAAAAAAAACATTTATTATGACTTCCATCGCCCATTACCCGATATAGACAACGAGTAGTTCTTTGTGTAGCGGCAGACTAAGAACATGGTTACATACATGACGCATTTCTAAAGTAAGACTTGTTATGAGAGGACATTGAAATTCTGATCCACAATCGACCGCTAGTACCCTCACAAACTTGAGTAGTGTGCTTTCTTAATTTTATATTAATAAATGAATGAAAAGCACAATCTATGCTATTCAAAAGTGATTGGTGTATAATCAGGCTCATTATATTTTTTTTTTTTGGCCCTACTATGGTCAACATACGGTGTGTATGTCCATTCCGTCCAGGGCTACGCAAGGGTGGCTCGCGGTCTCATAAACCACCGAATTTCCTCCTTCAGGCCTATAACGCGCACATGACATATTTTCTCTATTATAGGCATTTTCTCAGTTCCCTTAGTTTCCCATTGAACTACAATTTTGACCGTAATTTTATTTTGTGACGTAGGGACCCATTAAGAAAGGATATTTTGGAATTCAACCCTTAAGAGGTGAAACGCAGTAGCAAAGTTTGTATGAGGAGACAAAATTCGTCATCGATGTTCTTTAATTTTTGCTTAAATACTCTTCGTTCATCATTTCAACCCTTATACATCTCACTGTTGGGCTCGAACCTCTTCCATTATGAGAGGGAAAATGACCTATTATACCACGCTGGTCAAACGTGTTGCCATAGGTTTTAGTTTCGATCTTATCTTCTCTTGCATAGATGTTATTTGCATATTATAGTCCCTTTTTTTTTTTTGTGAGAGGGCTGCGGTCGGCGCGCCTCCGCACCACTCCGTTCGGGGCGACAGAGGGGCTTAAGCACGCAACTCCCGCAACCCACCCGAAAACCACGTCGCCTTCGTCGTTGGGCCGACCACCGGAGCAGGGTTACTTGACATCAGTGGTCGGCCCGACGGAATACCCCCTATTGGGGTACCCTCCCATCGACCGACGTCCCCCCCTCGGGACAGGACGTCGGTCTTTCCTCACGCGGTCGGCCTCTCGACGGGTGACGGACTAATCCCCGGTCACGTCACCCGCGGCCTCGGCTAGGGATATTATAATCCCTTAGTCGTCTCCTACGACAGCCACGGGTAGAAGAGGGAGCGGTGAATTGTATTGTTATTCCGTCATCACACGGCAAATACTTTTCAGTAAAAATGAATAAAGAGCATTTGTCAATTTTTACCTTCTAAGGAAACTAGGCGGGTAAGGTGACTGAAACCGAAGCGAAGCGAGGGCGGGTTGCTAATATTCCATATTTGTGGGGCATTTACGTAAGATTAGTAAGAGATAAGAATCAAATCAAATCAAATCATTTATTCTGCATACCCCTTAAGGGCACTTACATATTGTCAAATTATACGTTTGAATACAATACAATAATCTACCACCGAATCGGAACGCGGCCACATACTGAGAAGATCCGGCAAGAAACTCAGCGGGCAGTCATTTTTTTTCTTAATCTTTTAAATATACATAATATTATGCTTCATACAACATATATGGTATTAGCTGCAGTGTGATGCCCTTCGAAATTAAATATATGTATAAATTTTCAAGATTTAATACAAGACAAAAAAAAATTAAAGCATAAAGAAAGGAAGTTAATATGGTTGGACCAGATCCCACAAGCAGCACCCGATCACGAGTTAACTACTAGAGCAGCCATCACTCTCCACAACCAAATTAGAGGGAAGGGAGCGACCCGCCCCACATTGCTACCGCAAGCAGAACCTTATTCAGTGAGCATGACCAAACCATAAATAAAAAAACAAAACGAACTACAACTACTACTATACCTACTATAAAAAAAAAAAACTACTAAGTACTATAAAATAAACTATCAACTAAGAAAAGAGAGATGTTGGGTTGTGTGACTTGTGTGATGGGAGTGAGTGCAGTTATGGCAACTGGTTTATGGAAGGTAGGATATATGTATAGTGCCGATCCTCCACTTAACGTGAGATGAGGGTAAGCTAATGGTAATGAAACTGATCACCTACATGTCATTATCCTGCATTTGCCTTTACTGCTGCCTGCCAAATATTTTGGATCTACGTAACTTATACATCTCATCCAGCATTCATTCACCATTTCAACCCACACACGTCCCACTGCTGGGCCCGAGCCTCTTCCACAATAGGAGGGAAATTGACCTTACTATACCATGCTGGTCAAACAGGTTGGTATAATTTTTTTTTCGAGTTTTCCTTCTGTTGCATAGATGTTATATGCGCATTACATCCATCAGTCGTCTTTTAGGACATCCGCGAGCAAGATAGAGAATGGTGAATTGCATTCTTACTCCGTCACCACACGGATAATGAAAGATTCCTAATATTGCGAAAGTCTTGGCAATAGTTTCATGATCGGCCGTTTGCCTGACATCAACCCTCTTTGGTAACGTAACTGTTGACCAAACGTTGTAAGATGTAGTTGAACAACCTACATTGAATATAAATACATCTATCTATACCAATAAATAAAATTGGAGTGTCTGTTTGTAATATCAAAATAATAGGCTTTTTTCATGCTCACACGGTTATTTGCACGACACCTATGCCTAAAATAGCAATTAAAAAATTTTTGTCTGTCTGTCTGTTTATTCCGGGTAATCTTCAAAACGGCTGGACCGATTTCAAAAATTCTTTCACCAATGGAAAGCTATAATATCAGGGCGTAAACTAGGCTATATTTTATCTCGGTATTCCCACGGGAACGGGAACTACGTGTGTAAAACGACTATAACCTATAACCGACGCGAAACGAGGGCGAGTTGCTAGTTGAATATAAATGTTATGGCCGCATTTCTGCGATCAAGTTTTGTCGTTATTCATAAAGTTTCATAAACATGTTAATTGAATTACGATGGTACACATATTGTTCAATTATTTGTACATATTGCGAAAAAGATACTAAAACTACGTCACTAAGTACAATTACAATAGTCAAATTATGAAACAAACTTTAATATATAGCTGTTTGTATTGCCTGTAGAAGGTTGTTGAGTTCTTATATTTATTACGCCTTCATGTCGTCTCATATAGTCTCCTCCATAATAGGAGCGAAATTGACCTACTATGCCACGCTGGTTAGACCTGTCAGTAAAGGTTTCTATTTCGAGTTTTCCTTCTCTTGCATAGATGTTATATGCATATTGTATCTCTTAGTCGTTTTTTACATCGCACACGAATAAGAGCCAGCCAACACCCCCAGTGTTGAATTGTAGTTGTACGGGGTAAGAAACCCCTTCAGCACACGTTCTATTATTCGTAATTTCATTTTGTAATTTTATTAAGAGATTTGTGCTAATTCTTAAATTGAGTAGATATATAAAACATCAAAAGTACCATGCTCTCGCAGAAAATCGACGTCTGAGTAGTAGCAATTTGTTACTGCGCTTCGTTCGGTGAGCGAGAGAGCCGGAAGCCCAACTTTCTGAGGGTGATTGCGTGTGGAGGGTTTTGGTGGTGCCCTTGGTATCACCGAGCCTCAATGCACGCATTCACACTCCCTTCGCTCTCTTCGCGGTAGGCAACGGCCTTGTAAAGGTCCATGAGCGGCAGCAACACTTACCATCAGGTGTACTGTTTGCTCGTTTGCCACCGTTTGCAATAAAAAAAAAAAAAAAAAAACCGGTCCAGACATTTTGAATATTACTCTGAACAAACGGACAAAGTAAAAAAAAATAAACTGGTTTTTGCGCATACGTGTCGTGCAAATAACCGTGTGAGCATGAAAAATACCTGCTATTCTGACATTACAGACAGATACTAGAGAACTATGTATACATTTATCATAGATAATAGGCTATTTTTTTATTTAAAATTCAATTTCAGACGTAATTTTCTTATTGAGCAGGTCAATAGAAAATCCGAAGGGAAACCGCAAAACAGACTTCAAGCCCGAGACCTTACGGTTGACAGTGACATACTTTTACCATTAAACTAATAAGATAGTAAATAACATCATCATCCTTTTAGCCCACATAAATCCCACTGTTAGACTCGGGTTCCTCCACAATGGAAGGGAAAGTGACCTACTTTACTGGTCAGACATGTTAGCATAGAGTTTCATAGTTTCTAGCCGAGGCTGCGGGTGACGTGACTGGGGATTAGTCCATCACCCGCCGCGAGGCCGACCGCGTGAGGAAAGACCGACGTCCTCCCCGAGGGGGGGGACGTCGGTCGATGGGAGGCTACCCCGGGTAGGGGGTATTCCGTCGGGCCGACCACTGATGACAAGTAAACCTGCTCCAGTGGTCGGCCCAACGACGAAGGCGACGTGGTGTTCGGGTGGGTTGCGGGTGTTGCGTGCTTAAGCCCCTCTGTCGCCCCGGACGGAGTGGTGCGGAGGCGCGCCCACCGCAACCCACCTCAAAAAAAAAAAGCATAGTTTCATGTCGAATTTTTCTTCTCTCTTGTATAGATTTCGCATTATTCCCTTAGTCTTTAACGACACCCACGGGTGGTGAATTGTATTCTTACTCCGTCACCACACGGAAAATTAAATAATAGTAATTACTTCCGTGTGGTGACGGAGAAAAATACAAATCACCACTCCCTATCTTGCCCGTGGATGTCGTATAAGACGACTAAGGAATATAATAATATGCATATGACATCTATGCAAGAGAAGGAAAACTCGAAATAAAGCCCTATATCAGCCTGTCTGACCAGCAAGGTATAATAAGGTCAATTGCCCTTCTATTGTGGAGAAGGCTCGAGCCCAGCAGTGGGACGTATATGAGCTGAAATGATGAATGATGATTAATTTGAAGTATACATTTTTTATTGTCTCTATAAGATTTAAACTAGGTCATGAAAGCTATCTATGTATGTATCATAAAACGGTATTCAACCAATTGGGGGCAATAATAACTCCAATAGTCAAATTAGAATGTACGTCAACTATATTAAAATATAAAAAGCATTGTAACACTGCGACCTAATTTTTTTTATGACGTCATAACCCAATTGTCCCGATCCTTATAACGGTGACGTCATTGACCTGTTTGAATTTAGTTACATTATGGGTCGGAACTCGTCAATCGATCTTGTAAGTTGTCTTGGTAAGATCCAATGAACGGTGATTTCGCAACAGACTGCGCCAAGCGATAACATTATTATCATTATGATTTTTGATCTTTACGCAAACATTACACATTGTAAATCTATACTAATATATAAGTTATAAGAGTTTGTTTGTTTGAATGCGCTAATCTCAGGAACTACTGGTCTGATTAGAAAAATTCCTTTCAGTGTTAGATAGCTCATTTATCGCGGAAGGCTATAGGCTATATATCATCACGCTAAGACCAACAAAGAGTGGATGGAGCACCAATAAAGAATGTTTCAAAAAGTTTTTTTTCCTTTTGAAAGCTTCCGCTGCGTAAATGACTAAATTTTCGCAAAAATCATGTGACATAATCGTATTATTAAAAAACATTTTGACTTTCTACGTAAACAAAGTCTTAGGTTAAAGTTAGCAGCAGCCCAAAGTATCTATACCACGCGGACGAAGTCGCGAGCAGAAGGTAATTGTAAATAAAAGTATTTTACGAATTTCATCGCGTTTGTATTTGATTTTTGATTGCCCGAAGTTTCGAACAATGTACAGCGTTTTATTTCGAGTTTTCCTTCTCTTATGACAGCCAACAGTTAGAGCCCAATATTGGACATGTATGAGCTAAAAGAGAATATTGTATTCGATACTTTAAACTGATATTAACACCGCAGCAAATATTGCAATTCAAATGCAATAAACTAATGAATGCGCAAGCTGATTTTGCATTCACGGAAATTGCAATAACCTTCCCAATGCTTGATTGGTTGTTTGACTTGTTTGTAACTTATGCTTGTACATAATTATACTAGTTATTTCACAGCTATTCAATAGGTCAATCTATACCAATAAATAAAATTGGAGTGTCTGTTTGTAATGTCAAAATAATAGGCTATTTTCATGCTCACACGGTTATTTGCACGACGACACCTATACCTAAAATAGCAATTAAAAAATTTTTGTCTGTCTGTTTGTGCCGGGTAATCTTCAAAACGGCTGGACCGATTTCAAAAATTCTTTCACCAATGGAAAGCTATAATATCAGGGCGTAAACTAGGCTATATTATATCCTGGTATTACCACGGGAACGGGAACTACGCGGGTAAAACGACTATAACCTATAACCGAAGCGAAACGAGGGCGGGTTGCTAGTCTATTTATATATTTTGTGTAAATTTAGTAAAGTAACGGAGTAAGAATACAATTTACTGCTCCTTATCTTACCCGTGAATATCGTAAAAGAAAACTAAGAGATATAATGCAACATCCATACAAAAGAAAGAATCACCGTCGTCATCATTTCAGCTCATATTAAGGTTGCCAACTTTTTTTGACAAATTTAAATCATTTATTTTGTACTAGCAACCCGCCCTCGCTTCGGTTCGGTTTCAGTGGCCTTATCCGCGTGGTTCGCATTTCCGTGGGAATACCCGGATAAAATATAGCCTATATTACTCCCTGATATTATAGCTTTCCCTTGGTGAAAGAATTTTTGAAATCGGCTCAGTCGTTTTGAAGATTACCCGGCACAAACAGACAGACAGACAAAAAAAAATAAAGTGATTTTGAGGCATATGTAATATGTATAGTGTAAATAACCGTGTGAGCATGAAAAAAGCCTATTATTTTGACATTACAATATATATATATACATATATATATAAAAACCCCGCTTAGGCAAGTGCCTAAGGTCATTTCTTTTACAGTTTTTTCTTAAAATTACCATTTTTCTTAAATTATTATTACAAAAAAAAGTATAAAACGATTTCGATAGGAAAAAAATAAAGTATGTATTTGGCAGAACAAAGTATTTTTCAAGCTTTATGTTTTGAATGCCTTAAAACGTATTTTTGTTTGCTTCTAGTACATATGAAGTCTGATTCACACAACATCTGACATCTAATATTTTTTTTATTAATTATAAATCGTTTCCATCGTCCGCTTTCACTTATGTGCATCATTAAATAGCTAAGTACTCATAATGAGTATTTTGTTTTACGCATCACGATAAAGGTCAAAAATAAAGAATTTTCACATACTTTATTGTTATGCAAATGTATAAAGTATAATGACAAAAAATAAAGTAGCATACTTTATTATAAAGTATGGTTGGCAACCCTAGCTCATATACACTGTTGGAATCGAGTCTTCTCTACAATAGGAGGTAAATTGGCCTACTATGC
Source organism: Lymantria dispar (assembly GCA_032191425.1). Taxonomy (NCBI): domain Eukaryota; kingdom Metazoa; phylum Arthropoda; class Insecta; order Lepidoptera; family Erebidae; genus Lymantria; species Lymantria dispar. The sequence goes on along the minus strand of CM063466.1, from coordinate 10,220,566 downwards.
CACGCTGGTCAGATATGTTGTATATAAAAAGCCTGTGCCAGCGAAGGAAAATTCGAAATAAAACCCGATACCAACCCGTCCTACCAACATGGTATAGTAGGTCAATTTCCTTCCTACTATGGGCTTGAGCCCAGCAGTGGGACGTATATGAGCAGAGATGTTGACGAATAATTTTGAGTTTTTTTTTTTACTGGCATGTATAAAGATCTGAATTGCGTAAGTCACGTGTTTATAAAGTACCCCGCTACATATTCAGCATTTTACCTTTAAAACAATATGTTAAGTTTAAAATAATATACAGTATAAACAATTCGGGTTGAAAGCCCTCAGGTAAAGTTGTCATAGCCATCTGAGGCTAACAACTAAGTCACACAAAAAAAAAAACAGTATAAACAAAATTTTAAATGTAAGATAAATTGGCTCCATTTCTGCTGCCTATACAACGTTGATTTTCATTCATCTCAGGAAGTTTTTACACGAGTATATTTTAAAACCGCCAAGAGTTATAATTTAAAAAAAAAGCGAAATTGTATTTTTCATCATTAGTTCAATTTCTTTCCAGGTGAGATAAAAGCAATTTAATGATCCTTGTAATGATAAAATACACTTTGTATCCTGGAGTTATTTACTGTTTAAAATACGGAAAGTGTTACCGAATAGAACACAGCCACATACCTGCAACAAAATACAATAATTTTAGATATATTACAATACACACATAAGGAATCATTATCATCCTGCTCTTATCCTGATTATTTGGGATCTACATATTCTCTTATTTTATAGTTTAACTAGCAGACCCAACAGACGTTGTTTTGTTCAAATAAAATAAAAGGAATCCTCCTTGAAATCGACACCAGCGTCACCTACCGGGTCGAATTGTAAATCTAAACCATTCTCGAATCCCCTTGAACACACAAAAAATATCATCAACGTCGGTCTAGCCGTTTAGGGGGAGTTCAGTGACATCGCACACGTACACAAAAATATATATATAAGGATTACAAAAGTTATTGACTTAATCTACCACGCTGGTCAGACGTTTTATGTCGAGTTTTCCTTCTCTCTTGCATAGATGTTATTCGCATATCATATCCTTCTGTCGTCTTTTACGACAGCCACGGACAAGGTTGTGAATTGTATTCTTACTCCGTCACCACACATATAGCCAAAACCTCTCACATTATTAGCAACACTTAAATATTACTTAAGACAGGCTAAGAAAAGCTTATTACGTCTTCCACTTATCCAATGATCAAGAATTACAGCACGACAGCTTTGCACGCAGTACAAATGCAAATTATGTTAAAAATACTACAAATTTACATTTAATCCTTCGTATAAACGTATCAGAATTCAATCTAGCAAGCGTCTCGCATAGCGTAATCATATTAATGCATGAAACTTGAACGTTTAAGTATAAAATTTATGAGATACATCGTTATTATTTGTCAAGCTTCGCTGTGTAAGCAAATTTTTAATTGTTGTCTTTATATAGCATGACTAGTCGTCAAACTTGTGTTAAGATTATTTTAATACTGTTTCTAACTTCTATAATTGCAGTTATCGAAACAAGCGACATGAATCACTGTACGATAATAATTTACTATCATCATCATCTTTTCAGCTCATATACGTCCCACTGTTGGGCTCGAGCCTCCTCCACAATAGGAGGGCAATTGACCATGCTAGTCAGACAGGTTGGTATAGGGTTTTATTTCGAGTTTTTCTTCTCTTGCATAGACGTTATATGCGTATTATATCCCTTAGTCGTCTTTTATGACATCCACGGGCAAGATGGGGAGTGCTGAATTGTATTCTTAATCCGTCACCACACGGTCAATTTAGAAAGAAAGAAAGAAAGAAAAATATTTATTTTGTTCTCGTTAAATCTAATAACACAACTATATAAAAGAGCTTACATTAAATAACGCAATTTTAACGAGAAACAAAAAAGGCTGGCTCAGCTCGTGCTACTTGTTCTTAAGGAACTAGCGCTGGTATTCTGTCAACACCTGGTATATACAGAGTGTATCAGGTTATGGGGCAACAACTCAAAAGGGAGCTAAGCAATGGTGGTAGGAACCCATGAAAAAAATTTGAACGAAAAATATCGATTCGTTAAGGAATTAGAGACATGTAAAGTTTTCAATTTTGTCATCGCTTTTTCGTGTAAATCTGATTGAAATGTATAAAGTCAATGATACTTAATACGCAACATATTCATACTTTGTTAAATGTTCATTAGAAATTGAATAAATCAATAATTACATTCCCATAAACAAAGCAAACTTCGCTTTAAAACAGCTGATCGGCCTATGACCGTTGACCGCTCGCCGCTCGTAGGTACAAACCTACACTGTCATTGAAACGTTTGCGCAATTCTAGGTATGAATGAATGAATTTATACTGTCGAAGCTTTACATGCCTACATGTATTCTGTCTGTACATGTCTACATAATACGTAACATTTAAGGCATAGACTCTAAGACACATTTTTTTTTAATCCCTATAACTTTTATGTTATATTGTTTTTTTTGTGTAATGTACATTCTAATTACGATCTATAACCGTTAAACTACAACATGCTCGAGCAGTTGCTCCATAACCTGATACATCCTGTATATGTAATTGTATTTTACTATATTAACTTAAAATATTAATGTTTTGAGACGGAGTAAGAATACAGTTCACCACCCCATTTCTTGCATGTAGGTGTCGTAAAAGTTGACTAAAGAATATGCAGATAAGATGTATACAAGAGCCAAGGAAAACTCGTTAGAAAACCCTATACCAACCCGGTTATACCACACGGTATAATAGGTGAATTTCCATTCCATTGAAGACGAGGTTTGAGCCCAGCAGTGGGACATATATGAGCTGAGATGATGACGAAAATAATTTCCTAATAAACAACTTGGAATATATTGAGAAATAAACATAGAGAATAAATTTTCCAATATGTCTGCAGTGGACAAAATGTTTGCCCCGTACATGCAAACCCTTGTCAATTTAGTTCAATGCGAGTGACTTATACATTTCTTATAGAATACAAAACGTTCCATACAGAGGCTCCCGCTAAGAAAGAGTTACAAAAATAAACGTATCATAATTGGTGGCACAAAGTTACTTCGTGAGTGCTCGTATATTATTTTTATGTTAGTAATAAAAAGGACATAAATAATTTTTATTATAATGGAGTTTATTTATCGAATTGGCATGAAAAGATGCCTTATGTATCGATGAACAAACAAATACATTCTAGCTTGTGAGATGAAGGGATGTGTCATTATAAACGAAACTCTTGAGACATCAATCTTATATCTTTAAACGAGCAATTCTTGTGTATATATACACATATATATATATATTCAGGATCTCGGAAACGGCTCTAACGATTTTGTTGAAACTTGGCATACTAGAGGTTACGGGTCCAAAAAATCGATCTAGCTAGGTTTTATTTATAGAAAATGTTGTTTTGTCCGTGTTTTTAGCAAAACAAACAATGATATTAAATTTTAAAAGAATATGAATTCAAATTTCGTTGTCAACGTCATGAGTTACGAAAGCTCAGATGGGAAGTTGACAGGTTCTAATTTTGATTTTGTTGACATGCAAACAGCGTCGGTTCGAATCTCGGTATTATTATTATTCTCTTTTTGTAATTTTTTATATATTTTTCATTATTTATTTTTTATTAATATATATCTAAATAAATTCGATAAAAATATTCCGAGCGAAGCTCGGTCAACCCGATATTTACCTTTATACTGACCCAACAGACACTATTTAGTTCATCATCTCAGACGTCCCGCTGTTGGGCTCAGGCCTCCTCCGTAATAGGAGAATTGTCCTACTATTCGCTGGTTAGACGTGTTGGAATAAGATTTTGTTTCAAGTTTTCCTTCTCTTGTATTGATGTTATATGCGTATTATATCCCTTAGTAGTCTTTTACGACATCCACGGGCAAGACAGGGGGTGATGAATTGTATTCTTACTCCGTCACCACACGGAAAGTACTTCCGTTCAGTTCAAATATTTAAAAAAATGATTTCTCCATGAAATCGATCGCAGCGCCACCTACCGGGTCTACTACCCCAAACGGACCGACCCGCGGCTGTACACAGACAAGTTGTCAATAGTGATAAAAATAGAAGATATATTTAATTTTTTTTTTTATAATAATGTGTTAAATATCATTTTGATTCTTGTTTTTTTATGTAATGACATAATATATAAGTTATTGGTACCAGTGTCGAGTTATTTATTTTCATAAATTGTTCGTTTTTTTAACGTCTTGAGTCATATTAGTCATACCCGCTACCCTTGATGGGGTGCTGACAACCAAAACATCGTTTGGGAATTTTGGCAGATAAAGGAAATTCAATTCACTATTCAATCATATTCTCCACACTTCAAGCATTTTCACTGCATTATATTACATAAAATGCCATCAAAATTATTCTATTAAACACTGAAATAAAAAAATAAAATTTAAAAGTGTCGCATAACATTTTAACATTGCCGTCAAAAATCCTATTATTTTGATTACTATCTTTTTTTATATATCAATTGACAACTGTTGTTATGTTATTCATCCGAAAGTTCAAATTTAAAAACCGTTATATATTGCAAAGGTTACATATGTAATTCTCGTCAAGGCAAATGGTTCGAGCATACATACATACAACATAGTTATTTTTGATTTAAGGACACACAGTAATTAACAATGTATTTACCATAACTATAACCACAGTTTAATTGTTTATATAAAGTTCTTAAAATATAAATATCATATATAGTAATAAAAATAATCATCTTTACTGCCTCGTTAATCCAATGGCTAAAATATGCGGCTGCCGATCGTTAAGTCTTGAGTTCGAATCTTATACAGAGAAAAACCTCACAGCTCAGATTCCTCCCACTGCTGGGCGCGAGCTTCTGCCATAATAGGCGAGAAATTGTCCTACTGTACTACAATAGTCAGATGTGTTGGTATACGATTTTATTTTTAATTTTACATCTCTTGCAATGATGTTGCTTTATTATGTTTTAAGACACCTAAGGGCAAAGGTGCTCATGAATTGTATTCTTACTCTGTCACCACACGAAAACCCTATGGGGATAACAGAATAAAATTCGAAAAAAAAAGTCGCAGTTTGAAAAGATACCTTGTCAACAACTTCAGCCTAATAAAGCTTTTACAAACATATTTATTGCTTCACTGCGGAAATTACTTTAATGGTCAAAATGCATGGTGACTTGATTGCACAGAGGGTATTACTATACCTTGTAACTACTGTTAAGATACCAAGCTACCGCACCAATGTCACGGGTTTATTCTCCTTAATTATTATTATATCTTAGTGTTTGTCAAAACTTTAATTCATTGTGTAGGTCTTTCAAAAAAAAATAGCTACGTATTTACGCGGATGCCATGGATTCGATTCCCATTCAGAACAATTCTATATCCAAACCATAAAAATGTGTTTCCAAGTCTCTAATTTGTGACCATTAGTTTCACGTTAGTAAAATCCACAAGGGTTCATTCCTTAACGTGGTATGTTATCTTTAAAAATGTAGAATTTCGCTACGATAACGCTAGCGTTCACCAAACAACGAAAATTCGGAACTCCTCGCGGGTATGAGAATTCTGAATTATGCATAGGTTGAAATGTGCTGCGGTGTACGAATGTTTCAATGTGATGCCGCTTAAATATTTCAGCGTAAGTCAGAAGCGTATGATTTTTTTTTATCTTTTCAAAACAAGGTTTAGTGTGTCAAGAGGTATCCAATATTTACAAGAAGTGTGTACAGAACAAAATATAATGAATATTTTGTTCAATATTTTGTTTATACAAAGGAATATTTAAATTTATAGACATTCGACCTAAAGCGGCAAGATTTGTTTGTTTCTTTATATTAAATAGGCTCCGAAACTACTGGACCAATTGCAAAAACTCTTTCACCAATGGACAGCTATAAAATCAGGGAGTAACATAGGCTATATTTTATCCCGATATTCCCACGGGAACGGGTACTACGCGGGTAAGGCGACTGAAACCGAAGCGAAGCGAGGGCGGATTGCTAGTTGTAAATAAAACTACATCTTTTATCGATTTGTATTTGATTTTTGATAGCCCGATGTTTCGAACACGTTTATTTATTTTTTAATAGCGACAAGGACAAATAATACTTTTTTTTTGGGAACAGAGTAAGGTGTCATATCCCGCCCGAAACGTAGGGACGACGACGGAAGGGACAGCGTGCAAGATTTCACAAGCAATAAAAGTCAAGACAAGCATGCATGTAAATTCTAACCGCCAACTCCCATTTTTTTTTTGTTGTGTGTGTAGCTGTTGGTTGCAGATGACCTTGACAGCTAAACGCGGTCAATGGGTGAGCGGAAGACTCTCAACCCGGTAAGTAAGTTAAGCGGTCATCGCCCGAGGGCTCCCCCTGTGGGGAACGGACCTCGGCTCGGGGCGTCGCTGAAAGCAAAGTGGGCGTGGCCACGTTTAGGTTACTGACTTTTATGCGGCGCGGTTTTCGACCTCGACGGCGAGGCCGATACCGCGGAGTTTTTTGTGTTATCACGATCTGTGCGAGCTGTGTAGGCCCTTTCTTGGGCGATCGTAATAGCGTCATCCTCTTCTTCAAGACGATGACGAGGACGTCGGACCGCGGATATTTTTGAGGGGACGTAGTTTACCGCCCCTACCACTAGTGGATTGGGGGAGTCGTGGCAGAGTCAAAATAGCGCTGGGAGCAACGCTTCATGTACTGCCTGATGGTCGGCAATTCGAGGTTGATGTGTAGATCGACATTAGGAACGAACCACGGTGCTCCCGTTGCCCGTCGCATGAATTTATTTTGTAGTGTTTGTAACCTGCGGATCCTGTTTGGCCTAATGTGCGCGAACACTACACTAGCATACGTCATGATCGGCCGTATGCAGGTAGTGTATAATCGGACTTTATTTTTTTGAGTGATAATTTTGACTTTGCGTTTATTAAGCAGTGAGGGCGTTCCATCACGAAGGCGGCGCGCGCGCGGACCCGCTTCACGTATTCGATCCCTAACTCGCTATTCAAGCATGGCGATTAAGGTATCATCGTTACCGAGACATCGATTACTGTAACGCATTAAAAATAGCGCCTACATATCTACCTTCCTATCTGTTTAGTTCTTTAATTTTTTTTTATATATGTGTAGTCACGTAAATAGTGTCTCAGCGTCAAATAAATACGTCCTACTTTTGGGCTCAGGCTTGCTTAACTATGGAAGGAAAAATTGTCCAACTTATACCACGCTGGTTAGGCGTGTTGGCCTAGGTTTTACGAGTCTTCCTTCTCTTGCATAGATGTTATATGCATAATATATCCCTAAGTCGTATTTTACGATACCCACGGGCAAAAGAGGGGGTGGCGAATTGTATTCTTAATTCGTCACCACGCGGAGACCACTATAATTTCATTATTTCTTAATTATGTTTAATCATGTAAATAGACTGATGACCCGACAAAAACTAATCCGAAAATTACCCACTATCATTCTGACAATGTAAAAATAAATTTTTATCCGTTCGACAAATTATTTTGTATGTATTCATGATAATTCGAGTAGCGTATCAAATATATGAGAAACATTAAACGTGTTTTGTTAAATAAAGAAAACTTGGCGTGTTTTTGTGTCTAGTACAATGAACTCTTTGAGAATTCACATTGTTGCGCAATTACTGCATATTATATTATTACTATTGTCATCGAACGACAGATTATTATTTCCTTTTCTTCCATTCAACTTTTAATACATAAGTCTCAGTCTCCCTAACCCATATTATTAGACACGCGTGACGAGCCTCTTTTACTTTAAATATATCAAATGTACACTTCATAGTAATGGGCTGGTCACCGAGGTCATGGAATTGCTACTAATGGCAGAATGATGGATGGAATCATCGCAGCCCAACATACGTCGCACTGTTGAGCTCGGACCTACTTCACAATGGAAAGGAATTTGATCTACTATACCATGCTGGTCAGACATGTTGGTATAGGGTTTCATTTCGAGTTTTCCTTCTCTTGCACAGATGTTATGCGCATACTATATCCCTTAGTCGTCTTTTACGACATCCATGGGCAAGATAAGGAGTGGTGATTTGTATTCTTACTCCGTCATCATACGGAACCTATACCACAAATACCCTAAGCGGCTAGTAGTTAATCGTTCATCAGACATCAAATTAATATCAGCTTCCAAATAAATTCTGCCAAAATAGATTGATTTACCCAAATTCAAAACCTTTAAATCATAATAAATTTCTATCGACTTTATAATTGGTTTGAAGTTTATTGGAAATAGGATTGCCATTTAGAACATAAAAGACGGTTCCGTTACAATATTTCATATTTTGAGTAGTTTTATAACATAATATAAGATTACATTTATTAGTGGACCAAAAACAGGTTATGTATTTATAAAAACAAGAATAGTTTCTTGTTTTGTGTTTTTTTAAGATTTATATATTCTAATATCGGTAAAATATCTAACATTTTGTAAAATGATACAAGCGTTTATTTGAATAATAATGCCTGGTCTTCAAACCATTATCATATTAAAAAAAAAAAAGAAACTATTTCGTCTAAAATGCCATTGTTATATAAAAACTCTTAAATAACTTGGATAACTGAAATATTGTTTAAGCTAAGATAAGAAAAAATAACATTATATTACATATTTATCTATTACTAGCTGACCCGGCAAACTTCGTACCGCCATCATTTTTTACGTAAACATATTTTCCAAATTTTCGAAAATATCTATAATAGAAGAACCATTACGGCTTTGGCGGGAAAGACTCGATCGTCTTGGTCGCGCGGTCGTCGCGGTCGATTGTTAATGATGGTTCAAAGAGAATTCAAATTACTGATTTATTATTGACTGTTGATTTCTGACAAAATTATAATTATCAAATTTTCAACGTTATGCTGTCATTTGCGTTTTGTTACTAACAATAAGTACATATCAAATGCGTTTTTGTTATACCACGTTTTATAGCGACTTGTATTCTCTTTGACGTTTTATGTCACGTCACACGGGAACGCGATCGAACGGGATAAAAAGTATCATATGTCCGTCTTCTTGTTCTAAGCTACCTTCCCACCAATTCTCATACAAATCAGTAGAGCCGTTCTTCAGTTATAAATAATGTAACTAACACGACTTTCTTTTATATACAGAGAAGTTATTTTCTCCCACTAGCTCCAAAATTGCTTCACTATTATAAACTGGCTGTGGGCACGAGTTCGCTCCAGTATTGTGCGTGAAGTTTAAATTACGTTTAAAAGCTTAAACACTTTCATTGTAAACTTCGAAATTGAGCAGTAAGCCAGGTCATCATCATAATCATCTTGCTCTTATCACAATTACATGGAGTCGACACAATATGTACACTTCTTTCATAGTAAATATTGCAAAAGTTATTGTCAATAGTTTTATGATCAACCGCCTGCCCAAAGTCAACCTTTCTTGAGAATATTGTTGAACTGACGGCATCAGATGGAATTGGCCTAGGTCCATCAACACAGCTCGAAGTGAAGTAAAAAAAATTGAGTCAAGTTATTTGGTTTATATTTTAGTTAATACTCTAGAATTCTAGTCCATATTGACTACTATTATCATACTTACTAATAAGTAAGTAGTAAGTATTATACTAGTCCAAATTTTAGTAAAACTAATGTAATGCAGAATATGATACACTGCAGCATATCCATCGGCGACAAAGGCGTGATACTAAAAAAAATCTGTATGCGTGCCGAATTTGTGTCGACTTACCGGTAAGTTAAAATTTGACTATTTATTTGATCATATTATGAGGCTAAAGTAAGAGTACTGAGGCATATAGATGCATTTAAACCAGCAATAAAAATGCAAATTCATCGTTTTATCCACAATTTGATTCTGCATGCGTGGCTTGCTGCGAACATATTACCGTTATGGACTGCATTCGTCTTCCGAGAACTTTTGTTTTAACGGCTCTCTGGCGGCCATCTTGTATGTCGGATGCAATTAAGCTATATTACAGGATAATTTATCGTGGCACGGATATTGATATTACGGACGCCCACTTAAGTTTATGAAAGTATTCCTTTTAATATCTTTTGAGATAATTATGATTAAATTACTTGGTTGGTCCAGTAATAGAAGCATACGGCTCTCGCTCAAAAGATCCCGGGATCGAATTCTTAGTCGTACATCAATGTTATCGAGTTGGGAGGATTTTTGGTAAAATCTCTATTCACGAAGTCTATCGGTTAGAGGAAATAGGTTAGTCATCCGTAAGTAAAAGTATAGGAAGCAATGTGAACCACTTTAAATATAAAAGATAGATATAAAAAAATGTTTTTTCTTAGCTCATTTACGTTTAATTTTTCGAAATAAGCCTCCTTCGTAATGAAAAATTTACCTTTACTTTGGTCTGACGGGTTGGCGAAGGGTTATATGTCGTGTTATGATTCTGTTGCAATGATAGTTTGTGTAGGAGAATAGTAGGCGTGACTTGCCAGTGCTATAGGAATAAATTTTCTTGCCATTGTGGAATAGGTTCGTCTCGAGCACTAGTAGTTATATATGGACTAGAAAAAAAAAGGATGATGTGACTGCTCAACGATTAAACAGTGGTTTTACAATTTTGTAACTGGAGGATGCCAACGGTGCCCTACTACTAAGTCTCCGTTATCCGCCCGTTAGCAGCTGAATGGAAACGTAGAAGGTTTACAGTTGAAATTGTATATTGCCATTGTAATAACAAATATAGAATTAAAAATTAAACAGGTCGTCATAAAAAACAAATGTTTTTGGCGTTGTCAAATCTTGCACGATTGTACCGAACCCTACGTGAGCGAACTTGGCTGTTCTTTTTTTAATTCTAAAGGAGGTGACGGTATTAAATGAATTGGTTTTCGTTTCTTTTTCAACTTCCGTTCGACGTTCCCCGGCACTGACGTATCGTGTTAAATCGTTGATAAGATACATTTTAGTTATGAAATAACATTTACTTCTGATGATGTCACAATGCGTTGGGTCAGAATGTTAAATATTAACGATATCGTTTGGATTGTGAGAAAGTAACGATATCGTTTGGATTGTATTACACGTATCACTATTTAAGTGACAGTAATACTATCTATCTATCTCTTGTGTGATTACGGAGTAAGAATAGGTACAATACCACCCATTTCTTTGCCCCTAAGTGTCGTAAAAGACGACTATAGGATGTAATAAGCAGATAACATCTTTTGCCCGTGCCAGTTGTAAAAACTGACTAATGGAACACCAAAAGTAGGCAGCAGCGAGTCCCTGGGAATCTCATAACGCTAATTGTTACCCCTAAACCGTCTGCCAAGTGTGACAATTGTGGCATTATACCCATAAGTGGGGAGATCTACCTATATCTAATAGTGGACATCTGTAGTCTAATGTTGCTGGTCGTTGGTTGAATGCAGGCGGCACAAGACCACACTACGGCATAACATGAGAGAGGCCTATATCCAGCAGTGGACGGCGATAGGCTGAAATGATGATGAATGATGGTAATCTAATGGATGGAAGGATGGATAGAATTACTATGAAAAAATATTTGTGTATTACACTATTCTTAGTGTAATACACAAATATTTTGCCTGCATATGCCTGGGAATCGAACACGGACACTCTGGATGCGAAGCTACTACTTAAATTATTTGCGCCACGTTATACAATCAAATGACAAATAAATATATAGAATCATTGCACGGCAAAAACTGCTAATTTTATAAATGTTTAATTGTTAATGTTTAGGGTTTAACGACCCGTTCAAAAACCGAGAGCGAATGAGCGGAATAGATGACAGTTTTGACACAAAGTTCGTGTGACACATATACCGGTTGTCCGCCAATACAATGTACGGGCCGTTATGGCTGCCATTGTTTTTGTTCGCGCCAAATTTGGTGATGCGTGTTGGTGTCATTTTTTATTCGCACGCTATTGCGATTGTAATGACGAATTGATTAAGCCAACGCTCTCGTAATGGGGACAACGGATTGCAATTGTGGGTGTATCGCTAATGATTCAGAGGACGACTGATGAGAGGATCAAAAGGACCGTTGTTTTGCCCCAGTTATTTGAGACGCGGCAGTAAATTATTCGGTGATCAAGTTAGATTGGATTAAGAGATTACAATAAGCTTTGTGTACAATTAAGTGTTAGGAGAATTATTGGCGGTAATGACAGCTAGTATGAACAAAAGGCAGGCAAGTTTGTTCTTTATTATTAATTTAGTTTTACGAAAATGACACGAAAACTTTCCTACAAGGCTTAGAAGTTAAAAATGTGGATATAATAAGAAATTAATTATCGACTGTTCCGTTTGTTGACAGGGTTTAGCCATATTCTGCTCATTCCTTCCGGGGTGAAATGGCAATGAGCATGCCACATCGTATCTTGCATAAATGTAACATGCGTATTAAACTCGTCTTTTGCGATATCCAGGGCTTGTATTCCTACTCCAAAAATCGATAAAATATGTCCGAAATATAATCAAAGAACTATCTTGCTAACAAATTATTGTTTAAATTACGGACAATACATGTTATACTAAAGGAATTGTGTCACGAAATGTAATAAAATGTTATCGGAGTCATCTTTGTATGGTTTTGTAGAGATATCGTACACAAACATACGTTACCTATTTCCTATTAATTTAGTTACCTAACCTACAAATCCAATGTTTTGTATCGTTATAACATGCCATATATGTCTTGTATCTTATATCTTTAAACGAGCAATTCTTGTAAATATATATATTTTCAGGCTCTTTGAAACGGCTCCAACGATTTTGTTGAAACTTGGCATACTAGAGGATTCGGACCCAAAAAATCGATCTAGCTAGGTTTTATGTACAGAAAATGTTGTTTTGTCCGTGTTTTTGGCAGACAATATAATGACATTAAATTTTAAAAGAATATGAATTCAAATTTTGCCATCAATGTCATGAGTTACGATAGCTCAGTGGCGAAGTAGTCAAGTTTCATTTTATTTTTGACATCGGCGACAAACGGCGTCGGATCGAATCTCTGTGTTATTATTATTCTCTTTTTGTAATTTTTTATATAATTTTCATTATTTATTTTTTTATTTTTTATTAATATATATCTAAATAAATGCTTCAAAAATACTCCGAGCGAAGCTCGGTCAACCTGATATTATGTACCTATATAAGTATAATATAGTATTGTGTAATATAGACAAAAGTTGTTTGTATTGAGACCTTAAAACTACTACCACGTTAAGTGTTAATTTGATTTGTTTATAATGTTTTTAAAGGAATTGTTGTATGGTAATTTTAGTAATCGATTATAATGAATTAGATAAAATCAACGTAGCGACGCGTTAGATTCAGATATATTATCATCATCATTTCAACTCGAGTCTCCTCCACAAAAGGAGGGGAATTGATCTACTAAACCACGCTGGTCAGACGTAGGGTTTTACTCCGAATATTTCTTATCTTGGATAGATGTTATAAGCATATATAAACCTTTTCCACGACACCCACGGGCATGAAGGGGAGTAATGAATTGAATAGAATTCTTACTCCGTCACCATACGGAAATACGTAAAATTCAAATTTGACATACGGTTAAAGGCGATGTATTAATCACTAAATATTTTATTGAACCCGTTTGATAACGGGCTGAGAATTACAATATTATGTAAAACGCCTACGGGAGTTGAATGACAACAGTGTTCTACAGAAAAACAATAACACTAAAATACAGCCCGCTTCGTCGGTAGTCCTACGGCCTACTGGCAAAATAACAATTATTTCTATAACTACCCTGTCCCTCATTGCCCATAAAAAATATTAATGCTATAAAAATACCTTGGTATTTAAACATCAAAACAAAAACTGATACAACGCAACGGCGCTATCTTCATAATAATTCTGTGTGCCTACTCTTGAATTTCCATTTCAATTCTAAATCCAATCGCAGCTCGAATTTGAGCAAATTTGGTACTCTTGAAAGCGACACTAGCGCATGATTGAAATCAAATTCAGTGGAATATTTTTAAACTAAATGAATTCGACTCTCGTCGATTAAGTCAAATATTTGCTACTCCCGACGTGATTTTTTCGTAGTTTAAAACCGTTAATGTTGCACAATTTCGAGAAAGCGTCTTTGTGGTGATCGATTTCGATAACGTTATTAATTTAAAGTAAGAAAATACGACACATTTCATGAAAATAACAACGGCAATCGCGAAGATTTCATTCTCGATTTTGTTCAAGAGCACCAAATAGAAGTTTGGTGAGATTGGAATTAAAATTGATTTCAAGAGTAGCCCCACTGATTGGAAAAAAAGAACGCATAATGAATACAATTTTTAATGGATATTAGTAGTATTCCTTTCTTCTTTAGAGCCTACTATTGGCTGCAAGTCACCTTTATAATGTAACGGATTTTTTTGTGGCATGCTATGGTGCAGACGCACGCCATCAACTTGGTCCAGGGTGATGAGAAGGCGGTGCATGACCCATAACCCGCCGTAGTCCCTTCTCTTCGCCATTGAGCTTATCACTGGTACTGGAACCTGGACGTAAGTGGCCGTCGGGATACCCTTTCGGGTACCCTCTCTACTATACCTAAGTGAAAAAATTTGTGTTTTTTTTTTGTCAAGTTTTTCTCGTATTGCTGTAATGTCTTTTCATTTCATCTTTTGGTCCTTTTTTACTATATGTTTGTCCAAAGATAGACGAATTATTTTTTAATTTATCGCTGCGCGTATATACACGCTCCTATCACTATATCATCATGATTCATCATTTCGACTCAGATAAGTGCCACTGTTCAGCTCTAACCTCCACAGTAGGAGGGAAATTGACCTACTATACCACACTGGTCAAATGGATTGATATATAGATCACTTATTCAGATAATTATTATTTCTACGTAAAATATAAAAAATTATTACCCTACCAAATAGCTTCCACTATTATATACTTCATTACAATAGTTCATTTACAATGAAATGGAAATTGATCTAGTAAATCGCAATGATAAATTGTTTGCTATAGAAAGGGTGTTAAATTCTTACACCGTCACCATACGGAAAACCCTGTTATTAAAACACCAAAATAAACTGATACCAATTATCTATATATGATAAAAATGGCGCTACCTTAACAATTCTAGCAATTTGATACGAGAAAAGCGATACTTGATGACTAAATAAAGTCGATAGAGATCATTCTCATAATCGGTTATATTGATAACATTACAAAATATGCTGTAGGGGATTGCCACTAAGAGCATATTTTATACGTAATTATTGATTAATAAACCATATTGCCAAAATTAGTCAGCATTGACATAGCTACAGCTATAGTATTAGCGTTAACTCTGCCCATGACTATGTCGATAACGACTGACATGAATTTACTCCCCATATAAACCTACCTATAGAAGTTTCACTTCAAAAATATAGGATTACTACCAGGCAGAAATTATGGCCTGTTGTTATCCTTACTAATATTATAAACGCGAAAGTTTGTGAGTATGTATGTGAGTAGGTATATGAAAATGTTTATTGCTCTTTCACGCAAAAACTACTAAATGGATTTTGATGAAACTTCACAATAATATAGCTTACATATCAGAATTACACATAGGCTATAATTTATCCCAATATTCCCGCGGGAAGAGGAACTGCAGGTGAAACCGCAGGGCGCTGCTAGTATCGTTATAAAGCATTACTTACTCAAACGCTCAAGGAATCATTGAGCAAAGCAATCAGTCCAACGCATTAGAGATTTTCTGGTGATTGCACATATCATCCCAAGACGGTCATATCCAATTTTTTGCATACAAATACGAAGTTAGAATCGAATCTACTAACACGCAATAGCAATTAATAGTAATTATTATTTCCATATTCACAAAACAAATAAGACTAATACTTACATAATTATTGAACAATTACGGAACCTTACAATCGCGTGCTCTATACGCACTTGACCAAGTTTCGTTAAACCTCAATTAGTAAATCAAGTAAGGAATTCAATTAAAAGAAACAAACTAAATGACATAGGCCTTGTCACTTCAAAACAAGGAAGTACTTATACGTTTATTATTGGAAAGAATTGTTAGAAAAAGTTATTTAAGACTAACTAGCTGTCATGGTGAGTTAGTTTATTGTACTAATTTGTTTTTTTTTTACTATAAAGTCACTCATTTATCCCAAAGTTTAGTGTAAAATACAACATAAACTACGATTTACTTTCTCCTATGATATTTAAAAAACTGCGATCGCTAAATCGCTTTTTAAACGTGAAGGTTGTGGGTATTCTTACTTGATGCCCCAAGGCCGAAAAACGCGAGAGTAGACGTCGATAGGCTGTATAGAAGCAAATATATTATTTTCGATGACCTGATCAATAGAATGTGAAATACAGTAGCTCCTTGTCTTACGTTACTTCGAAATACAGTCAAAAGAGTGCGTAAACTTAGATATAATACACCCATATTAAAAACCTTATATCAAATCAGTCACCAACTCTAATTCGTCTTCTTCGACTTATACGTGCCACCGTTGGACGCACTTTCTACAAAATAGAAGGCATTTACCTTCTATAACATTTCTCTTTTTTTTTGGTGGCCGGCCATGCTGCGTCGCGTCCTATCCCACGAGGGAGGCAGCTGAAAATAAGTTCATAACCCGCCAGGAGCGTATCTTTCTCAAGCGCCACATGAGCGGACCACCGGTACTCTTGTCATCAGTGGCTACTAATATCTCGCAAGCCAGATAATTTGCGGCATATTTATGAGAAAATTTTCCTTAATGTTAGCTGCTTAAACCTCTCGGTCGTTCTTATGTCTGTCAATGAATATACCATTAAATCTTGTAATAAAACTAACCATTTTCTTTTAAGAAGTTCTTATATCAACGAAATAAAACGTAGGACTCGAATCGATTGGTACTAGAAGAGGTGCCGAAAAGTAGTCGAATGCAAAAAAATTGTTACGTGATGTGCAGAAATATTTATAATAACATTCAAGAAAAAATTAGATTACTGGTACTAAGTTCTTTTAAGTTAACTCTAAAAAAGTGGCTCTTAGAAAAGGCATTTTACTCAATTGATGAATTTTTGACGTATAAAGAGTAAGTAGTATGGAATGAGGCATGTAGTTTCAAAATAGTTTTTAAGTATTTATATTTGCATGTTATTATTTTAATGGCCAAATAGGTGATCCAATTTCAAATATTCCTTAAGACCATGTACACCCTATTATTGAGCAAATAAAAATTTGAATTTGACTACACTATCGACAGTCGTCGTAGAGAGAGTAGCAGCAATTTGTTACTTCACTTTATTCGGTTAGCGAGAGAGCCGGAAGCCTGTCTTTCTGAGACTATTTGTGAGACTATTTTTTATAGATTTTGGTGATACCTATAGTAACACTGAACCTTATTGCACGCATTCACACTCCCTTCACTTTCTTCACGGTAGGCAGCGGCCTTGCAAAGGTCCACGAGCAAGTATCATTTACCATCAGATTTGCTGTTTGCCATGAAAAGCAAAAAAAAAACCAGTTATACTTAGCAAAAACAATGCTATTGCGTTAAAAATATTCCTAGAAACGACAATACTGAATATGTACATATTCCATAAAATCCTATTTAATTCAGGTCACCTACATGGAAACCAATAGTCATATTGAACAAATATTATAAATGGATTGCTTTTACGAGCTCGTAGCTCAGTCACATTCCTAACAGGAAACCAACGACTTCCGAATTAGTCACTTAATGAGTCAACAAGACAAGTTGCAATAAGTTTATGCATACTTTATATATGTTTACACGTGCATGCATGACCTATCTACATAGTAATGCATTCACAATTGCATACTTTATCTCAAACAACGCTTATAAAACAATATGTTGTACAATTGGCATATAAATAATAAAAAAAAATGTTTATCATTTCAACTCTTATACGTCTCACTGCTGGGCTCGAACCTCCTCCTGTATAGGAGTGAAAGCCTCCTCCACTATGGAAGGAAAAATTCACCAACGAATGCAGGTTAAACGTGTTGGTATAGGATTTTACTTCGAGTTTTCCTTTTCTTGCATAAATATTATATGCGTGTTATATCCCTTAGTCGTCTTTTATGAGACTCACGGGTAAGAGAGGGGGTAGTGAAGAAAGAGTGTTTTTAATCCCTCACCATACGGAAAAAAAATTGTAATAGTATTAACTTTTATTTATTATTGCCTTTGGTAGCCGAAGAGCAAGCGGGTAAGTGGTAGCTACCACTAATAGACCTTTGCAATATAGAGTCAGCCGGGAGGCCAACTGCTGCGATGTTCCCAAAACGATAATCTGACAGATGGGGCGACAAAATCAATTATATGTATATATCTACATAGACGAACAAGTGAGATGCGGCAGACGTACAGCCGGCCATCAAATAAATATCAGGATAGAAAAAGCAAATTAAAACGCAATAAAAATCCGTAAAAATAGTTTTATGTCGATACAGATATAGATTATGTGCCATTGCAGTACATGGACGGTGGAAAACATCGGTATAATTTTACTGTAGAGTATAAAAGATTCCGTATCTAAACAATAAAAGCCTTATATTCCTAGAACATAAGACAACAGAATCGTTGAAACGCTAAGCTAAAGTTACAAGCTGAAAATTAACAGCGGCGTTTTATGTCTGTAACAATACAAGTACAATGCAAACTTGTCTCTTTTGGCACACAACACCGTTTGCTAAACTCTGCGAAGAAAAACAGTTTTGCATAGAGAATGCTATGCATATGGATTTTTGCATGCAAATGTATATTTTCTGTTTTGTTTTCCCTCTTAAGATAAAGCGATTGCGTTTCACTGCACTGTTTTACTGCATTTTTGGCTGTTTTGTTATGCACGATAATATAATATATACACTGACGGACTCATAAACTGCATCAAAGTAAAAAACGACTTTGAAATAAATATTTTAACCAGGTATGCAAACTTTTTACACAGATTTAAATTGAAACGTCTAGATTGGTTCGTTAACTTTAAAACAGCGTAGGGTCATATCCTTAAGTTTAAGTTTGTGTACTGGAAAGGACCTTAAAACTTTTTTGAAGAAAAAACAGAAATTTAAAGAAAATTGGTTTAATTAAAAAATTGGTTTTAACAATAGACACAAACTTTATGCAAGGGTTTTTTATGTTTTAATAAGCTGTATTACCTCCACGTGCCCTTATTACGGATTCTAATCGGATCCGCATAGATTTGAGGGTTATTAAAAGATCTTGCGGAATATTGTCCCATTCTTCTGAAAGTGCTGTTCTTAGTTGTGCCACTGTCGTAGACACAGGATTTCTCGCATATACAGCATTTTTTAAATTGTCCCAAAGATGCTCAATGGGATTAAGATCCGGGCTGCGTGCTGGCCAATTCATTGTACGTATCCCAACCTCTTCGCAATATTGTCGAACTTGTGCAGCAGCGTGCGGCCGGGCATTATCCTGCATTAAAGTAAAATTTTCGCCTATAAATCCCATGTAAGGCACCACGTGATCTTCTAAGATCTCTGTTATGTAGCGATGTGCAGTCAAACCCCCTCTACTACCGTTTTGACGAACCATATCTATGAACACAAGTTCTGTTCGCCCGTTCATCGATATGTCACCCCAGACCATGCACGAACCGCCTCCAAAAGGAACACGCTCCTCAATGCAACTTTGAGCATATCGCTCCCTAGGTCGACGATAGACTCTTCTGCGACTATCTGCACCATATAAACATGTCCTACACTCGTCTGTGAACAATACGGAGGCCCATTGCTCATCTGTCCAATTTAGGTGATCACGCGCAAATCTTAAGCGAGCTAGTCTGTGAACTACAGACAACTTTGGACCATATGCTGGTCTAAAAGGGGTGATATCCGCTTCCTTCTTCTTATTGTTTGTGCACTAATGTTTACTCCACGCACTTCATTAAGCTCTGTTTTGATGTTAACTGACGTGAGGAAACGATTTCGCAGGGAAGTTGTAACAATAAATCGGTCATCATGACCGGTGGTTGCTCGAGTTCTGCCTGTACCACGTCTCCTTTTATAAGAACCTGTCTCCACAAACCTTCTGTATATTCTAGAAACCGTAGACTGGTTTAAATTTAAATTTCTACCAATCGTTCGTTGATCCAAGCCCTCCCGCACCAATGCTACAATTTGAGCAGCTTGTTCGGACGAAGTATCCATATTATGGTTCAGAAACTCTCGATGAGTTAAAAAGCTAACCCAACAGTTCTGCTGGTAACAATAATTCAATTGACAAAAGAATAAAAAGTCAAACTTTGCTATAAATAACACGCAAATCTGATACTACGAGTAAATTTTCTTTTCCCGGCTATATTCATTTTTTTTACTGCAGTTCTATTTAAATATTGCTTTTTTTTAAGATTAAGGGCCAGTCTCTCCATATTTATATAATTTAATCTAAAAAGTTTGTATACTTATTAAAAAAATAATTTCAAAGTAATCCTGAAGTTTGATGCAGTTTATGAGTCCGTCAGTATACATATATATATAATAATAATAATAGAAAGGATAAGTAAATTCTGTGTGGTTATTTTAGGCATATATGAGTGTAAAAAAAACCTAATATTTACGTCGTCTTTTACGACATCCACGGGCAAGATAGGTAGTGGTAAATTCTATTCTTACTCTTTCACCACACGGAAATATGTATAGAAATAAATAACAATTAAAAAGTAATATTATGTATATTTTTATTACATACATCTAACGATAACAAAGGAACTAGCAACGTGAATCTATCAACAATTATTTGTTTAGGAGTGATCGAGGACACGTTACGTCTACAGATAAAGGAAAATAAATGATAAGATATCCGTGATATTGTAATAATTTATATATGTTATTGTGACAACATAAGAAAAACGTAATATTTTTATAATATATATTAAAAGAAATGCGCAATAGTAATAATGTGAGATTAATTTTTCTGTTGAAACAAAATGATATAGTTTCGTTTTTCAATCATCATTTGCATCCCACGCTAAGTGGAGTCGGCACAACATGTTCTTACCTTCCATAGCCTCTTATCAGCCGTCATATCTGCACTCACTGCTTTCATCCGCATATCCTCATTCACACAATCCTTCCATCTCTTCTTGGATCTCCCACGCTTCTTATGTCTATCCAAAATCATATTGCAAACCTTCTTTCTCACATGCTTCATGCGTTTTTCAATGATTCATATGTTTTTTAATAAGAAATTTATTAATTGTAAATGCCATTGTAAAGAAATGCTACTTCTTCATATGACAACACCAGATACGATGTCTACCTAAACCCACGGTGAAATATATAAAAAAAAATATGAACATGCATAACATTGGCCGTTCATTTCGGTGTGGTGACGGAGAAGAATACAATTCCTTACTCCCATCTTACCTGTGGGTCTCATACAACACTACTAAGGAATATTTTATGCATATAATAACTGTCCAAGAGAAAGACGTTTCAATATCGTATACCAACCCGCTTGACCAGTCTCATGTAGTGGGTAAATTTCCCTCCTTTTGCGAAGGAGGCTTAAACCCAACAATGGGAAGTATATGAGCTGTGATGATGATAGTCTAGCCATGTCTATTTCGCCGGCGACTAGGGCGGCGCAGGCGCGACTACCTGCGCGCCATGCCACCCTAGCCGAGGCCGCGGGTGACGTGACCGGGGAGGTAGTCCGTCACCCGCCGAGAGGCCGACTCCGTGAGGAAAGACCGACGTCCTCCCCGAGGGGGGGGACGTCGGTCGATGGGGGGGTACCCCAAATAGGGGGTATTTCGTCGGGCCGACCACTGATGACGAGTACCTAACCCTGCTCCGGTGGTCGGCCCAACGACGAAGGCGACGTGGTGTTAGGGTGGGTTGCGGGTGTGCGTGCTTACGGCCCTCTGTCGCCCCGGACGGAGTGGTGCGAGGAGTGCGCCGACCGCAGCTCACCACAAAAAAAAAAGAAAAAGCCATGTCTATTTCAATCCACTCAATGTTCTTCATTTTTTTTTTTTTTTTTTTTTGTGTGACTTAGTTGTTAGCCTCAGATGGCTGTGACAACTTTACCCGGACTGGTGGGTGAGCGCTGAGGGCTCTCAACCCGCTTAAAGTTAAGCGACCCATCCCGAGGGCACCCCCTGTGGGGTACGGACCTCGGCTCGGGCGGTCGCTGGCAAAGTGGGCACTCCCACGTTTATGATTTTAACGCGACACGTCTTCCTTCCCCGTCGGCGGGGGCGGTAACGTGGATATTTACTACTATTTGTCAAGGCCGCGCGGGCTGTGTATGCCTCAGTCTGGGCGAGAGTAATAGTGTCGTCGGGTTCGTCGAGTATTAGTCGCGGTTGTTTAATCGCGGACATTTTAGAGGGGATGTAAGAAGCCGCCCTTACCACTAATGGGTTCGGGTGTGTCGCGGCAGAGTCGAAGTAGCGGCGGGAGCACTGTTTCATGTATTGCCTGATGGTCGGCAAGCCAAGATCTATGTGAAGATCCACATTGCGCATGTACCACGGTGCTCCCGTCGCTCGGCGCATGAACCTATTCTGTAATGCCTGTAGCCGATGTAGCCTGCGTGGCTTCGCTTGTGTAAACACTACACTTGCATACGTCATGATGGGACGTATACAAGCGGTGTATAATCTAACTTTATTACGGAGAGATAGCTTAGACTTTGCGTGTACTAAGCTGTGTAACCATCCTAGCACTAGGGCTGCGCGCGCGCGGACTCGCCCTATGTGAGGACCGAAGGTCAGTCGTCTGTCCAAGGTCACACCCAGATATTTGACCTCCCTTGTCCAGGGGATGGGTTGGTCGAACATCTTTATCTGTGGATATTCAGCCATTGGGTAGCGGCGATCAATCCCCTTATGAAATATGATCGCCTGGCTTTTGGTGGGGTTTATACCGATTCTCCATTTCTTAGTCCATTTGGCTAGGGCGGTAGCCGCAGTTTGGAGAACGGTTGTCACTGTTGCGGGAGTTCGACCTGCATAGAAGATGGCAGTGTCGTCAGCGAATAGTGCTGTTTGTATTTTACTATGTTGGGGTATGTCGCTGGTGAACAGCGAGAAGAGGATTGGAGAGAGCACCGATCCCTGGGGGACGCCGGCTTCTAGTTTGTGCGGTGCTGATAAAGTACCTTCCACTCTGTAGCGAAAGCTACGCTCGAGTAGGAAGTCTCTAACTATCATAACTAAATAGTGGGGGATTTTGAACTTTATTAACTTGAAAATAAGGCCGTTATGCCAGACTTTGTCAAACGCTTTTTCTACATCAAATAGAAGCATACCCGTATATAAACCGCGTTGCAGTTTATAACTTGTATACTCGACTATTCGATGTACTTGCTGAACGCAAGAGTGTTGCGTGCGAAAGCCGAACTGAATCGGCGGGATGAGGTTGTTTTCCTCAGCGTACTTTCTTAGCCTACTAAGTAGTACGCGCTCATATATTTTACCTAAACTGTTGAGTAAACTAATCGGGCGATATGATGACGGTTCGGTACGTCGCTTGCCGGGTTTAGGTATACCTATTACCACGGCTTTTTTCCATTGTTTAGGAAATATGTAATTGACTAATGCGGCGTTAATAATTGCTGTTAATATTAATAATAGTGAATGAGAGAAGAGTTTAATGACTCTATTAGAAATACCGTCCGAACCGGGGGATTTCCTAGGGTGGAGACCTCTAACGATCGACTGAACCTCCTCCACTGTCGCTGTTGGTATAGGCTCTTGTGGCTCAGCGTCTGCGGTACGCGTACGCGATGTACATCGTTCCACTTCGCTGTTAACGGTGTCGGTGTGTCGCGCGTCCGTGTGTTGTGTACTCGACGTACATTGCTGCTCAAGGTCGGCCGCCAGACATTCAGACTTTTCATCGTCATCGAACGCCGGCGGTTGATTGGGGCGGTTTAAGGGTGGCATGGTGGACACCGTATCCTTTTTGAAAGAACGGGCAAGCCGCCAGTAAGCCTGGTGCGAAGGCTCCAGTTCGCTTAAGGTGGCGTCCCATTCGTTTTGTCGAAACTCATTTATAGCCGTTTTAACCGCCCTCTGCAGTGACCGCATGTGATAGCGGTTATCTTCGCAGGGGAAGCGGTCGTAGGCTCTTATGGCTGCGTTCTTACGCCTCAATAGGTCGCGGACGTCAGCGGGTAAGCACCTTCTACGATTGCTCGTGTCGGGCACTCTCCGTGAACAATCGTTAACTAACGATTGTACGTGACCGGTGAGGGCGTCGATCGCGGATTCGATGTCCTCTTTGTTATTTAATGTATTACATACACTGTCAAGATGAGCCGACGAGGAGGGAGACTGGAGTTTAGCCTTCAGTCGCTCCCAGTCTGTGCACACTTTCTCAGTGGGGGGGGTGAGGCCTGAGGGGCCGTATCGGGGGGCGAAGTCAATGACCACCGGGCGGTGATCCGAGTTAAGCTCGTGTATTACCTCTATTAGACATAAACGGAGGTTTATGTTCTTTAATAGGGCTATATCTAATACGTCGGGCCTGTGCTCGACTGTGTGAGGGAAGTGAGTCGGCTCCATTGGGGCTATGATGTCGAACCCGAGCCGATCTGCGTAAGTCTCGAGGGCCAGTCCCCTGCGGTTGTTGGTGTGGCTATTCCACGACTTACTTTTGGCGTTTAAATCGCCTGCGATAATGACGGCGTCGCCGAGTTTTAAGAGGGCTTGGAGGTCACTCTCAAGCAACTCTTTTGGTGTGTCCCCATTAGGAGGGGAAAGGTATGCTGATGCTATGATCAGTGGCTGGTGACCGGTGAGGGCCAGCCGACAGACCGAGGCTTCAATGTACGTCATGGCGGGGGGATCTAGGGGTGTGCAGTGCAGTGACCTTTTATAATAAATGAGAGTCCCGCCTAGGGGAGAGCCGACCCTATCGTTGCGCACTAGATTGTAGTTTGCAATTTTAGGGTCTCTTGAATAGGGTTTAAGAAAAGTCTCTTGGACTAGTAAAAGGTCAAGCTGCTGGTCTTGTAGAAATGTACCTATTTCGTCTCTCTGGCGAGCGAGACCGTTCGCGTTGAAAAACCCTACGCGGAGTGATCTTGTTTTGACTCTGCCTGGTGTGTACGTATCCATACTTAGGCTCTGAAGGAACCGAGGCTCTCTAGAACGGGTGAGAACCTCATGGCGACGTTAAGTAATGCGAGGCTGTTGCCTTCGTTTTTACGCAGTTCCGCTGCGATTACGCGTATTTCTGCAATATTTATTATTGACGCGAATCTGGCCACTAGGTCTAGATCCGGGTCTAGACCGCTAGCGGCTGGCGCGTGTGTGTTGATAGGTTTGCCTTGAGGAGGCTTAGGGAGGCCCGCGGGTGGCTGTTTTTGCCCAACGGTTGGCGGTTTATAATTATTATTATTATTAGCGGCCTTTGCCGACGGTGTCGCGTTCGCGGGTGCCGGCGGGGTGGCTAATTTGGTGGGCAGGGGGGGGTATTCCGCCCTGCTTTGGGAATTAACCCACGGGTTGCGTGTGGGTTTAGGTGCCGGAAGGTACCTTTGTGGTGGGGGTGGTGGTGGCCTCCTCATAACCGGCCGTGGTGCGCGTGGGCAGCCACGGTAGTTTGCGGGGTGTCCCACTTGCCCGCATAGTACACACGATGGTGGTGTGGTACTTTTTGTGGGGTCGTTGGCTTTAGGCCTAGCGCAGTCCGCCGTAGCGTGATCCTCCAGGCACTTTACGCACCTGGGCCTCGCGTGGCAGTTGCGCGCTGAGTGGCCATATAGTTGGCATCGGTGGCATTGCGATAGCATGCCATTCCGACGCGGGGGTTCTACCACGATGCCGGAGAGGCCGCACACCGTGGTGATTTTGAAGATGTCCTTTCCCTTTTGAGAGAGGTCAAGGACGACCATTATAAGGTCAAACGGTTGACGTGTGTGTCCACGGATCATCCGGTGCACCTCGATCACCGGTAGTCCTTGTTGTGATAGGTCCTCCTTGACCAGGTCGGTACTTAACTCGACCGGAACGTTGCGTATAACTACGCGAAGTTTTCGTTCCTCGGGGAGGGTGAAGGTGTGGTATGGTATATTTTGGCTACGTAACATAGCCGTTAGTTTACGGTGGTCGTCCGATGTGGACAACTGCACCTTTATACCTTCGGCCGTTGAACGGGCCGTACGGTATATTACTCGGTTGGTGTTACACCAAGCCGAGACGGGCATCCACTTCTCCTTGTTTCGAATGACAAGGGGAGGCGGGGTGGGGGGTTTGTAGGCCTTAGCCGGGGGCTGCTGTACAGCGGCCTGTGGCTTAGGTGACGGAGTGGGGGGGAGGGCGTCTTTGGCGGCAGAAGTGCTCGCCTCGTCCAGTTTGGCGGCCTTTCGCGCCTTTTTTTGGGCCTTACGCCCCCTCTTACGGGAGCTGACCACCGTGTATTCGGAGTCTGCCGAGGTGGACTCGGACTCCGATTCGGCGGACGACGACGCCGTATCGGCGTTCTCGTCGTCCGTGGCTTCCTCCGTCTCCATCTCGGACGGAGTTGGTTCCGCATCCGGGGAGGCGGGGGAGTCAATGAGCACTGGCCCGGTTACGGGCTCGGTGTTCGCGATCGCGGGGCGGTCGGGAATCATATTCCCGAACCGTCTTTTCAAAATGGCGTAGATCTCCTCGTCGGCGAGGAGCATGTCAATGTTTAGGGCTGGAAGAGCCATGGTGGGAGATGAATTTATTCCTGCGCGTTTAGAATAGTTGCCTACTCCCCAGGGGGAAAACCCGGGGATGTGTATTTGTGTTCCCTCCCAACCGGGTTAGGTCAGGAGGATGTACTTAGAAAACTAGGTGTGCCCTAAGCTGTGATTTGCCCTTCGCC
Source organism: Lymantria dispar (assembly GCA_032191425.1). Lineage (NCBI taxonomy): Eukaryota > Metazoa > Arthropoda > Insecta > Lepidoptera > Erebidae > Lymantria > Lymantria dispar. Next base: position 10,193,596 of record CM063466.1, on the reverse strand, counting down.
GATCTTAATGTGCGAGAGGGGCCCTAGCTGCCCGAGTGGCGGGAAGGTATTCGGCCTGTGAGGGCCGGCACTCCCAAACTACGCACTCGGGAATAGGAGAAGGAGGTGGAAGGGTGGGAAGGTGATAGTCGGGGTAGACTAGGGGTCACCCCCAAGGCCTACTGGTCCGACCCCGTCCGAAGGAGCGCCTCGCCCTTAAGGGGGTCGGCAGGCGATTCGGGGCTTCGCCTCACCCGGCTTCGTTGACACCGTTAGGTTTCAACCGGGGACCAAGAGAAACTTGGTTTTTCCCTTAAGGGGTCACTTTGACTTTATTCTACTAGACAGAAACAAATATTACTACCTGACCTTGCTTTGAACGCAGGCAGTTAGTAATATTCGTGAGCAGTCCAATAATTCGCCTCGAAAGAGGCGGTTTTGCACTGCCACTTGGCTCGTCCGTTAGAAAAGGCGCGAACTATCGTCAGCGTACGTGAGCGCACGTATGACGTAATCGGGAGCGTACGTTAGATCGAGAGAGCGCGGAGCGGCACACAAGTGTGCCGAGAGACGGACAAGCGCGGAATGTGTTGTTTTTGCATGTTCTTCAAATGTACGCTTATAGATAACGTATGTGTATATTTGTAATACACAGGACGTTTACAAAATGAGAAAATAAGAAAAAATCGTAATAATAAAATAGAACTGATCGTATGTTTTTAAATCAAACAGATCAAATTATAGTGAAAATTGCAATGCAGTTTGCGTAGTTTCGATATTTTGGGGCGATGACCTTGGTATAATACCGCTCACTTTCATTAGGAACTGAGTATACGTTTGTAAAGTTAGTAATTTTTAAAGTGTACTGAACTCACGAACACTTCTCATAATATCTGATCAGATTTAAACTTGTGAAATACTAAATTCTCATAAATACGGCATCGTTGAATGTCTACTGGATGCAATATTAAGTAGCCTAACAGGCAGCAAGGGGGAGCTTATCAACAATTCGTGTCTAGTCCTCGCCCGTACGACTACTACTTGCTGTGCTCAATCTTGTACGTACTTCCATTGGGAATTTTCTTACCTACAGTTTAAGGGATTTGGGACGTCTGATGTTATTGTTAGGCCTTTTCAGGTATATTTGATACGATTTGTTTCTGTGATATTCAACATAGGGATGTAACTCGATAGGGTAAGAATAAGGCACTATAACTAATGTAAAATGGGCCATTTCTTCCTTAACTTTAAATACACATTGGTCATATATTTTCTATCAATAGATTAATAGATCACGCAGATGTTTTAGGATCCTTACATCAGAGGCGTAACTATACCACCTGGGGCCCGTGGCAAATTCTTTGATGAGGCCCTATCAGTAAGAACCATCACGTTGTACTTAGTAAGTGTTGTATAAGTTGGGTACAATCAGATTTCCTAAAAAAAAGCTCATTCAGTAAGTATCATCGGTACTTATCAATCGGTACTGATTAAATACCTAGATGATATTGATTCATCCCTAGGCATTTTAAGCCGGGCCTCTCGGGTCGGGGGGCCGGGGCACTCTCGGGTCGGGGGACCGGGGCCCTCTTGGGTTGGAGGCCCGTGGCATTTTGCCAGCCCTGCCACCCTATAGTTACGCCACTGCCTTACATCATTGTACATTTTGAACTTTTCGTATTCCTACAAGTCCAAAATATAAACAACATAATGAGAACCTCTGTGTAAAAAAATTGTTACGATAAGCCGATAAGAATTTCTATATTTTATTTTATTCAGATTACATTCTAAAATGTTACATGTATTTAATTTTTTGTTACTAACAACCGTTTGGTGACAGAGTAACAAAACAATTCACCACCCCCTAGTCACCCGCTGCTCAGACGAATTAATATAGGGTTTTATTTCAAGTTTTCCTTGTGTTGCATAAATGGTATATGCATATTAGATCCCTTAGTCGTCTTTTATAAGGGCAAGAAAGGACGGTGGTAAATTATATCCTTACTCCGTGACCACACGCGACTATTTAGGTACTTATAATATATTTTTCATATTTATACCGGATATGCGAAAAAGAAAACGTAAACAATTCCGTCATACTCATTCCGACACAAGAAACGGAACGCGATTACACGGAACTAACTCATTGTGACGTATTATCATATCGATATTAATCACTGATCATCGAGCATTTCGTACGACAATGTTTTTGTATAGACATTTCATTCGTGACACTTATAACAATATTGTATATACTAACTTTCCCTACACTTGGATGAAATGATATGCCATATAGCGTGAAAAGCTATTGATGCCATTGCTACTAAAATTACAATGCAATATAATCGTTGTATGAATTGCTATAAGTACCAAAATTCTGTAAAGTTTATGCTGTACAAGAGCGTGCATCATTCTAATAGAGTTTACAGTACTAGGGTTGTCACAAAAACACGTAAATATATTAAAATCTTGTTAATTGTTATTTAAGTTTGTTGTATATTGTATATATATTGTATACACGCGAGCAGATAATATCGCCCGTCGGATGGGCCACTAATGTCATGATAGGGTACTGTTAGCCCACTCACTTGGCGCTAGAGAGAGGTACACAATCATGGGCTTGGTCATGGCCCCCTCTGTCGCCCCGGAGAGATCGGACGGTGTGTGAGGCACACTGGCCTCGCGCCAAACAAAAAAAAAAGAGAGTAACCAATCTGAGCAGCATTATATACTAGGCCAATTTATCCCATTGTAAAAATAACTTGAGCTAAGCAGTGGGATGAGAAAGAAAGAAGGAGGATACAACATTTTATAAATAAAAATAAATTATATAAGTAAGTATTTATATATAATATATTAAATGTAAGTATTTATTTATTATATATATTAAATATAAGTATTTATAAATAAAAATGTCTCTATTTTGAATAGGAGATTCAAGAGAGGACGGAGGCTATGATATATGCAGAAGAAGAATAAAGAGAAACAGTATCTCCAAATTTTACTAGTGTACAAAACTTGAATAAAAGTCATCGAGTAAATTCGAGTTAAAAATGAAATTAAAAAAAGTAAACGTGGCAACCCTAATAACATTTTGTCGCTCCGTTGCACGCTCCATACTTTATCTTAATGAATCTAAGGTAAAGTTATTCTATACAGTTAACTATATTATACGATTATAATATTCAATTAAACAACCCATCCTAGAGATCCAGCAAGATGTCTACATTGTAACATAGATACAGTTAAACTCGGTCACGAGCATTCATCCCGAATAGTAGATTAAACGCTCCTTTGTGTGAATAATTACTGAATTGTTAAGGCATTGTCTGTGGTCCGTTTAATAAATATTCATACATTCAATGAATCTGCCAGCGAATTATTTACCACACAATTGTTGTGAAATTAATATTTTATACACGTCTGTTCGTCGCACAAACATTGCGCCCTTCTTGTGACATTTTAGTAAAGTCAGAGTTTTGAGTGTCAATAGATAAAAACTTTAAGAGCCATTTCGCGTTTACGCTCGAAATTATCTGATTTTGGGCTCCTAATCTACCGTCGTAAGTAACATCTAGATATTATTGAATACATATTAAAATGGGCCAATCTTTCGTATTGACGATTAATTTAGCACTTTTTCTAAAAGTCAATTGTTCGATCCATAGTAGCCCATCTCCCACAACCATTTTACTGGAAAATCGCCTCAGAGTCAATTTCAGAGCCCTGTATCTATGAATAATATTTATATTTTAGCCCACAAAAAATATAGTAAACATCAGAAATATACTCTTATTGCCATTTAATTTAACATATTTTAAATTTTTTATACCGTTAATCAGAAAAAAAAAAAAAAAAAAAAAAAATAAAACTCTAGAGCGATTTTAAAATATTGCATTGCTTTTTTATCGCCTATTTTATGGCGTTAAAATAATAAAATTATTCTAAATTAAATTACACATTAAACTATGATCTTTGGAGAATCGAATTCTACAGTTATATTGAAAATCCTTGTATGCAATTAATTGTATTTAATTATTGAATATTAGTCCAAATTACAATAAATTACGATACACAAGCGGGCACCGATTAGGCTCCGGGTTGAGAGCCCTCAGCGCTCACCCATAGTCCGCGTCAAGCTGTCAAGGCCATCTGCGGCCAACAGCTGTACACACACAAAAAAAAAAAAAAAAAAAAAAAAAAAAAAAAAAAAAAAAAAAAAAAGGGCACCGATTAGTACGGTGCGAGCACCCGTTGAGGATGGACCTATGTCGCTTGTTCCTGCGTCCCGATTCAGTGCGTTCATATTCTAAAATCATTATTATACTGCAATTACATAGTTTTGATACATTTCGTATTTTGTCTTAAGTTAAGATTTTTATACTATCAAGTATGTATGACTTACGTACGATGTACATGTGTGTAAGTATGTAAGATTTGATCGTAATAAGAGTACGAATCCGATCCGATTGCGGCAAGGCATGAGACAGGGATACGTCGTCTCTCCGAAACTATCCACCACTGCACTGGAATATGTTTTCAAGCTCTAATACTGAGTCGGACTCGGCATTAACATCAACCTCATCTTCGATTTACAGTAATAGCGTAATTTTTTTTTATTATTGCAAACCGTGGCTAACGAGCAAACAGTACACCTGATGGTAAGTGTTGCTGCCGCTCAGGACCTTTACAAGCCCGCTGTCTACCGCGAAGAAAGTGAAGGGAGTGTGAATGAGTGTATTGAGGCTCGGTGATACCAAGGGCACCCCCAAAACCCTCCACACATAAACATCCTCAGAAAGTTGGGCTGCCGGCTCTCTCGCTCACCGAACGAAGCGCAGTAACAAATTGCTACTACTCAGACGTCGATTTTCTGCGAGAGCGTGGTACTACCCTGGACAGACCAGCCCGCGGCTATAGACAGATAACTGTCGATAGTGTGGTCCTACCACTCTTGAATTATGCCAGAATCCATGGAGAACCTTGGCACCATGCTCAACGATCTCAGTACGATTTCTCAACTCGCGGGTTTACGAATGAACATGAACAAGACGAAAGTCATGTCAAATCCCCATGTCATTCCTGTACCGGTCCTAGTTGCGAATGCGATAATCGTAGTTCTCGATCATTATGATTAACTTGGACAAACAGTTCAGTTGGGTAGGTCAAATTCCAAAAAAGAGGTCAGTCTATGAATCCAGATCGACTGGGCAGCGTTTAGAGAACTTAAGATCTTAAAAGGATCATCCAACATACCTCGGTTTCTGAAAACATATCTATATTCTGTGTATGTCACCAGTGGTGACTTACGGCACGAAAATATGATGCCTAAATGTTGGCCTCATAACCAAGTTCAGTCGCTCAGCATGCTATGAAGCAAGCTGTGCTCGGGATTTCTCTGCAAGATAGAATCCGATATATTTGACGTGATGATTATGATTACACAGATTTTTCCTGGCTAAATGTCTACATTTTTAAATTTTCATTGAAAAATGTTTTCGAGATTCCTTCTCCTAACAAACTAAACTAGGGGCTTTCAAATAATAAGTAGATCCCATTCTAAGATAATTGATGGCGAAGTTTTTTGTTATCTTATTTCAGCCATGGGACGCAAGGACTGCGTAATAATTCTGGTGGATTGTGGCCCAACTCAGTGCTCAAGACAATTATAATATAGAAAAATGTCTTTTTATAGACGAGGAATTTTTTTATTTAGGGGCAACACCAGATGCGTTGTATAGTGAAGGATTAGTGGAAGTGAAATGTCCAACCTCGCTATTAGAAAATGATCCTGATGCTGTCTGACAAGTTAAAGGACTGAAATGTTTTAAAGTGAACAGCCAATCTTAAATCACGACTGGTATTACTGGTTTCAAGGCCAATTGCACATAGCGAAAACTTATGTGTATGTGCTATATGGATTGGTCCTCATTTTCTATTGAAAATAGTCCGTAGAAAAAGACAACCTTTTGGCAGGAGAAAATGCTATCCAAATAAAATATTCATTTAGCATTTAATTGACATGTGTTTGTTTTTATGGTAATTGTTATTATTATGTTTTACATAACATACTTATTTGTGTTTTCTTATTAATCTAACAGAAAATTTTCATTAGACAATTAAAATAAGTAACTTATTTTCTTACAATTAATCTTTTATCAAATCACATCACGTTTACGGCTCAAGACTACTTTGTCTATCTCGACCCTCGCGTTACACGTGCATTTGTAGTTAACTACGCACACATAAACACTTCTGCAGTCTTTTACCTAAACTCGAGCGTAATGATTTTGCTAAATGGCTCTTAAGAGTGTGTGGACTTACGACTTACTCGTACGCGCGTAAGAATTTATACTGCTTTGACGTAACAAGATAAAAAACTTTTTAAAAATTTTATCTTTTGCGTTCTCCTACGTCTGTTGGAAAGAACGACACTAATAAAAAAGTTAGAAGTCGCTCAGAGTGCCTGGCATATTATGTGAATCATCGAAATTATTTTTTACAAGTATATATGCATACAAAGAACCGATTACGACAGGAACTAATATGGCATAATGTATAAATAAAATATTACGGTTTTTTCCAGAAAATGGTGATTTTTATTCAATAAACATTTATTTTCATTAAATACAAGAATTAAATATTCAAAAATATTTCAAATTATGATAACTCAATTATTATAAGCAGTGATTTCTCTAATAATATAATAGTTATATTTGATGCCTCTGACGATATTACTGTGACAACTGGTCGGAACTACACTTACTATTATAGAGCGTGGCGAGGCCTCGCCACGCTAGTAGTTCAACGATCACATTTACCCTCGCCTATAGATGTTTCACATCAATAGAAAAAAGGTACTTAATACATTGAAAGTTTTATTACAATTATCTAGTTGCTTCCGTGTGGTGATGGAGTAAGAATACAATTCACGACCTTCTTCTCTTACCCGTGGGTGATCGTACGAGACAACTAAGGGATATAAAACGTATATAACATCTATGCGAGAGAAGGAAAACTCGAAATAAAACCCTATACCAACACGTCTGACCAACGTGGTATAGTAGATCAATTATCCTTCCATTATGGAGGAGGCCCGAGCCCAATAGTGGGACGTATCTGGGCTGAGATGATGATTATCTAGTTGACATTTGTGACGGTGTGCGCATGCATCGTAAAAAATGTTGACCAACTAATTTCAGGGTGTCGATTTTCCGTGATGGCGCTTATCGTAATAATTTATAAAATAATGAAAGAAGTATAACTTCAAAAAACGGCTACTTATTGGTTGTGTAGAGAGATAAAATGCCCACTTTCTACATCAATGAAGTATATACAATGCATACACGCCGACGATATGGTCACACGCGCGGATTCATTGCGCAAACCGGATACAATTTTGTCAGTTACTGTTGTCTGCACAGATATTTTTGAGAGTAGCCATATTGTACCAAAGCTTTGTGCTGGAGTGAAAACTGTCAACAATATAGAAAAAAAACCATTACATATATATATATATTATGCGTCCATTTGCTTTCACGTAAGCCTCCAACCATTAAGATGATGGTTTCAATAAAATCACTTCACGCTCGAGCAAATAATAGGATTTCTTTTTAAAGCAAAACTACATAAATCTTCTAATTAAATAATTAGCTTGTGGTATTGCATCGCAGCCATATGTATATGTCTTACTCCTGAGCTCGAGCCTCCTCCACAATAGGAGGGTGATTAACCTACTATAGTACGCTGGTCAAACGGGTCGGTATAGGGTATTTTCGAGTTTTCTTTCTCTTGCACATTATATCACTTAGTCGTCTTTTAAGACACTCAAGAACAAGAGAGGAGGTGGTGAATAATATTCGTACTCTGTCATCACACGGAAGTAGTATTTAATGAGGAGAAAAACTTTAAATTTAGTTAGTTGATTTAAAATATTTATAGACTATTATAAATTATACTATAACACGATTATGTTTTTCTAATGGAATAGGAGCGGCGAGCCGAATAAAATTATCATAACAATAAACGTCTCATTACCATAATAAATTAATATATACATACAATTTAATATATGTGGGTAGTACAAAATTCTGTATAATCAGTAACCCCAAGAACAAAGATATGTTTTCTTTTGAACCGGTTTAATCAAAGCTACAATTAAGGTTTTCTGTGAACGAGACTCTATATAAATAAGAGACGAGTAAGTACGTATTAACACAAAGTACCTTCAGTTTAATTTACCAACGAACTACAACCATTTTGGTCGTCAATATTAAATGTTACTGTAATTACTTTTGTTTGTTAAAGTAGGAGGATTTACTTTTCTCGAATGGAATTAATAGTATCGCTACTTTGCCGACTTTATCGGTATTATGTTTCGAATAACTGTGAAATTACTCAGATTTTATTTGTCAGATGTATCGCAATCCAAAATTGAGAAAAGATATAAGCTAAATTGTTGATGGTTTACGGCATGCATGCTTAGGTTTAGGGTAATGTATTGAAAATGATACGAGACGGCACCTCGTTAAGTTTTAAAAGTGAATGAGCTTTTCTACTTAAAAAAAATTTAAGTTTTGACTGCAAATAGCTTAATATTATCATTTTAAGTAAAATGAGAATTGGGTAAGCGAGCAGTAAGCAATCTCAGTTACAGAGGTTCACAGACCTGTACTTCTTAATGTGCGATAGTAAATGTATTTGCTAATAATTATGACTCATATTTTACATTTAAAGAATCTTTTTTATTCTAATGTTCAAATGTGCATATGTTATTGTTTTCTTGTAGTTCGAGGAACTCATTCTAACGAAAAAAATCTTTTGTATCCAATATTTGCGGTATTTTTATAGAAATAGATAAAAGGGAAAGACCTCTATGAGCTAGAAACTCTGATAACTGAAGAACCTTTACACGATAAAAAGATACTGCAATGCCTTGAGCTCCCATATATTCAGGTTCGACTGTACGAGTATATGCACCGTTAAGTCTCCAGATCGTCATGTCGGCTCATATACGTCCTACTGCTGGGCTCGAGGCTTCTCCACAATAGGAGAGAAATTGACTTACTGAATTACTAATTCAATTACCTGCGTAGGATCGAATGAGCAAGGAGCACTCTTGATGGTAAGTGATACTGCTACATACAGACCTTTGCAGTACAGGGGCAGAGCTAGGTCGCTCCCTGCCGTGGAAAAAGTGCTCTTCGCAAACCTCGTTTAAAGAAGGACATGTCATAGCGCTCCGGAAACAGCAGCAGGTAATTCATTCCAGAGTCTGCACTTACGTGGGAGAAATAATCGCTGGAAACGTACAGTTGAAGACCATAACATTTTCAGGAGAAATGGATGAACCCTGCTACGGTGTCGAGTGGTACGTTGACACAAAGTCAAACAGTTCCTCTTAGCATGTCATAGATAAGAGTTTTAAGAACCCAGTTTCTTGTATGGCAACTGCTGGCTTATTTATAATGCGTCGAAGAGCGATTACTCGTTATGAAAAAACATCGTTTGTCAAAATACGTCACGGCATGAGTGCATAACTGTAAATTTATTTCTGAATAAAACTACCGATGATAAAAATCGAGGATTGAATCACGCGCGTCGGACAAGCGTCATACATTATTTTGTTTGATGTACAATATAATATTGAACGATAACGAATATATAAATTTACGATGTTAATGAAATTATTTCTGATATTTAAGTAAGCATTAGACGTAAGTATTATCCTTGTGGTAACGTAGTAGGAATACAATTGACCGCTTCTTCTCTTGCCCGTGGGTGTCGTAAAAGACGATTAAGGGATGTAATATGCGGATAACATCAATGCATTCGATGGAAAACTCTAAACGAAACCCTGTGCCAACACGTCTGACCAGCGCGGTATAGTAGGTCAATTACCATCCTACTGTAGAGGAGGTTCGAGCCCAACAGTACGACGTATATGAACTGTGATGATGATGATGATGATTTAAGTGAGCATTAGACAAACATTTAGAGATGGAAGCTCAACTTTTTTCAGGGCCTTTGGTGGTGGGTTATGGTGATGCGTTTAGTTTCACCGAACTTCATTGCACGCATTCACACTCCCTTCACTTTCTTCACGGTAGGCAGCGGTCTAGCAAAGATCCTTTTTTAGGCATTTCATTAACTGGTCGGTATAGGGTTATATTTCAGGATTCCCTTTTTCTTACATAGATATTATCTAACGAACTGATCATATTCATCCTCTGGCTCTTATCCCAATTACTAGAGGTCGAAGAAATATGTAGCTCCGTAAATGCTGCAAATAATATTGGCTATAGTTTTACAACCGGCCTGCCTGTCGTCTTCCGAATGTTGATCAGACGGTATGAGGCGGAGTTGGCTTAAGCCGATGTAAAGTTTCAGTCGTTCACGGCACTCATGATGAACGCTTTAAGGGTTGGTAATTGAATAGCAACGAACTCGTTGAAATTAAAAAAAAAGCTATCGAACTGTACTGTGTTATATAAACAGCTGTGTGTATAGTCAATTAAGTTAAAACACAGTACAAATATAATATTTCTTTGTTAATTAATTTCTTCGTCATACATTGCGGGCGCAGCTGCTAACAAACAATGCACTAAACATGTGTACGGTAGTGAGCGAATAATATTAAGTACACTCTAAGTTTTGTATTGACTAAATGTAGTTGATTGCACAGATGGTTTAATAGTTTAAGTAACGACCTTTCCAGCTTAATGTCATAGATTGCATTGTCGTTTAGGACAACTCTAGGACTACTTACAAATGATTGTTTAATCAAGTCCAACTCTAATCAAGTCTGATTTCTGTACGTTAATGCCTGTACAGATGCCGTGGGGTTATAACACTAACCTACCATGGCAGTGTCGTAGGTTCGAATCCCAAGCAGGACAACATTATGTGCGATCCACAAATTGTTGTTGTGAGTCTGGATGTAATTTTCGTCCGTTAATTATATGTTTGTAAATTCCCCCGCAATACAAGGATTGTCTCCATAGTGCAGGGTGTTTTCTTTAAAAAATAATGTATGTGGCGCGGTTACGACATTAGAATACAGTTATCACCACCTCTTATTTATCCTGGGAGGCGTAAAAATCACCTCGGGAATCACCAAAAGAATGTATAGCGACGCTTTCTGGGAATCATAACACCTTGCTGCTAAGGGTGGCGATTTTGGCAATAATAACATGATTAATGATGGCTTCATATGGATCCCTGTAAGGCTGACGACCTATACCATGCTTAAGTATGTGTGGCGTTATTTCGGGGTTTCTTGCATAAATATTGTTCGCATATCTTACCCTACACGTCTTCTACAACATCCACGGACAAGAAACAGTCATCGTCATCATTTCAGTTCATATACTACTGGGCTCGAGCCTTCTCTACAATAGGAGAGAAATTGGCCTTACTATATACCATCCTAATCTGACAGATTTCTTACTCCTTCACCTTATCGGCAAATAAGGCCACTGTAAATATTATGAAATGTATTTATTTGACATAGAGATATTGGACATTAAATATAGTGAAATCTTTGAAAGCGAGTGAAGCTAATACAAAAGAAATAATAGAAACTGGTAATTTAAAATTAATTATCTATTAGTGGACAATCAACTTTTACATGGCCTTGGATTATATCAATATAAAATTGTGCATATATTTATCTTTTATATTATAATTGTAATGTGTATAGTGCATATCAAGATGAACAATTCATCACCATCATCATCTCAGCCCATATACGTCCCACTGTTGGGCTCGGGCCTCCTCCAATATGGGAGAAAATTAACCTACTATTTCACGCTGATCAGACGTGGCATAAGCATAGGCGTTGGCATAGAGTTTTGTTTCGAGTTTGCCTTCTCTTGCATAGATGTTGTAAGAATATTATAATCCCTTAATCGTATCTTATGACACCCACGGGGTGAATTATATTCTTACTCCACCATCACACGGCTATATGAACAATTATGTCAGAAAAATTACTACTGATGATAATAATTTTTCAGGAGATTGGTGTTGCTCACTCGAATTCCATGTGAAATTAAAGCATGTTGACCCATTGTTTCCCGTGTGGTGTCCGTCACCACACGTACACGTGTACACGGAATTGTATTCTTACTCCGGTAAGAATACAATTCCCCAATCCCTATCTTGTCCGTGGATGTCAAATAAAACGGGGATAGGGGATATAATAAGTATATAATATCTGTGCAAGAAAAACTTGAAATAAAATACTTATAACATGGTAAAGTCAATTGCCTTTCTATAGTCAATGGTGTTGGTGCCCAGCAATGGAACGTGTATCAGCTGAGATGAAGATGATGACAATTATGTTCATAATATATTCTGTAATACAACAGTATATGTGACCTTGCTTTATAACATACTAGCAACGACGTGCGGTTTTACCCGCATAGTTCCCCTTCCCGTGGCAGTATCGAGATAAATTATAGTCTATGTGTTATTCAGATATGTGAGCTATATTATTGTGAAGATTCATCAAAATCCATAAAGATCCATAAGATTCATAAAAATGTTATTCTGATATGTAAGCTATATTATTGTGAAGTTTCATCAAAATCCATTCAGTAGTTTTTGGGTGAAAGAGCAACAAACATCTTCACATCCACACATACAAACTTTCGCGTTTATAATATTAGTAGGATTATTGGGAGGTCAAAACCGATAAAAAACGTTCAAGAAAACGAAATTGCTAATTATTCGTCGCCAAAACTTTCACTCAAATCATCACGCATGGTCATTTAAAAAGCAATGTCGTAATACACTTACGGTTTTGATCGAAAACATAACGTCGTATTGTAAAGGCAATTACGTTTTCTTTAAGCGAAATCCGCAAAAGCCATCAATCACACAACTCATTGCAACAGCTACTGTTTGCCAAATGTATTTTACAGTTAACGGTTAAAACCAAATATTTACTTGAGTTGTGGCAATATTAGATTTGTATTAGTATAGATATCTTTTTTATAGCCTTACTAGCGCCCTGCGGTTTCACCCGCAGTTCCTCTTCCCGTGAGAATATCGGGATAAATTATAGCCTATGTGTTATTCAGATATGTGAGCTATATTATTGTGAAGATTCATCAAAATCCATTCGGTAGTTTTTGCGTGAAAGAGTGGTAGGACCACACTGTCGACAGTTATCTGTCTACAGCCGCGGGCCGGTCCGTCCGGGGCAGTACCACACTCTCGCAGAAAATCGACGTCTGAGCAGTAGCGATTTGTTACTACGCTTCGTTCGGTGAGCGAGAGATCCGGAAGCCCAACTTTCTGAGGGTGTTTGCGTGTGGAGGGTTTTGGTGGTGCCCTTGGTATCACCGAGCCTCAATGCACGCATTCACACTCCCTTCACTTTCTTCGCGGTAGGCAGCGGCCTTGTAAAGGTCCATGAGCGACAGCAACACTTACTATTAAGTGTACTGTCTGCTCGTTTGCCACCGTTTGCAATAAAAAAAAAAAATAAAAGAGCAACAAACATCTTCACATACAAACTTTCGCGTTTATGATATTAGCACGGATAAGGAATATGCCTTTATCCTCGATGGTGTAGGAAGTGTAGCATACCGATATGTCAACATGTCATTATTATTTTAATGTAATAGTGGTCATTTTCCGTGTTGTGGACGAAGTAAGATTACAATTTACCCCTCTTTTACCTGTGGGTGTCGCAAAAGACGACTAAGGGATATGGAATGCAGAAAACAACATAAAAAAAAAGGAAAAATATGAAAACTCAACATAGAACCCTATGCCAACCCTGGTACTACTGGTACGTATACCAAGCTGCTCAGACGAGCAGCTTGGTATACGTACCAGTAGGTTAATTTCCTTCTGCGAGGCAGTGATCTCGCAGAAGGAGGCGGCGGATCGCCTGCGCGAGAAGCGCAGCCTTGATGAGGCTCTCCGCCGCCGGCGACTGGGGCGGCGTAGGCGCGAATACCTGCGCCTCATGCGCATGCCGCCCTAGCTGAGGCCGCGGGTGACGTGACCGGGGAGTTAGTCCGTCACCCGCCGAGAGGCTGACCGCGTGAGGAAAGACCAACGTCCTCCCCGAGGAGAGGACGTCGGTCGATGGGAGGGTACCCCAAGTAAGGGGTATTCCGTCGGGCCGACCACTGATGACAAGTAACCCTGCTCCGGTGGTCGGCCCAACGACCAAGGCGACGTGCATCGTGGGTGGGTTGCGGGTGTGCGTGCTTACGCCCCTCTGTCACCCCGGACGGAGTGGTGCGAGGAGCGCACAGACCACAACCTACCCCAAAAAAAAAAGTAGGTTAATTTCGCCTCCGTTGCGGGGAGGCCCACATGAAAAATAGTTAAATATTTGCCATATAGTAATACAATCATATCGTAGTTCACCGTGTGGCGATGGAGTAAGAATACATTTCATCACTCCTTTATTACCCTGAGTGTCGTAAAAGACCACAAAGCGATATAACATGTATATATAACATCTACGCAAGAGAAGGTAAACTAGAAATTAAATCATATAACAACACGGTATACCAGCTTGGTATAGTAGGTCATCATCATCATCTCAGCCTATAAATGTGCTGGGCTAGGGCCTCCCCCATAAAGTGAGGGGGATTCACGCTGGTCAGACGTGTTGGAATAGGGTTTTGTTTTTCTTCCCTTGCGCTGATGTTATATGTTTATTATACCCCTAAGTCGTCTTTTACGACGTCCATTGGCAAGATAGGGAGTGGTCATTTGTATTCTTGACGCCCGTCACCACGCAGACAGTAAGTCAATTTCCCTCCCATTATGGAGGAGACTCGTGCTTAACGATTTGTCATTGAACTCCCGTGAGGTCAAGATTAATCTGTAGAGATATATTTTATAAACCGTATATCAAACTAGTATCTATGATTGATATTAGTACATTACATTTGTAGTTGAAAACATTGGCGTTATCATTATGGAAACGATGACCTTTAGCATCGTTTTATTTTCGGTACTTAATCGATGGATAATCCATCAAAATGTAATTGATTTGATATGGGGCATCTAATTATTTATTTTGACGATCGAATTGTTTACTCATTCTTATAGGTTCATTTTCGTGCATCGCGGCCGATCGCAGCCGCGCGCGATTGATCGACAATAACCAAAGAATGAAAATGTATGGCGCCGTTTCTGTCATTTGCCGAACGCGACTGTCGCATACCTCGGCAACGGCGCTATACATTTTCATACTTTGGCTATTGTCGCATCGGCCGCGAGCGATCGGTCGCTCACGTCTGTTGAGCGCGGCAGCGATCGGCCGCGATGTACGGAAACTAACTTTAAAGGTTCATTTCCGTGCATCGCGGCAGATCGCGGCGGCGCGCGACAGTCGTAAGCGATCTTCATACATTGACTGCTGTCGCATACATCTGTATAGCGCCATTCCTGTCGTTGGCCGCACGCGACTGTCGCATACCTCGGAAATGGCGCCATACATTTTCATACATTGACT